>UXGC01000096.1:0-361298 GCA_900480045.1 Eurytoma adleriae
AGCCCGTGGACCACGACGTCTAGACGCAATAAAGCCATTAGCAGCGTTCAGCGCCCTTTGGAGCGAGGCCATAAACGCATGTGATGACATAGGGTCATAACATTCCTTATTCCTTACTCCATTTTGCGTGTAAAAGGCCTAATGTAATTGTTATCTATTGAGATGATATCTTTCATCTAAACGCAATGTTATTGTTATCTTTTGAGATCATATGCTAGTTTATCTTTTCAAAGCGAACAAACCTGCAAATTCTTGTTTCACTCCAGCGTCACCTGAGATCTGGAAAGTTCATTCGGTCAGTCCGGACTCCGGAGTCGTAGTAGTGAGTTGGATGCGAGTCTGTGCGAGTAGTTGAGTACTGCGGGTGAACGTGTACAGTTGTTTGTACTGTGTATTTGGCGTTGAGGTTAAAATACAGAAAGTGTTTGTGTTTTGAATAATAAGGCACCTTTTTTAACAAATCGCCTTCCAGTCATGGGAAGAAGCCGTACACCTTCGCCGAGCCGTCGGCGTGACAGATCTCGGGAGCGGGATCGAGAACGCCGAAGACGAAGATCTAGAGAACGACGACGCAGGTATGTTTATCCATCTCGTACAAACTATTTTTCAAATGAAGTATATCGAGTTTTATCGACTTTTAATTTATTACAAGATTAAATAAGCGATGAATTAATTCAAGTCCAATTTGAAAAACTCTGGATCTGTAGATATGTGCTGATTGAAAGTGAATCTGTACGTAGTCTTTGCTACTTACCTTTATTTCTGTTTTACTATTCTTTTTAAGAATTTCACTGTAAACAATGCATTAATTAATATGTATACTTTATTTCTAGGTCTGTGGACAGAGATAGAGTAAAGTCAAGAGATAGAGATAGAGATGGCGATCGACACCACCATGATCGCGAACGTGAACGGCACAGGAGATCTTATAGTAGATCTAGATCACGGGAAAGGGATAGACCTATCAGACCCAAAGTGAAACATATAGAACGACCTATAGTTACAGGTTTGTATTAAAATTATTATATTAAAATTGATTTCTAAAAATTAACTTAATTTGTATAAATACAGTGTTTTAATGATCATTTGTTGTTTCAATAGAGGCTGATTTGCAAGGAAAGACTCCAGAAGAACAGCAGATGATGAGGATGATGGGCTTTTGTGGATTTGATACTACCAAAGGTAAAAAAGTTGAAGGAAATGATGTTGGTGCAGTTCACGTGATATTGAAGAGAAAATATCGACAATATATGAACAGGAAAGGAGGATTTAACAGACCACTGGACTTTGTAGCATAATATATTAATTACTATTAATATATTATATATTTTTTTCTTTTTATCACGATTAATTAGGGTACTTTAATCTTAAGAAAAGTAAAATATAAATTATTAACACATATACATTGTTCAAATTAATATTGTTATTTTCAATAGTATTTTGGAAACATAAATAAATACCAGATTAGTTCAAAGATGTACTTTAGTTTTAATTATGTTTATTTTCCTTGTTTTCCCAATTTTATTTATTTATTTATTGCAAGCGTACAAGTGAAATACTATTCGCGAAAATATGCATTTTGATTACTGTAGATAGTCATTTATTTTGCATGAAAAATATTTTTTCTAAATTATTGTTTATAATAATGAAATATATTGTTGAACAAGCAATTATAAAAGTAGTGTAATTGTTGAATCAATTTATTGCGTTAGTAAACTAAAGGTTTGTTTTCATTTTACATTTAGCGAACAATTCGCTGCATTGTGTATCATGCTTAAAGTTTTGGCGGGTACGATTGACACTCACACCAATGCATTTTGAGTATACTTACAAAGAGTTTACACTCACACTTGTAAAACGCTTAGTTGATCGCTGCAGTCATAACTGTCATTCAAACTACAGTCTACGCGGTGGATTTTTAGATCAAAACGTTAAAAAATATTAGAATAAGTTAACGAAAACTAACGAAAAGTGTGTAAATAAACATGAAGGCTATGACGATCTATTAATTTTACTGTAAATAATGGACAGAGTATCTGCTGAATTTCACAAAAATATCCTTTTGCTCACGAAATTTGTTACGCCTCATGATGAATTGAAAAAATATTTTAAAGAGGTACAGTAACAAATAAAGTAATTTTAGTGAACTAAAAATTATCTATTTTATTAAATAAACATTTTTTTATTTTAGGGAATGTTCGATCAACCAAATACTTTGGGTTTCATACACGTTTCATATTTTTTGTTGAGTGTTCATTTCAAAGACAATGTGAAAAACAAAGTGCAATGGCCAGTAATTTGTAAACAAACTCGAAATAAATTTCGGAACGATGTAAGAGAATGTCTATTAACAATGGCAAATGAAAACTCTGATCTCAATTTTCCTCCAATATTTGCATCTCATTTATTATTAGCAAGGGGTACAAAATTTATATTGATAATGTGGAAATTTTCTTTAGTGGTTCTTCGAACATATATAGCACAAGGTATGTAAATAATGTAGAATTACTACAACAGGATATAATGTTATTTAAAAAAAATTTATCTTTTAGAACATCAGTGTGTCACTACAATAAATCCAAAACCAGGTCCTTGTCAAGAGATAACAAAAACATTTTTAAAAAATGTAGTCAAAGATAATCAAAAGATGATATCAAATGTTCGAATAGAAAGGGAAAGTATAGAAAAAGAGGCAAAAGCCTATCAAAAGTAATTTATTTAAAACAGTTAATTTAAATTTTTTTTATTTTATTTATTAATAACAAAAATTGTTTCATATTTGCAGCAAAAAAATTCAAGAAGAAAGTGATTTAAAACTTAAAATTTTAGAAATGAGAGAAACTATAAAAGAAGTTATTTGTGCTGCAACATGCAATGATACAGCAAAGAAGAGATTACTTAATATAGATGATCATGAAATTATTCTTGGTAAGATTAAATCTTTATTTAAAGAAATAACAATTTTAAGATGTAATTTCTTATTACATTTTTTTTTTTTTCAGTATGGCATAAATTTGTTAGCGAATACCTATTGGAAATAGAAGAAAATAATCAGACTTTAGAAAAACTGAATAATTTTATTAAATTTTTATATAATATTGTATTGAATTTAACAGGTGATTCGCAAGTACTGGATGGTCTCAATTTTGATCGTGTCAATGTTGAGCCAATTTATAAATTAGTACCTCCTGAAATGCAGGTAATTTATTTATGGCAACTAATATTTAAATAAAAATATTTTTTGATCGATTAACTTTTTTAGGTTCTTCCTTACGATTTGTACAATAAAGACAGTTTAAATTTGGCAAATTTTTTTTCTCTTTTTAAAATCTTATTAAAAGGACTTCAATCAAATACTATGAAACAGCACTTACATGAGTTTACAAATTTTAATACTCAATTAGAAATAAGTAACAAAGATCTGAGAACTGCGATAAATTACTTTCAAACTTTACATGAACAAATTGTTGATTTTTCTTTAAATGAAATTAAAACACAAAAATTGAGTGATGCCCATATGATTACCTTCAACGCTCCAGATATGGACAATGCACTTTTTATGCCATCACCATCAATACAAATAAATAATTATACGCAAACAGGGAGAAATAATTATCCAAATGACTTACAGCTCACTCCAGTAGAAAGTAAGTTTTTTATTGAACCAAATGCTATTTTAATTTACTATAATCATTAAATTTATCATAATTTTTTCTTTGTAGGTGCACATAAGCAACTTTTTTCAAGACATAAAAAAAGTAATGAATCAGACATTAATTCAGTAAAGTTAAAAATTCCTTCTGTTCAGCGCATAAACTTTGACGACACAATATTTCAAGATACAAGTAGTGATAAAAGATTTATGTCTCAGCCACGTACACCAACAAAGCTCAGATCATCACATTTTAAAAATTTTAATAAATACTCCAGAATATTCTCAAATCGAAAACTTCATGATGATAAAGGTAAATTTTTATTTTATAGGGCACATCTATTTATAGAGAATCTGAAAAATTATTTTTTATTATTTTTTGTTGTGCATAGTTAACAACAGCATAATGGTCATGATGTCAAGTACTGGAAATTCAATGCTCCCACTATTATCTAATAATAAACAGCATTGTTTTTCATTGTTAGACTCGAGTCACTGTAACTCAAGTCAAGAATTTTCACAAGAACCTCTATTGATGAATCCAAATTTCAATTCGACAATTGAATCATCAAAATCGGAAGAAAAGGCACCTCAAACGAGAAAGAGACGTTCTATAGGCGATTTAGTAGAAAGATATGAAAAGATTTTACAAAAGCGAAATGAAAATGCACAGGCCAACAGCTCTACGAATGAGCCTTTAGCTGAGGAAACACTTAATGTTGATTAATTGTTTATATAAATAGTGTTTTAAAATGAAATGAAAATATATAAATTTTTTACTGTATAGTTTAAAAGAATTTCATATTGCAAATTTTATAATAAATGATGATAGTTGAAATTAAAAAAAATCTTAATTTATTAAAATATTATATACACATAAGCCACTATGGTTAAGCAAAATAAAATATAATAGTGTTTGTGCAGTATTCAAAGGAAAAAAATAAGCAATAATCTACTTACAATAAAGTATTGCATGTATTATTTAAATTTAAATGTTACATATAATAATAGTAAATAGATCCATTATTAAATATATAAAAGTTACATGTGCTTTCAGATCATAAAAAATGTTCTTTAAATATTGAACCAAAAAATATACCATTTCCTTGTCCTTGTTTAATTAGTTGATATATATTGGCCAACAAGTTATTTGTAGTCTTCCAGTCATATTAAAAAATGTATATTTTCTCGGTTACATTAGTTAAATAAAGCTTTATTATATGTAATAAAAAATTCATTATTAGAATACTCATAAATTTGGCTATCAAAATATCATTTGATCTTTGGATAAATGTATTCTGCAGAAAATATTAATTATAAATCATTTCTGCCTTTGCTAATGAAAAACTGTTGATAATAAATCAATATGTATATATCATATAAAGCCATCTACTTTCAAAAGGCACAAAGTGGCAATCTTAAAAATAGGTAAGAAGCATTGTCTTTTTTTTTGTCCCTTAATTTTAACTTAATATAAATTTACTTGCTTTTCCGCATAAACCGATTATCAACGGCGTACGCATGCGTTACCTATACAAAACTTAGTCACTTGAAATAAACAACTCTTGTACGTACATATTAAAATATCAGTCGGCGATATTGCGCAACAGCCGTTATCACCGACCTAGTTTTTAAGATCTTTAAAAAAATTTGCAAATTCTGCTGTGATTGTCGAAATTCCTTTGATAAAAACTTTACTATATCGTTTCTTATTCATCGAGCCAAGCTTGAGTAGAATTTCGGCTGAAAATATCAATCATTGCAACATTTAATCGAAGAAATATTTTTTAAATCTTGAATAAATGTTTTAAAAGTTGATCGAACCTCGTCGTGATTTTCTTCTTTGTTGGCAGTATCGTCATCATCACCTGAGCTATCTCCACCAGAACTATCTGCAGAATTGCGTTGTTCCTTGCTATCATCTGTTACCGGTCCAGCTGCTCTTACTTTGCTAGCAGCATCAAAGCATTGTAAACAGACTCTTACAGCTTTGCCATTACCCTGGCCAGGCAATACCATCTTTTTGTTACTGCAGGGACCACAGACTACTGCTCCGCACTGCCTGCAGTGATGCTGTAGAAAATTTTTTTCATTAATTGTTTCATTATTAAAAAAAAAATTATTGAAGTAATTTACCCTTCTGTTTAAAACTGTAAATTGTGTTTTGTTACAATGCATACAAATTGTTGCTTCATTATCAGGAACCCAAACAGCTGCATGTACTTCCACAGGCTTTTTACCACCTAGAAGAAAAACACAAGTTGCACAATCACGGAATTTCCATATAGTTATTTGTACAGATTCTTCTTACTTTTTCGAAGCAAATCATCAATACATTTTGTAATATGTGCCATCCATTCCTGTTTTTCTGTTGCAGTTGCAGCATACACTGCAAATGATTTTGTCACTGTCTTTATTAACCAACCATTTCTGTACTCTGAAAAATTTGTTTTAATATTCATAAAATAAAAGTTATTATACCTTTACATATACATATTAAGAAACTTACGTCCATCATCTACTAATGATTCAAGCTTAACTTGTTCTAGAGGAATTATATGTTGTTTATTGTACTGAGAAACAAAAGAATATTATTATTCATACTTGTTATCTATTCATTGAGTGTAGAGAGCTAAGTAAGAACATGTCATACCTTTTTTTTGTTTATAACTATATTGCCATAGACCAATATATCGTTGAACAGGAAAAACTGTCGTGGTTTTGACTTTTTCCTGCACATTTTTGTCAAGACACCTTCGCCAACCAGTACCCTCCCAGACACATGAAGGGGCTGTTTGTGCACAAGAAAAAATTGTTAATTTTTAGTTTTAACTATTAACATGCCATTATACTACGAAATCACGAATAAAAAAGAAATTGACATATTTAAAATTTATACACAGTAAAAAAACAAAATGAAATTACCTGTCCAGAACTGCCAAAGCAGTTCTCCACCATAGCAATCCTCCTGGCATTGGCCTCGCTGTTAACTACAAACAGGAGAACAGAAAATTAGATAAAACAATCAAGCGATTTCTCCTCATAGCCAAAGAAAAATGTTGTTAGTAGGCTATCCCGACTATTTTAATAGAGAAAGCAAGTAGCTGTCAAAAAACCAGTCCAGTGGCACGTCGACTAGCGTCGCTCGGAGCCACCGCAAAAAAAAGCCAGCACCAGCCGTGGCGTCCCCGGGGAGGCGCACGGCGATCGAAAGGGTTTAACGTGATCGCGAAAATCTCCATCGGGACGATAAATAAATAAAATAAATGTACGCAAAAGATCCGAACTAACCAAGTCGGTCAACCATGATCCTCTGTATGAATCAACAGTGCTGGCAACAGCAGGAAGCATCACATGAATCACTCGACCCCGCGTACAGTCGCGAGTCGCGTACGCACGCCCGCGTGTGTGTGTGCGTGCGTGTGTGAGCATAGGTGTGGGCGTAGCGCGGCCCACTTCACGGCAAAGTGACGCCCGAAAAGCGATCGACCGCGAGCGGCCTGAAGTGCAGCCCGAATCGATAGCAAATCATATGACCCGATCCGCTGATCACCTCTCGGCTCGTGGGCGTTCATCGCTGCCGCGCTCCGGGTTCTCGGCGACGAGGTCAGTGCTACGTTGAGGACCAGGTTCCCCCAGGTTATTTCTTTTAGAGGCTAACTGTTTCGTGATTCGGGAGCGACAGAATGAAGGTCTGCGGCCCGAAGTACGCCCTGTGCGGTCTCATCATCTCCGTGTGGGGCATCTTCCAACTAGTAATCACCTGCTCTTCTAATAAGCTATTGTTGAATTAAAGGGAAGGTCCGAGCGTCTGTTGTTAACGACTTTTTGCTTTGCAGGTCCTGATGGGCATATTCTTCTTTGTTAAGAGCGTGGCCCTCATCGAGGATCTGCCTCTGGAGGGCAAGTCCTTTAAAACTCCAAATGAATTTTACATGGCAGCGGATCGTGGCTTTACAGCCAATGCCTACAATTGTTGGATAGCTGCCTGTATTTACGTTTTGACATTCTTATTTTCGGGACATCAGTTCTACCTCAACTCCAGATCGTCGCTCAGTGTCTGATCGCCAAATCTGTATCATACTTATCACAATACGTTAATTATTTCATCGGAGAGAATGAAGCTCGACAAATTGATGATGAAGTTTATTCCAGTTGAGTCGATCAGTATTTTTGTGCGTTCTCATCATAATTAGGTAGAACTTGACTTTTAAACAAGTTATACTTGTACAATAACAATTCTGCTTGTCTGTTATTTTTGTTTATGTAAATATATGCATGTAGTTCAAGACCTAAACGTCGAATTTAGGATGTATATGTCAAACAAATTTATTGAAAAAGTGAAAGATTATATATCAAGCATTTCTAACATTATTATTCTCTGTTATGTTAATTTCCAATAAACAAAGTTGTACATTATAAAAAAATACCAAATTTTGCCACAAACAAATAAATTCCATAAGTTGTATATGCTTGTTAATTTATTAGATACATTATTTTGACTTTAAAAAACATTGATCCACTTAAAAAATTTATTTAAAAATTTAGATACATTTTATTATTTATATTTTTTTATTATTTATTGTACTTGTTAGATACAATTCAAAATTTTTTTATTTCCAAATATTTGAGTGTTAATATTATTAGCACAAAATAATACAGGTATGCATTCTTATGAAGGAAAATATAAACATCTGCAATAATGAGTAATTGCTTAGACAAAAAGTGGGAAAATAGTTACAAATGAATCATCATTAGTAATATCAAGTTAGAGTGGTCATATGTATTTAAAAGATTATCTTTACTGATAAAATGGCTGAGTAATCCAAAACTCATTTTGGGTCCTCCCATAACATTAGTTCAGTAGATCCCTTCAGCTGCTGCAGTTCAGTTCCAAGACTTTTTGAAGCAGACAGACTGCACAAGTTGTCTGCTATAGGTGTCAGTATGTTATCAGTATTATAAGTAGTAGTTTATTGTTGCAACTTCACATTATCAAAAATTATGTACATACATTTGCACTTGTGTGGAGTTTCTCTTTTGCAATTCACTTAATTTATTATCATTGTAATTAAATGAAAATAAAACTTTCAAAGATAGTGCAATTAAATTTGGAGGTTAGTAGCAACAATCTGTTTTTATAAACAACCACTTGTTATTCTTATTTTTTTGAGCAATTGTCATTAACAATGTTCTTTATTTAATTATTGGTTAAAGTAAAAGTAAAAGTTCAAAATGGATGTCAGAACTGAAGAATCACAAAACAATCAACAAGAAGTAAGAAGAGTTACTTTTAAAACCAAATTAGCTTATGGTGTTGGTCATGTTTTAAATGATGTTTGTGCATCAATGTGGTTCACATATCTACTGGTATATTTTCACCTTGTGCTTGGATTTACTCCCACATATGCTGGTATTGTACTGTTAATTGGTCAAATTGCTGATGCAGTTGCTACTCCTTTTGTTGGTCTTCAATCCGACATAGATGACAATTTTTGGCTATGTCGCTATGGCAAAAGAAAAACTTGGCATTTACTTGGTAAAATATTTTATTATTTTCCTAACATATTGTTTTTTCTCTGGATTCAGTTTTTTAATGTAAATTTTGTTGAATACTTTTCAGGAACTGCTTGTGTAATTGGAACATTTCCTTTTATATTTTCACAATGTATTGGATGTGAAACTGCTCATTATTGGGCACAACTGATTTACTATGCTGCTTTTGTAGTAATATTTCAATTTGGCTGGGCTTCTGTACAAATATCGCACTTATCGTTGATACCTGATCTAACGGCATCTGATCATGAACGAACAGCTCTTACAGCCATTAGGTAATTGATTTCTCTTGTATTACTGTGACAATGAACTTTCCTTAAACTATTTGTTTTTGCTATTTCAGGTATAGCTTTACAGTTTTCTCAAATGTCCTAGTTTATTGTGTAACATGGGCTGTACTACATATTACAAGTGAAAATGCAGATGACAGAATTGGCCCGAAAGATGCACCAAAGTTTCAACAAATAGTTTTAATTGGAATGTCAATTGGTATTGTAATGACAGTTGTATTCCACGTATTTATAAAGGAATCCAGTCCCGATCGATCCTTAGGTAAATTTCAACAAAAAATTTTAATCAGCCTTATATAAATAATAAATAAAATTTTACTTAATAGGTGTATCTCCAGACCAGACTCAACGAGAACTGATACCTCCGTTCTCACTGTTCAAAGACCCGCAGTTATATCACCTGGCACTCATTTATATGCCTACTCGATTGTTTGTAAATTTGTCACAAACGTACATACCTCTGTATTTGCATGAAACGCTGCAAATGCCGGCCACGTCGCTGGCCATTATACCATTGATAATGTATTTAAGTAGCTTCAAGGCTTCATTGACTATTCAATACCTCAACGCAAAATTAGGAAGAAAAATTTCTTATGCTCTAGGAGCAGTAATGGGAATGGGTGCTTGTACTTGGATATTTTTTGGTAAAGGCGATCAATTCGTTCGTCTTTTCATCTATCCTACCTCTTTATTGTTAGGTAATTTCAACATACCATTTTCTTTTTAAATAAATGTTTTTTAAAATTATACTCGAATATTATTAATTAATGATATTGTTATTAATTATTTATTTAATTATTTGTAATCATTTTATTATAGGATCAGGAGGCTCCATGATGCTTGTGACCAGTCTTGCTATAACAGCGGATTACATTGGCCACAGCACCGAAAATGGGGCGTTTATTTATGGAATAATGAGCTTCACTGACAAACTTAGTAATGGAATGGCTGTGATGTTAATTCAGTATTTGTAAGTTTTTAATATTACTTTATAGTATTACTTGATAGTTAGTATAATTCTTTAATTAATTTTTTTAATTCTTCATCTTTAAAGAATGCCTTACGCTATTTGTTTATTAAATAAGGAAAAAACTTTAATTTCAAGCCATAAAAGTGATTCACGTATTTATTTTGAATAAATATTTCACAAATGCATTTAACCACAATGTTTAATCACGTAGCAATTAATCACATTTGACTCATTCATATTCATGTGAGCAATTCATTTCATCTTTTAATTTTATTTTTAAGTTGCTATAGTCTAAATAAAAAAACTAAAATAAAAATTTTCAAATTATTATTTCATACATTCATAATATACAAATGATTTAAAAATTATCATGAAAAGGGATTGTTTTGATTATTTTTTATTAAACTAATAGAGTTATTATTTAATACTACTTAGAGTCAAAATTTAGGACAAATTCATTAAAAATTTCCCATTCGTTGAGCAATGTAGAGCGATGGAATAGAGTCGTGTAATAAATCACAGTTAAAACGCTTTCGACGATTTTTATTATTCGTCTAGCTCATACGTGACGAAAGAGCATAACTTAAACACAAAGGTCTTGCCTATTTTGCTTTTAACGATTTAAGAAACTATCTGCGTCTGATAAAAGTGGGCGTTACAACAAAAACAGATTTTTATCCTTATTTAATTATTTCCATTCTTACAAAAAATTTGCATAAAGTACATAATGAATTAATTTTTAAATCAACGCAAATTTTATAATAACAGTTTTCAAATAGAAATTCATTTTCAGTAAAGTATTATAATTTACAAAACGATGAGAGTTAAATAACATCTGCAATGAATTAAAGATAAATGTGAAAAGTAGTCAAATGTAGAACAAAGAAAGCAAAACATTGGCAGCTTCATAATAACGCAATTAAAAATTTTTTAACGCGTTTATTATCAAACGGAAACTGCGGCGTTCCCTTCAAAATCACGTCGAGCATGCAAGCGCCATATATAATTGCGCTAATCCATTCAAACTTGCCGCGGAAACTATCACGAAAGCCCGTCCGAAACTTCAACGCGCGGGTATGCAATTCAAGAGCAATAAAAACTTTGTTAAAACCCCCTCTTCCCGCGACATCGACTTCGAGTAGACCGAAGAAAAAATTTTTTTATCGTAATACTAACATTTTTTTCTCTTTTCTCAGGCGATGCACCGAGAACGGCTGCACCGACTACTATAAGTACATCCTGGCGTTCGTGTGCGGCGGATCGGCGGCCGTCGGCCTCGTCATGACTGTAACCAGGAACGCCTGCCGGCGGCACGTTGACTCGAACTACTCAAGAGTAGACTACTTGACGAACCCCGAGGAGATCGTCGACAGTCAAGCCGCGGCTCAATGACTCGAAATTTAACTGAATTTTCGATGGTTTTAATTTTTTTTTTATTTTATAGTACATACAGTCCTTTCAGTATAGCATAGCAGATGTGCAACTGAGTTCGGAGTGGTGAATTACACTTTGTTAAGGAACTGAGAGTTAGGAGGGTAGATACATACGAGCTTGCTTCTTTTCTCGAATTTTAAATATTTAACATACCTTTTCTGTTGTGTAATGGAACAAGGTAGAGGTGCTTACTTATTAAGATCTACGAGAAATTTTTAATATTTATCAGTTATTATAGTATTTACTGTTAAAAATTTGATTATATATAGAGATACGATGACTGCATCGTACATTCTTTTAGAACTTTTATTGCTACTTTTAAATTTTTATCGATTTTAAGATAACGAAAATCGCACAAAAGTGTAATGACATTACTTGTATTTTTAAATGTATATGAAAATATGGAGAAAATATTATTGCTTTACACAAACTGTAGATTTTGAAATGGTTAGGTGAAAAGCGCAACATATTTACTATTTTAATAATTTTATAGAATTTTATCTTGTTAACATGACAAAAATGTTTTACTTTTTGTTTTTTTAACAAAACAAAAAGGTTTTACTTTCATGTTACGACAGTTTTTTATTTAGCTCATATACTGTTGATATTATGTAATATTTTCTCCGTGCCAATTTTTATAAAAAAAATCTGAGAGATCTGAGACCTTAGGCCTTTAAATCAGTTTAACTTGTTACATATATTTGCCAAAATATATATAAAGATATTTAAAAATTTTAATACTCCAAACATGAAAATGTGATATGTACATGATATTTTTTTATATTAACCGAGGAGTTATTATAAAAGGAAAGATGAATGAACGTATAGTCATAGAAAACTCCGTAAGGGGGTTGATAAAGTGCATCATTAAAATGATGGATGATTCTGCATCAGTCGCCTTCGTAATAAATAAAATATAAAAAGTTTTAGTCTTTATACATTAAAAAAACGAAATCTCTATATTTCTCTAAAACATTTGTACTTAAAACCACTGTAAATCCGAAAGAAACCTAACAATAAAAAAAAAAAACATTATAAGAAAGGCACGCACATACGTCTCCGTTATTAAAGAAAACAAAAGAAAGTCACGCTCTAATTGCAGTCTCAATTAATCGCCCCCGCTTGAAGCGCATCGTCGGGCTTCCGTTATGCGCGGTATAAGGTAACAGCGCGCGGAAGAAGCGCGTGCGGCCGCGGAATTGATGGGGCTGAAGTTCTCGAGGAATATATCGGGGCTCGCGTGCCGTGACACGCGGTGCCCGGCGGCGGCGTATATCTCGACACGCGACTCGCGGCGCCTGGCTCCCCGGCATCGATTTTGCAGCGGCTTACCTGCCGCCACCGCCGTTCGCTCGAGGCCTACCCCCTGCGGGCGACACTCGCGAGCGGACGCGCGCCGGCGATGCCAGCGCCGTCGGGGTGCCGCTATTACGCCGCCGGCAGTCGAGCGCCGGCCAGCCCGCACCACTGTCCTCTGAGGCCCGGTCGACGGATCTCGCTCACCGGCTTCTCCGGGGTGCCGGGACTACCGGCTCACCTACCACCACCTCGATTCGTCCGGATGAGATCGCGGTGAGTTTTTATTTTTTTTTTAAGCGTCTTTTTTGGAAGGTTTACGCGTTGCGCTCGTGATTCCTAATCCTTTGCTTTTTTCGAGAGGTAATAGGTGTTTGGATAAAAATTGTATGTAGAGATTATACTTTTTTATACAAGATGTATTTAATTTAAAAATTGTGAATTTTTAAGTATAACAAAGTTTCATTTATGCACTCTAAAACTTTATAAAATAATCCTTAAACTTAATAATCTTAAACTTAACTTCATTTTTTCTTGTTCTTGTTAATTTAGACTTTCCTTCAATTACAAGTTTCAAGTCAAATTTTTCAGTATCATTTTTTGTTTTGATAACTTTTGTAGTGCACAAATTTAACTATTATACGTTAAGTACTTTGTGGGCGCGATGAACTTGATAAATATGTAATGATCCTGCCCGCCGGCGTTGACTCACCACCGACTGCTGATTCAGACAATCATGCAGTCCTTTCTCTTGTACTTATATTGATTTCTGTCATTTTTCACACATTAATTTCGTATTACACTATTTGTTAAACAAAATATACTACTTTTTTACGAAAATTTGTATGCGATTTTTAAAATTTATATGCCTTACTTATGTCTTTTTATTTATGTGAAACTGCATTTCATTGCTTAATTTTTCAGAAAATCTTACAATAGCACATGCAAGATGGATCTCTTCAGGAAAAAACTGCCGAACCATACGGAAATCGCTTATAGAGAAGCTGTGTCAAAACTCAAGTACTTACTGGCGGAATCTTATGCGCCGAAAATAACCATTGTGTAATTATTTGATTTTTTTAAAACTAAAATCTACTCTTATAACAAAAACAAAAAAACTAATTCGAATCATAACATTTCGATAACATAAATATCGATCAAATTGTTGCAAGCTCTCCGACCCTGAAAAATCGCCGCAGTTCTATTATAACATTCGATTATAAAACATTTCTACGCTTTAACAAAAGAAATTTTATCAAATCTCTTCAATTGCAATTAATCACTGCACCCCCAAAAAGCTACTTTCAAGCTCGGAGAGCTTAACAGCACACTTCGTCTAAAAAAAGAAACAATAAAGAAAAAAAATCGAATTCTCTTCGCGCCAATCAGTAAACCGATGGCCATTAGCAAGCGGTGCTTCAAGGAGAGCGCGCCGCTGACTGAGGAGTACGGCGACGAGGTCGACGTGCAGAGCGTGATGAGCGACGCGTCGAAGCGCGAGCCGTCGACCCGCGGCCGCTACTTCGCCTCTCGCTTCGGCCAGACCTACTCCATCCCCCAGACGCTGTACGCGCCCAGCGGCGCGGGCGATCGGGTCACCCTGCCGCCCGGCGAGCTCTCCGCTTTCATTGAGCGACAGGAGGAGTACATTGAGCAGCTTGAGCGCGAGTCACAGTACTGCCGCGAGGAACTCAAGAGCCTCGTTGAGAAAGTCAGAGAGGTAGTGATTACCTGAAAATAATAAATATAATGTTAATCGTTTAATAATTAAAAAAAAAATTTTAATGGCACTATATATATGCAAGGTGACTATATAGAAAATCTGCTACATGAGAAGCAGTATTCTCACACTTTTGGAGTAACAGCGTAAAGAAAATATTGTACTTTAAAGTCTTTAAAATCCGATTCGCTATATATACTAGAGTACATTTCTTTTAATTATTTATTACAATACATTTTTCGCGAATAGTAATGAATTATTAAAATGAATATTAATATAAATGATCTCATTAATTTGTTGAATTTAAAGCACGACATACTGAAAAAAGTAATACGCGTACTTAAAATTTATGCAAGCTCATGCTGGCATTAGTATATCTTATACCGCTCTTGTTGCGATCGGAAAAAAGCACAAGTCGTGCGAGAATCACCTGCTTGCCACGTAGAAATATTTTATAAAAATTGTATACAAATTGTACTGTTTGTATAAAAAAATTATTCTAAACAAAATTATACACAATGGTATAGATTTACAATTATTTATGTTCACGCAGGGTTTATTGGTATATAACATATTTATATACAGTTGCATAAAAATTTGATAAAATAGTATAATATTTTTATACAAAATCTGTATAATTGAATGCAATTCTATAGAATCATTTTTTGATAAAAAGAATATACAATTTGTATAAAATATTTCTATCATGGGTTTGTGCTCTAGATACTTAATTTATAATGTTTTTAATAAAAATACTACAAGAAAGAAAGCCAGATGCAATTTACTACTGACGATACTCCCATCGTATCATAAGCAACGTTTCCAGGTCGTGGCGGAGAACGAGGCGCTTCAAGACAAGAACAAGACGGGTTTCTTCAAAACAGCTTTGGACGGCTACGGGGACAGCTGCGCGGACTCGAGTTCGCGCGGCAAGCCCACCGTCTCCAAGCCGCTCGAGGGGCCGAGCATCGTCTTCGAGTCCCGCATCAGCGAACTGGAGGCCCAGCTGACGCAGGCGCGACTGGAGCTGCGAAAGGCGCGCGAGGAGCGGCACGAGCACCTCGAGCGGCTGTCGGAGCGCAAGGACGAGGCGCAGCTCCACCTGGAGCTCGAGCGCGCTTTGCGCGAGAAGCGCGATGTCGAGGCGAAGGCGGAGGAGCTGCAGCGCGAGCTGGGCAAGCTGCGGGCGCGCGACGCCGACGTTGAACTGAAGAGTCAACGGGCACTGGATGTGGCGCAGCAGGCCGAGTACGAGAAGGCCCAGGCGGAGGCGGAGGTGCGCCGGCTCAAGGAGGAGCTCGAGCGCCGCCAGGAGAAGCTGCGCGAGGCCCTGCAGGAGTCGAATCGCCGGGTCATCGAGGAGAAGCAGCAGGTGGAGAGGCGCTTCAGCCAGCAGATGGAACAGCTGTCGGCCGACGTGGCCACGCACTGGGAGGCGGCCAGCAAGTCCCACCTGGAGACCGAGAAGCAGCGCAGGGAGATCGCCGATCTGAAGCGCGAGCTCGCCCAGAAGAACCAGACCATCGAGGAGCTGAAGAAGGAGCTGCAGGCCAAGACGGGTGAGCGCGCGCTGATTCCTCTACCTTAAAGTTTAAGAGACTTTATTATTTTGTTTTTATTTACAATATAAGCATACGATTAATAATCAAATTGGTTTTTGTATTTTCAAAATTTTGTGTATGACGCTCAGAAGGTGTTCCCAATTTTGATATTGACAAACGATTCGGCAACATGCAAGACAATAAAACCGATCGATGCGTTAGTCGACAGCCTTGAAATAAGATAACAATGAAAAGTACGAGGTACATAAATAATTCAAGGTGAAATCGATAGCACCATAAGAGAGACACACACGATCGATGTAGAGGCTATAAAAAAAAATTTCGTCGCGACGTGCCAGAAGTCAATCGCGCGACTTCTTGACTTTGTCTTTTCGTGCTTCAAGCTAAACTGCAGGAGGAGCTGAGCGAGGCGATCGCGGAGAAGGAGGCATCGCAGGAGGAGATCGCGACGCTCAAGTCCACGGCGGAGAGGAACGAGCGGCAGGCCCGCCAGGAGCAGACGAGGCTGCAGACCGAGATAAACTCGCACAAGACGCGGCTGGAGCGAGCCGACGCGGACCTGCTTCACGCGCGCCGCGAGAACCTCAGGCTCACCGAGGAGATCGCCGCTCTTGAGAAAGAGGTAATCACTCGAGACCCTGTTTTAAAGTGTCCGGTTGAAAACTATTGCAATTTGGTAATTTTGTCAGTAGTAAATTATAAGAGGGCATACTTAAATTGTTCTAGTTATCGTATAGCAGTTTTTATAAAAGAAGTTCTTATCTGTATTGTGGAAAACAAATGATATGTGTAGGAATTCAAACTCTTGTTTCATCAAAAGGAATTGTAATTAGGGAAGATTTTCATTTTAAAAAGTCTACGGTACATAAGTTTCTGAATCAGAACAATAATTTTTGACAAAATAATGGGTCTCAAACAATTATAAATTGTAGATTTCGAATACTGAAATGCTATTTTATCATTAAAGTATACAATAATTTAAATATTTTTAATAATGAACAATAGTAAAGAATAAGGCAATAAATTGCGAAGATTTGTAATGAATGAGAATGAATTAATCGTTTTCAATCGGGCACTTTTATCGAGGGTGTACAAAGTACGGATAAAACTGTTTTGACCGAGATGCTTCGCAGATCAACATGAACAAGATAATGCAAGAGACGCGAGTGACCGGCCAACCGACTAAGCTGGAGAAGGCCAAGGACGAGAAGGACAGGGACAAGGAGCTCGCCTCGCTGATCTCCGACCTGGAAAACAAACAAGGTAGGCGCCGCTTGCTCAGACCCACCCTCCGTGGCTTTCTCACGTGTCGATGTGGCTGTGTTAGGTATATTGTCTATGACTAACAACGAGGAAACTCATGTTGCGCTTTGAGCTTTTATGGGATCTATATCTTGTGTAACAAATGTGTATTACGTAGAGGAGATTCTTTTAGACGTGTGAGACATCGGCCGTACTGACACTATGCCTAGCATGTGCCAGGGGTTATAGTGAATTAGTCAATTTTCTGAGGAAATTGGCTGACAGGAAATTGCGTTTCCCAGCTGAAACGGTTGCCAGTCTCCGAGACTCCTTGAACAAACAGGCCTCGCTCGTCTCGCGCCTGACAGCGGATTGCCAATCTCTCACACAACGCTTGGAAGCTAACGACCAGAAACACAAGTATACTTTATACTTTCTCGTCCTAATCCAGTGAAGGATAAAGTCCTTGAACTTGAACTAATTCGATTCTAAAGTCACATTATTCTCTTGCTTTGTTCAAAAAGCTTAAAGTAAAAGCTCGCGACGTTTTGTCCGTGGAATGCGTCGACAAGATGACGCGAGTCCTTCCTTTACAGAGTCATGTGAATCGAACTCGTTCGACCTAAAAAAAAAATACAATCTTTTAAATTGAATTCTTTACTACTCTATCTACTTAATTAACGAATTTTGCACTCTTAACTAATTAATGTTTTTCCATTAATAGTATAATTTGACCGTTTATTTGTATCTGTAAAAATAATAATGACATGGTATTATGGTGTAGCGTAGGACTGAAACTTTGCGATATATATGTGTCTCTCTTATGTGTGTAAGTGCAACGCAAAGCTTAGAAATTGTGCACAGTAATAGTAAATAAATATCGGCATTTTTCATATGCGTGACCGCAGCCTATTGTATATTAGCAGGGGGGGTCACCGACCAAGACGATAATGATGCGACTGCGCTGCCTTCGCTCAAGAAGCGCCGTGTTAAGGTCGATCTCAAAGTTAAAGTACTTCCGAAAAAGAAGTCCGCACAATCGGAACCCCCCTCAAAGGTGCCTATCGTAGTTACTTGTATTCTTAGCTAATTTATTCGTTACTTCATTGATTATTTTCATTGTTTTACCATTTCTTTCTTTCGTAATTTTTATAACTGCATCGCTCGACTATGTATTTCATACATAATATTCCCATTAGTTTTTATATCATCTTTTATTTATTTTAAGGTGTAGTTCTACCCTATTGAATTAAACTATTTATTTTCAGATATTTTACTAAATATAGTTTAGTTAAATAGCTTACGTTATTAAAATTACAGCTTACACATAGGTATTTAAATGAATTTTAAAAAACTATTGTGCAGTTTTTCAAGTCACTCAATTTTTACTCGAGTTACTTAAATTTAAATGAAATTTTTGTAGGTACTCCTAATTATAAAATCAATATTTATTTAACGTGTAGGCATCTGTAATTGTTTAGCTTAACTGTAGTAATATGTTTACATTTTTCTTAAAGATTTCGTGGCAAGAAAGACTGTATTTTTAGAAAAAATAAATGCACAATATACTTTGCATGCTATTTAGCATATCATTAAATTGTAATATAATTTTGAGTTTTTAAACACGTCATATTAAAACTACTTTCTTTTACATCCTATAATTCAAGTTACTAATTAAAAAAAGGAATAATTAAAGAATTTTTATTAAAACAAGGGTAGACTATCACCTAATCACCTTGATATTTACTTAACCCCAATAAAAATCTTGTTTAATTCAACGGAAATAAACTTGTTTTAGGCAAGAGATGGCCAATCTACAAAATAACATAGAATGCTTATCGAGTAGAATAAGACAGTCTCTGGAGCTCGAAGAACAAACCACAGGTACTCCTACTCCCCTAAAAAAAAATAAAAAAATGTTATTAATCTCTGCTCACACTAAACCTTATCCAACAAAAATAAAAACCTTTTGCAGAATACCCAACTGAACGACCCACCGATCCACCAACACCCGAGCTGACCGGCATCAAGTACCCTACCGACGACGATGACACCGTGAACCCCTCAGAATTGACCTCGCAACAGCAGTGCCGAGTGGAGGGCGACGCCCTACTCGAGGAAAACGAGTCCCCGAGCTTCGCACACCCGAGCTTACAACAAGACTACCAAAAGTCCCAAGGAGCTTGCGACGACGAAAACGTCGGTGCCCAACACAACGGACAGTGTGAACAGACCAGGCACCAGGATCACTGCGATCAGGAGTATCAGCTCCAGGAGGAGCAGCAGTGCACGCGCGAGGCCGATCAGTACGACCCGAGCGCCGATCAGTACCCGGAAGAGGAGGGTTGCGAGAACGACGTCCACCCCGAGCAGAGCAATCAGAATTACCCTAACGCATGCGAAGAAAAGTAGGGGGATAGTGTGGGATACGAGCGACTGCCTGTTTTACAGCTTTGAGTTTCTTAATTCTTAAAAAAAAGATAGCCTTGAGTGTTCTTCTTTTTCTTTTTAATCATTGATTTAACGACGATGGCACCGTAATTTATTTTATCGATGCAATATTATTGTAGTGAATGATGTATTGTGAAAACTGTGATTGTCATGAAAGAGTCGAAATTGGCTTTGAAATATTGTTTGATTTTATCGAGGATGTTTTATTTTTCTTTATAGAGAAATGATCTGATTTTTACCCAGGTTTAAGTAGATATGTCCGAGTTTGGTTAGACGATTTTTGTTGAGTGTAGAACATTTAGTATTTCTATTAATATTTAGAGATTTAATTTGTTAATGTGAATGAATTGTAATGAAATTTTGACGATTATAAAAAGTTATATAACTATTGATTTTGAATTATTTAAATCATTATTCATTAAAACATTTTTAAAAGACCGATTTTGATTTCCCTTCCTTTAACAACAAATGTTAACCATTTAATTTACAATAAATAAAATTCTTAAGTAAATTATAATTAAAGATACTTTTTAATTGTCAGTATTGACTAAACTTTTGAATCTCGTGTTTATAAGGTTGCATGCAGGCAGGCGCTGATGAAAAGTGTCTAGAAAAATTACTCTAGGGGTAGTACAGAGCGGCGCCACTGTACAACTGCAGATGTTACTAGCATCATATGTGATTGTGACTATTTTGCATCGTACGTGAATAGTGAAAACAATATACATACTGCTTATTTAATTAAAAATAATATTTGGTAATCCATCATAAGTTGTATAATAGTGAATATTGAATTTAAAAATAAATTGTTTTCTTAGATTCAATAAAAATATTTTTTTCGCAAGATGTTTCAAAACAAGATTGCATATTGGAAGTCCTTAACCTAAAATTATAATACGAAAGACATAACAATCTTTGAGATATTGAATGAAGTAAATGAGATAATAACGTAAGTAGTATTGCAAAGTACAAAAAATGTCTCGCCCCTTAAATAACCTTGCACTTACATACTCTGAAGTTCCATTCAAAATTTTTGTCAAAGAAAATGAAGTACGCACTTCAAAACAAACAGAAAGTAAGAAGTTTGATCTTAAATTTACGGGAGATGAAGCAAAATTAGCTTACGAGGAAGTAATATCACAAACAAACCAAAGAAAGTCATTGCCGAAAAAGCATACCATTCTTTCAAAGGATAGTAAAAACGAATTAAAAACAACAACAACAGATAGTATAGAGACAAGTGTTAAAAATGTAAATGTAAATAGTTTATTTAAAGCAGTAGAGCTTGGGGACAAATCTTTTGTTACTCAACACTTTCATAAAGAAAATGTAAATATTTGCGATCAATTTGGTTGGACTCCTTTAATGTCTGCGGCATATTCTGGACATATAGATATAGTTGACTTCTTATTAAATCTTGGTGCAAATACAAGAGCAAAGGATAAATCTGGATTTACAGCTATTGATTTAGCACGTAAAAAAAATCATTTTGATATAATAAATTTAATAAATCAAATCATTCAAAAAAGTAATAAAAGAGTTAATAAAAGTTCGAATAAACCTAGTAGTAGTGAAAGTACTGTGGAGACTGTCAATAAAGATGGATTTTACTGTGATATTTGCAAAATAATTGTTACTGAATCATCAAGAAAAAAACATGAGACATCAACTTTGCATATCTTTAATACTAAACCCAAAATTAAAAATGCTTATTATGGAATACCAAAGCAAAATAAAGGATATCAAATGATGCTTAATACTGGTTGGGATGAAGAAGGTGGCTTAGGTCCATCTGGAGAAGGACAAAAGTACCCTGTAAAGACTATTTTGAAAAGGGATCGAGAAGGCTTAGGCCAGACTAACAGTAAAGTAGCTAGGGTAACACATTTCAATCCTAGAGATACAAACGCTATTAGACATGTTAATAGACATAAAAGAAAAGCATTCAAGAAAAAAGATCTGTTGAAACAAATAAACAGAGATGCTGCTAAAACTCGAGCCTTAAGACAATCATTATCTTGAATAATGTAATGAACAGATGACCCTCTATTTTATTTAAAAATTTTAATATTTAAGTTAGGTAATAATTTACTTTTTGTTCCAGATAATGGAGGACCAGAAGCAACTTCTAGATTACTTACAGAAAATTGAAGAAAAAGGTGTGGAAATATTGACAGATAGACAAGAAGTTGTAGCTCTTGATAAAAGAAGAAATGACGATAGAGTTGGTATGAGAGCTGTACAGAAGCAAAAAGGTGATAAATGTTGGATAACTGTTGGTCCATTATTGATAAAAATGAATTCAAAAGCAGCAGAGGATTTACTAAAAGAAGGTATTTTTCATTGAGAATATTGCCCTAAAAATATTCAATAAATCAAGTCAATAATAATTATGCAATTTATAGATCAGAAACAATGTGATATTGAAATCAATAAAATAAGAAGTGACTTAAAAGTAAAAGTTAACGAATTAAGAGACTTGGAACATACACCACCTGTTCCTGGATTAATGCTGAAACCTATGTCGCAAACAGAAATGTCAGCAATGAATTTAGTTCTAGGAAAAAGTCTTTAATTAAATATTTTTTTATGTAAATATTTATTATAAAAGTTAAGTAAATTAATTTTACCTCTATTTACAAGTAGTCTTCTTTCTTCTTGTTATTAGTGTTTTTCCTGGATTATTTTGTTTGCCTGTTCAATGTACCAATTAGGTAAAAATGAAAATTGTGATGAACTTGGTAAAACTTCCATTGTGATGGTTCGACCTAAATTATATTCAAATTTATAAACACTCTCATTATAGTCTCTGTCAATCACAGTCTTAATGTGATTTAAAAAGGCATCACAGAAGTTTACAGAGTTTGAAGCATTCCAAAAGTTCTAAAATATCCATCAGAACCATTAGATAATTCATAAAAAAAGTAAATAAAAATAATTTTCGTATACCTTAGCTATTTTTGGCATATTAGAAACTTTTATACTCTCTAATTCAAACACTCTTCCTTTATCTGACCTTGTACCACATACAACAGTTTCTATACCAACTAAAAAACTTTGGCACCACCACTTCAAAAGTTTTTTACGATAAGTCTCATCCTGCCAAACAGTTTTTACAGATCTATTAGTTTTGAGTTCTATAAATTTTAATGTTTTCCAGTCAACTGGCTCATTTACAATATCTTTCGTCACAACACCATCCATTTCTGCTCCATAAAATAATATATTTTGTCCTAACTTTGATGAGAACATACAACAGAACTCTTCAGCTTCATTAACTGGTTCTTGTGTATTTGGTACAGAATTTGGAGAGTCTTTAATAAAAGAATAAAGATAAAAGAATATTTATCATTAAGAATAAAATTGAAACAAGATTGAAATTTATTTTGTAGGTATTTGTAATAAAAGTATTTTACCAGCAAGCATAAACTGTTCAAATTTAAATCCCCAGGACATAAACTGAAGATCTCTTTTAGTGAAATTTTTAAATTTTTGTTTTTGTTCCTCCGAATCAAATGCACACAGATATATTGTTCCATGGAACTTTACAGCGCATATTATCCAGCTCTCTCGTTGCTCATAAGGGGTACAACAAATTTTGGTTAAGAGCCCTCGAAAGCATACAAAATCTGGTTTCAACCTAAAAAATGATTGTAAAGAAACTATAATCATAATAAAAAAATATTAAAAATCATTTATCGGAATACAACCATCGTTTCTGCTCTGGCTTAGCTTTAATACTCCTGTAATTGTTAATAATCCACCTCAACACGTGGTCTAACTTTTCATCCAAGTCAGTGGGCTTCCTAATGACTCTGTCCAATCCCTCATTGAGATTAAAGTTAACAGCTTCGTCAGAACTCACATAATACTTCAGCTGTTTCAAATCTTGAGAGTACTCTCTGCTTTGTCCGGTCAAGCTGAAGTAACCTACCACCTCCGGCCTGCTAAATACCGGAAATTTTTTGTCTTTGTAGCTCTGAATCTCAAAAGTCATGGCTGATTCCTTATTTCGGAAGTATCAATTAGCAGCAAAAATGTCCTGTGCCCTGTGGGCCTGTGCACCAGCATTCATAACCGCGAAAAGTTAAAATGGTTACAGGTTGGGCTAGGTAGCGGAAAACGAGTTTTGCGCTCGGGTGCGCGCGCACCCGCGGCGATGTGTGCGTGGCACGCAAACCTTATATGCTCCGCACGTAAGGGAACCAGTCTGTAACAATGAAATCTAAAAATTATCCTAAACGATCGCCTTAAAAAGTGAGCGGAATTGATACACTTGTAGATCGAATAGAAACGCTGTTGGTGTAATTAATGGAGCGTTCGGTAGTCGAATAAAATGAACTAATTATTTCGCAAAAGCTTCAATTTCGTCCTGAATTACGTACACAAATAGAAATTATTGAGATTATATTAAAAAGCGGAGAATAAACAATTATTATGCTGAAACTATAATTATAGATGCTCGAAAAAACTACCCGTTAATATCAAACAAATTATAAATTACCAGTTCTTTTTTTAAAGCAGCGTAGCAGTTATATTTTATATAAGTTTTATTGTGCGTATATACCTTTTT
This sequence comes from Eurytoma adleriae, assembly GCA_900480045.1. Classification (NCBI taxonomy): domain Eukaryota; kingdom Metazoa; phylum Arthropoda; class Insecta; order Hymenoptera; family Eurytomidae; genus Eurytoma; species Eurytoma adleriae. The sequence goes on from UXGC01000096.1 coordinate 24,747, forward strand.
TTAGTCCAAATTTGTATTTGTAAAATGTTCACTTAATTTTTACAACATTTATTGCGATGGTACCATTGAAATTAAAGCAAATAAGTTAGTATCAATGAAAAATAGCCCTAAAAATCAGCGAAACGAGAAAAAAAATTATTTTCTCCGCACTATTGCCTTGATTCAAAGTAAATCCAACGTGTGAACGTGCTAACGACTTCTTCACATGCCTTATACCTGCGTTAGAGCGAAATTAAAGAAAGCGCGCGACACAATGGAATTTTTCTCGAAGCCCATCTCCCCCTTAACGTATGTAAGGGGGACCGATAAATAGAAAGTTCACTTTAATTCTCTGTGTACCAAAGGCCCAAATTTTATTGAAGTAAAACTTTGGTGGTACCAGCAATGAAACGCCGAATGTTTATTATACAACAACATAATCGTTATAGTTCACGCGTAGCAGCAGATTAATTAAAGTAAATTAATTAAAACAGCGAGATTGTAATTATTATAATAAAATTAACTTATTTTACACTTATGAAGTTGTATTTAACAAAATAGTACTTTTTAAAAATTCCTTAATAGACTACAATATCATAATTTATAATTTTTACTTTTTCATTCAACGGCAAAGTGTTTAAGTATCAAGTTGGTCCCAGTCAAAAACTAGTCGGCACCACGCGGAATGCCGTCGTATCCCTTCACAAAACTTATTATTACCATAATTTTACAAAAAAAAGTGCCCACTCCCTCTCCCCGTCGCAATTTTAAAACTGGCTAAAAAAAAATAAAAGAAATGAGGCCGTTGGCGGTGAACGCTCCGGCGTCACCTTTGTCGCAAGCGCCACGAGCCTTTGAACGAGGCAGCAGGCAGCTCGCGCAAAGAATCGAGCGACTCCCCGAGCCTTATTACCCCAAGACGGAATTCCGTCCGCGGTCTCTCCCCCGTGCTCTTTTCTCCCCCCGGGCCGCGCCACAATACCCGATCTGTGCCCTACTGGAAGAAAAAAAGGTCGCGATCCTATAAGCATTACTTATATATCCACACTCGGTGTACAATCGTGGGGATGCGCTTATTCTCCTCGCTTCGAGTTTACTTTTATACATATACCTGCGTGCGTGCAGGCGCGTCCTTGGCCGGAGGGGTGTGCCCTGGCGGCGCACCCTTAACGGAAATCCGAATTACCGCCTCGCTTTTACGGCGCGGCCTTTGTGCTCGTTACGCACACCTCGGCGCAGTGGTGCTCGCGCGCGCGGATCACGCGGAGGAGCTGCGGACATCCCGAGGCGGCGAAAACGAGCGGAGCGCGGCGCACACCGTGTTATACGCGTTTTAAGCGCGTTCGAGAAAAGAGGAGAGACCGAGAGAGAGAGAGAAGCCGAAAGAGAGACGAGGGAAAATAATACGGCGACGGAAAAAATAAAGGGGTGAGGAGGAGAGGAAGAAGAAGAAGAAGAAGAAGAAGGACGGCATGGGGAACAAGGTGGCGACGTTCTCGGAGGAGCAGCTGGAGGACTACCAGGACTGCACTTACTTCACGAGGAAGGAGATTCTGAGGTAGCGACAGAATGAGATAAAGAGAGAGAGAGAGAGTGGCAAACGGCGTTGCCGAGGGGGGGAGAGAGAGGGGGACGGAGAGGATGGGTAGTAATCGAAACGCTGTATAGGCTGTACAAGCGCTTTCGAGAGATGGCCGATCCCGGAATGGTTCCACGCAGCATGACACCGCGCGAGGCCTCGAGTCTACGCCTGCCGCTGGATTATCTCGCCAGAATACCCGAATTGAAGGTGCCTCCCCGACTTATAATCCCGCGCGCAGCGTTTCTCTCTCGCTGCTCCGGCTTGTTTTTCTTCTCGGCTTCGACTCGATTTTAAATGCAATGTGGCACCTGCACGCTTACGGTCGCTTCGATTATTTATAACTTGTTTTTTTTTATTATTATTAGCGTATGCGAACTTTAAATTTATGTATGTGATATAACTCGTTTATTTTAATTATTTTACTTGTATGCACGTCAGTGGATATATCTCTTCGTGCACTTTAATTTTTTGTTGAATTTAATTGTTATGTAAATGTAAATGTCGTGGCTTTTTTTAACTGCAATTATTCAGCGCACATTAAAAAAACAGACAATCCACCGTTGATGTAGAAAATAAATGTTTATCCTCTAGTGTAAAATAATTTACGTTTAAGCTCCGCAGACAATATTGGAAAAATGAAATTTTGTTACTTTATCGTGGACGTATATAGAAAAAAGAGTAACTACTCGTGCCTCGCAGATAATGATTGACCTTAAAAGGAGCGGGAAGCGAAGCTCAGATAAAAAATATGATCGAAAAAAATGAAGACTTACGTTTAGAAAGTACCACATAACGGTTGTAAGACTGATGCGTGTGTATGAGAAGCACAATAGATGCATCGTTATAAGAAGTATTCTGACTTCTATAGGTAACTGAATCACACGCATTCTATTTTCCCGCTTCAGCACCGCGTGTAAATCTGCATTTTAATTCGAGAATTATTAAAGATAATCAATTTTTTGTCTACATTGTATTTTTTTATTAAAATTTTCAAGAATTTCTTTATGAACTTGTAACAATTTTATATCTTATAATAATAAATTTTAACAATTATAGTTAATACGTAAAAGGGTAAATTGCCCGTAAAACTGTAAATAAAATATTCGAACAATAAAAGAGTAAAATATTTTCTTTATGCAATTGAAGTAATGTGAATATACATTTAGTCATTTGTAAGTTAATCTTAAACAATTAATTCATTAAAAATACTTGCTTACAAAATGATTCTTTGTCATGTAGTAAATAATTAAAAAAAATTAATTTTAACATAAGGATAATATAAAGCTTGTCTCGCACACAATTAATCGAACCTCAATCACTGCATAAAAATTAATAACAACAATTAAATTACAAGCAGCATTTTAACTAAAATAAATCCTCCGCTCCTCTACTCGTTCCGATCATTACCATAAATAATCCAAGTTTCCCGAAGGCTCGAAAACTCGTTAAACACCTTGAACGAGAAAATCGTCGGTACGAAAAAAAACGAAACAAAAAAAAGGCACGCACCGACGTGAGAAAGAAAAAAAAGGCAGGTCCATCAGTCCGTCGATCGATTCGACGCGCATACTTTTCCCGTAACAATAAACCCGTAGGCCACCGAGAGTCGACTTATTAATGATGCGTGGCTTGGTGTGCGCGCGCGCGCCCCACAGGAGAACCCATTCAGAGAGCGGATCGGCCGGGTATTCACGAGGAGCCCGCTGGAGCCCGGCCAGCACGGCGAGATCGAGGGCATCTGCTTCGAGGAGTTCCTCGAGATGATGTCCGTGTTCTCGGAGCACGCGCCGCGCGACCTCAAAGTCGCCTACGCCTTCAGGATCTACGGTAAGCCGACGCCGAAGGTATAAACGTGTTCGGCGCGCGCGAAGGCGGCGAGACGCGAAAGGGTCCGCCGCGCGCCTTCCACAGATGATGATGGCGACCGAGACGAACGGGGAAGGTCGTTAAGGACTTTTTGGAGCGGTCGTTGGTTCTTGCGCGATTTTCGGCCGACTTTTTCTCCCGTCGTTTCTTTACAAAGAAATTGAGCACTGTACGCGCGGAATTTTTATTTTCTGTTAGTCGAACGCTTTTAACGATATTTTTACGTATTTACAGCGTTTTTTTTTTTCGTAAAATTCATTGAGAGTAATGTAGCATGAAAAAGAAATCCATTGTAAGAGGTACCACTTCGAAATTACTTATTACGAGATGAATCGGTTGAGTGGCGTTATAACGACAGTCGATTAGCATGTTTTGCGTTAATTATAAGTTTTCGACGTGAAAACACGCCGATTCCCCGAGTAACCGAAGGAATTTAAAAGAAAAAATTCTTTCTCGCAACGATGTGTGCGATTGCTAATCGCGGTGAAAATTACTCAGCGCGTTAAATCCTCGCTCGACTCGCATCGCGCAAAAATGCTCGAAACTTTTTTTTTCATCGTCATCCTCGGCTATACTGTAAAAGTTCCCATTCGCAATAAAAATTCTGTGAAATTCCGCGTGCGCGCGGGCAATGGTATAATCTCCCGAATACAAATGAAATCGCGCCTCCTCGCGCGTACACGTTCTGTGCAGATTTCGACGAGGACGGCCTGGTGGGCCTGGGCGACTTGGAGCGCACGTGCCGTCAGCTGGTGCGCGGCGGCCTCACGGACGAGGAGGTGGCCACCGTGTGCCAGAAGGTCCTGGAGGAGAGCGACATCGACGGCGACGGGGCCCTCTCCGAGCTGGAATTCGAGCACGTCGTCACCCGGGCGGCCGACTTCTTGTCCACCTTTCACATACGCATCTGAGCGCGCCTCATCTCAGCCGATGACTCTTCGGAAAGTGCATTCTACATATAGATATATTATAGCCCCGCAGCCCGATATTCCTGTACCCCGAGCATTCATCCGAAGGAAAATAAAATAAACGTTAAAACGCATACTCTCCTCTCTGTGGACTACCTGGGGACCGAACCCCACTGCATTGTGTATTAAAAACGCCTTGGTATTGGTGCGTGCGCATCATTTCCTCTCCCCGCGTTTTAAGGGCCTCGCCGAGCGCATTGTTCTCGCCTGCGCGGAAAGGGTCTCCCGCGCGCGCGCGCGAGCGAGGGAGAAGGACGGAGGAGGCGAGAGAAAGGTGTAGCATAGGTACCAGGCGGAGGAGATGCTGAGAGAGGAGCCCGAGAGAGATCCCCTTCTCCGGCGCGATTTGCGAATCGTGACGCTCTCAAGGTTAAGGGGAGAGCCTCGGCCTCCACTCCTGACCCCTCTGACCCCTTCCTTCCTCGGGCGCAAGCGCCGCTCGTCCTTCTCTATTCCGAGAGCCGGTCAATTTTTCCCATAAGCGGTGGCTCTTCCCCGCGCGATATTTCGACTCTCGCATGCGCGCGAGCGTTAAGGAGCGTCGGGCGCGAGGAGGTGGGCCGCTGAAAAATCCGAGCCGAGTCGTATTTCGACGGAGAGGAGTAGCCGGGCGCGCGCGCGCGCGCGCCAGCGGCAGCCCGAGACCAAGGCCAGCCGGTCGCTTGACCGGCTCTCTTCTCTCTCCTCCCTCGCGCTGCTCGCGGCTCTTTCTCCCGTCGCCGTCGTCGTCCCCCTTCGCCCGCGGAGAAAACATTCTTTCTTCGCCGCTCGCTGCCTCACCTATACGGCCGGCCGCTGCGATGTGCCCCCCTTTTTCGCCGCCTCTCTCCCCGAGGCGGCCTAACGAGCGTGGGCGAGCGGGCCGCGCCGCGTTACTCTCGCATTTGCATGCGTGGCGAATTTCGCGGAGCATGGGAGCCGCAGGTATAAGCTGTGCGCGCGCGCGCGCGCTCGTCGGCCTGCGTGTGGCGAGATACCACACCGCCGAAAGAAGGAGGCGAGCGCCTGATATTTTTCTCCCTCGCTCCCCGCGGGGGGAAGGAGCATTTTTCGTGAAGAAGGAGATAGAGAGAGAAAAGAGGGAAGAGGCGGCGGCGGCGGATGGGCAGCGGAATGCGGCCCGACCGGCCGGGGGATCCCCCGCCTCTCTCACGTGCGTCCCGCGCGCGTAGGTATATACCTGCCCAAACAACTCGAATATTCTCTGGGAGATCGGACGCGCCGGCTATCGGGCTCGAGGCATCTCTCTCTCTTATTCCGCCTCTCCGCTCCTCGCGCCCGCGCGCGCTCCCCTTTTTACCTGCGGCTCCGAGATGTGCTCTCCGCGCGCTCTCCTTACTTACCTGCGAGAAATAAAAGCCGCCACGCCAAGGCTATATAGCGCGCGCGCCGCGGCCACGTAGTCGCTCGCTCGGCCATTTTACGGCCTCTCCTCTCTCTCGCAGCTCCTTTCCCCCCCGATGCGCTCCTTATGCTCTCGCGCGCGATCCTTCCCTTCCTTTCCTTTCCTTTTTTTCACCCCGACGGTTTTCGAGAACGCGTCTCGTGATTTTCAACGGGTGTGGGTATACATTATACGGTAGGTCCGCGTATATATACGTTTATACGTATCGCGAAAGACCCGCGACGGGGTTGCATCTGCATAACCGGTACACGGAGGTGGCCCGACGCGCTTCTCGTCTCGAGGAGGTACGATCCGGAGACGCCGGGTGCGCGGGTATAATACCCGCGATCGCTCCCGCGGCGGATGCGCTCCGCGCGCGCGACGGATCGGCGCGTGGGCGCGTCGCGGGAGCAACGAGTAGCCGCACCGATGACATCATCCGCCGCAGCCAAGGACTTTAACCTCGCTAAGGTATACTCGCGGCGCACGTGCGTGGCCGTATCCTCGCTCTCGCGGGAGACTTCAATCGCGGCCTGCCGCAGAGGCGCGACGCCGCGCGCAGCCTCCCGTGCGTTTCCTTTTCATCCGCGAAGGGAAGAGAGCGCGAGGGGAGCCGCACCGAGATCGCCAGGTGAGGCCGGCCCGCAACGGTCGCAAAGGGACACGACTGTTCTCCGGAGGCGAGGATCTCCCTGGGAGTGTGAACCGCGCGGGTGCACCGGAGCGCGGCGAGGCAAGGACGCGCCGCGTCCGCCGGAAGCCCAAGGGCGCGCGGCCAGCCGGCGAGCTGCTCCGATAAGGCGCAGGTATATACGTGCGTATATATACTCGGCAGCGCAGTCCGCATCCCTCGCAGGTAAGTGAGTTAAGTACGCGCGGCGTATACACCAGCGTGTACTTTGCTATAAGGTATGCGCGAGGCGGGCGAATATCGTACGTGGATCGGATGCGAAGGCAGCGTCGCGAGACAAAAGCCGAGCGCCAGGCTCTCTTCTCAGGTCATTGGATGTTCGCGGCGCGTACGTATGGGAATCGTCGTTACCGTCCCGAGCGTTGGAATGCGTTCGTTTTTTCCTTTTTCTCCTGCCTCTCGTTTCCCCCGTGGCGCGCGAGCGCGATGTATCCCCCGAGCGGAGAGCCGGAACAGGTACGCGGAGCGCCGGGGGAGAGGGGGAGGGGTGGGGAACCCGGGGGAGAAGGAGGGGAGGCGAACGGAGCGAAACTCGTTTCTCGCGGCGAGCGAGGCTGACGTCAGAGCTGCGGACGATTTGAACGGGCCAATGGGCTGGGGCCGCGCGCCCGGGTGGGGGCCGAGCGTAGACGCGAAAGGTGCGCGCCGCGGCCCGGCCGAGCTGTCCCGAGTGCGCCGTCGCCGCGGCCGCCACGCCGCGCCGCGCAGTTTTGCAGTGAGTGAGCTAGTGATCGCGTCTCGCCGCGGCGGCTGCCCGCCTGCACACCCGTGGACCCTCCGACTCTCCGCACTCGCACGCAGCGCACACCGGCCGCCGCACCGGAGCCCAACAGCCGCTCCGCTCTCACGACAGGTAAGCCACGGAGTCCGGCGCGACTCCCCGGGGGGAGAGATCGTCGCGGTACACCGACACCCGCGCGGCCCGTGCCGCGTCCGCGCCCACCTGTTGATTCCGGCGCTCGCGCATGGCAACGACTAAATTTTCGCGGAGAAAGGCGGCTGCCAACGGCTTATCTCGCCTCGGCGTCAACGTGGCGTCGGCCGGGAAGTCGCGCGGCGACTTATCGCGGCCTCCGTCAGGCCAATCGTGCACGTGCTCCGACGGGACGGCTCGCGAAACCGTTACGGCCGCAGCTCCCCCTTTGTCCCTTTGTACGAGTCGGGGAAACGACGGTTACACTCGCCGGCGGTCGACGTGTACGCGGGCTGCGGCTGTCGGGGGAGCGAGCAGCGGCGCTGTGCTGCCCGCGGGGCCCGCGACTTTCTCCGAATGGCCGTCGTTGCGAAACGCGACGCTCGACCCAATAAATCGCCAAGGTTCCCGCGGCCTCGGCTCCGATCGGCATTGGCTGCGCGGCCATCCTCCCGATACGTCGACCGCGCGCTTACGCACCTGCGCGAGTGCCGACGTCGCGTTACCTCGGTTCCCCTCCCACCTCCTTCGCGGCGAAGTCGCCACAAAGAGCCTCGAGGACTACGCGTCACGTGCCCCGAGGAGGCCGGGCTCCTCTTCCTGGGTAAACAGCCGGGCGGTCGCGTGCCTATGAGTCGGCTGACGGTTGGATCTGGGAACTTGCGCAAATCGTACCAGGTGATCGATTGCTAACTTCTGTTACTTTGGTTTTTCAGGTGTTCTGGAGCAAGATGTTTTGGAGCTGGAGCAGAGATTTTGGAGTTATCGGAGTCCAGAAGAGGATCTTGGCGCGGACATTTTCTTTGGTTATCTAGCTGTATGAGTTTGATTGTACATCATAAAGCTAGGTTACCGGAGTTAAGCTCCTCGCCATATCAACAACCGCCTTCGTCGATTGCACATGCACAACGCAGAGATAAAGATCGTGCGCGATTATCGATACTTCCGCGTCTGGGCAGCAGCTGCGATTCGCACCGATCGAGTCACCGCCTCGAGCGCTCACCAGCGAAGAGTCAAGATATTTCTTCGAAGGGAAAATTAAGTATTCCAGGCTCAGCGTGTACACGCGCTTCTTGTTCCGCGATCGCACAACCGCACACTTTTACACGCATGTGAACGCACACACCCGCACACGCACACTCACTCGCGCTCTCACACGCAGACAACACACATGCGTGCACGTACCCAGGCACACACGAACGCGTTGCGTGATTCATGTAGTAAGCGTATCTCTTATTTAAAATGTACGCTATGTCAATCGAAACCTCGAACGCATACTTTTCGACGACCAATTTAATCTGCGTAAACTTCTTCTCCACTTCTTTTACTTGTATTTCAATGACTTTGTAAATTTCTTTTTTTTTTTACTTTATTTTTTGTATTATATGAATTTTTATCGTTGTTAAATAAATGGTGTACTTTAACGGGTGTATCCAATATCTGCAAATAAATTGTTTCTTTTTATTCTAATTTGTTAAAAACATGTAATGCATGAAAATAGTATTTTTATGAGTGTATGTACATACAAAAAAGGAGAATAAAGTTAATGTCTCACGAGAGGTACGGAAACGGCAAGGTAAATTTTCAGGTGCGGATTGGCGCGCGGACACGCTCTGCGGAGATATAAGAATGGTTCCCACACAAGACGAGCGCCACTCGTAGGAAACGTACCCGGTGGCCATGCGTATATATGTATATATACCTGTCCCGGAGGGAAAGGTGCGCTCGTCCATTTATCGCTCGACGTACTTGGGAAAATCCTAAAGGATGTGCGCAAGGCAGGGGTTCCGCCGTGCGTGAAGAAAAAATAGGCGGCATTCCCGCCGGAATTTTGTCTATTGTTCCGTGCAGGCGCGCACACGGCCGACCGCCCCGCGGAAATACGCCACGGTGAGCCGCCGTTATCGCCCGCGGGAGGATATTCCTCTCGCTCACCGATGGGAATGAAAATAAAGAATGCCTTTTTATCGCATGACTCGCTTCAGTGTTACTCTATTTGTATATTATACTTATCCTCGATCGCTGCGATCCCTTGTCGCAACCAAGTTTTTTTATAGGACACGCAAGAACTGATAAGGGATCGATGGGTAACTTGTTTGATACTTTTTAACGAGTCTCGTCTTTCCTCGCTCGCATATAATCATTCTAGAAGCCGCAGAGGGCGCCACATCCTGGAAAAGCGAGATATGATAATGCAGCGATAACAAACCTGCAGGACTTCCGTAAAATGTATGCAGATAACGCACTAAATTGCTAATAAAATATGAAAGAGTATAAAAATGTTTTGCAGTAACAATTGCTCCATTTTTAAATCTGTAAAAAAGTATGTACGTACATGAATTTCATATAATAAAGATCAATAAAAAAATATTCCGAAATTGCATCATGATTTAATACTGCGACTCCTTACTCATTGCCCACAAACACGGTGTTTCTGTAAATGCGAAAAGCAACTTGATGAAATAAGTTTAAAATTCATATTCACGTGGAAGTGCTGATTCACTTTCCACGCTTTTACGCTGTCGGAGTAGTATTGGCCGACACAAACAGCACGCACACCATGATGCGCGCGCCGAGTCGATGATCGCGGCCCCATGCGGCCTCAACTCACCGGAAGTACCACGTGAGTCGAGCCTTGGCGCGAGTTCAAATGTTTCGGCATTTCTCCTGCGTTCGCGAATTATATCGCTGCTGAAAAGGTAATGATTTGCGTAAAAAACGACTGTTTTATGTCTTACTTAAACCGAGCTATATTCTCTTAGTGAGACATTCTCTAATACGTGCTTTATTTGCAAGGTTCACTCGCCGTACGGAAACGCCGATCGTCTACTAGACAAAAAGCTTCTGGAAGCTTCTAGAAGGTTCTGGAAGAAGAAGGTTCGAGAATCGCCCGCACGCGGTATATAAAGTTGACTGCCGCCCGGCGCGACCCATTATACTGAGCACGACCGAGGCGATCGTCCCGAGCGGCCTGTATTTTCGCTTACGAGGTGTGAATAAATCACTGAAGGGCGTTTTTCAGCAGTAATTTACAAAGGTAAGAGGACTTTTTATAATTTTGCGATATCATTTTAGATTTCTGTTGATTATTTTCTCGGATAAACGGGAGTGAATTGATGGCGACGCGAGCGAGCACGCCGTAACGCCGAGCACGTTTTTTCGTTCTTTCAATGTTAGTTCAATGTGACACGTTTATTTTTACTCAATTAATATCAAAGCTTATAATTTTGAAATGGTTTTTAGCAATTTTTTGGGACGCTGTGATTTTTTTTCTAAATTTATCGTAAAAAAAAATGCGACATGGCGTCATCATTGACTGCGACTTTGTTTGAACGAAATTATACGATTTATTCAAATTTCATTCCATTAATGCATTTGTACTGATTCTCTCTGTGCTGCAAATAGTGAAGATTTATTTTATTTGAAATGACAATTTTTAAGGGTCAATAGTTTACTGAAACAATTATTCATCTATTCAATAGTCTAACGTAAGATGTTTCGTTTAATTTTTAGATGTCTGCCATGGAGACTGCCAATGGTGATGTTGAGACCTTTGCTTTCCAAGCTGAGATTGCTCAGCTTATGTCTCTGATCATCAACACCTTCTATTCAAACAAAGAGATTTTCCTTCGAGAATTGATCTCCAACTCCAGTGATGCTTTGGACAAAATTCGTTACGAGTCACTGACTGATCCCTCAAAACTTGAATCTGGAAAGGAGCTCTCCATTAAAATCATCCCCAACAAGAATGACCGCACTTTGACAATCATTGACTCTGGTATTGGTATGACCAAAGCCGACTTGGTTAACAACCTTGGAACCATCGCCAAGTCAGGAACTAAGGCGTTTATGGAAGCTCTTCAAGCTGGTGCTGATATTTCTATGATTGGTCAATTTGGTGTTGGTTTCTACTCAGCCTACCTTGTAGCCGACAAAGTCATTGTTGCCTCCAAGCACAATGATGACGAACAGTACATTTGGGAATCCAGCGCTGGTGGATCTTTCACAATCAGGCCAGACACTGGAGAGCCACTTGGACGTGGTACAAAGATCGTTCTTCACATTAAGGAAGACCAGGCTGAGTACTTGGAAGAGAGTAAAATTAAGGAAATCGTCAAAAAGCATTCCCAGTTTATTGGATATCCCATCAAGCTCGTAGTCCAGAAGGAGCGTGAGAAGGAATTGAGCGATGATGAAGCTGAGGCTGAGGAAGAAAAGAAGGAAGGAGAAGAAGATGATGGAAAACCCAAGGTTGAGGATGTTGGAGAGGATGAGGAGGAAGATGGTGACAAGGACAAGAAAAAGAAGAAGAAGAAGACCATCAAAGAAAAATACACAGAGGATGAGGAGCTCAACAAGACTAAGCCTATTTGGACAAGGAACCCCGATGACATCACCCAGGAGGAGTATGGTGAATTCTACAAGTCCTTGACCAATGACTGGGAAGACCATTTAGCTGTCAAGCACTTCTCCGTTGAAGGTCAGCTGGAATTCAGAGCTCTTCTGTTTGTTCCGAAACGTGTGCCTTTCGATCTTTTCGAAAACAAGAAGAGGAAGAACAACATCAAATTGTATGTCCGTCGTGTCTTCATCATGGACAACTGCGAAGAGTTGATCCCAGAGTACCTGAACTTCATGAAGGGAGTAGTTGACAGCGAGGATCTTCCTTTGAACATTTCTCGTGAAATGTTGCAGCAAAACAAGATTCTCAAAGTCATCAGGAAGAACCTTGTCAAGAAGTGCATGGAATTGTTTGAGGAACTCACCGAGGACAAAGAAAACTACAAGAAGTTCTACGAGCAGTTCAGCAAGAACATCAAGCTTGGAATCCACGAGGATAGCACCAACCGCGCTAAGCTTGCTGATTTACTCCGTTACAACACATCTGCTTCTGGCGATGAAGCTTGCTCTCTGAAGGATTACGTTGGAAGGATGAAAGAGAACCAGAAGCACATCTACTACATCACCGGAGAAAGCAAGGAGCAGGTTTCCAACAGCTCCTTCGTCGAGCGCGTTAAGAAGCGTGGCTTCGAGGTTGTCTACATGACAGAGCCCATCGATGAATACGTCGTTCAGCAAATGAAAGAATTCGACGGCAAACAATTGGTTTCAGTAACCAAAGAAGGCTTGGAGCTGCCACAGGACGAGGATGAGAAGAAGAAGTACGAGGAGGACAAGACCAAGTTCGAGAACCTCTGCAAGGTCATGAAGAACATCCTGGACAACAAGGTCGAGAAGGTTCTGGTCTCGAACCGTCTTGTCGACTCTCCCTGCTGTATTGTAACATCTCAATACGGTTGGACTGCCAACATGGAAAGAATCATGAAAGCTCAAGCTCTCCGTGACACCTCCACCATGGGCTACATGGCTGCCAAGAAGCACCTCGAAATCAACCCCGACCACCCAGTTGTTGAAAATCTGAGGCAGAAGGCTGAGGCAGACAAAAATGATAAGACTGTCAAGGACTTGGTGATCCTTTTGTTCGAGACTGCCCTCCTGTCGTCCGGATTCAGTCTAGAGGAGCCCCAGGTGCACGCGTCTCGCATCTACAGGATGATTAAGCTTGGACTTGGAATTGATGAGGACGAGCCCGTTGTTGAAGAGACCAAGCCCGCCGAGGAGGTCCCACCCCTAGAAAGTACCGACGACGATGCTTCCCGCATGGAAGAAGTAGATTAAGAACTTAACATTTAACATATAATGTAAGATAAGGTCTCAAACTACTAGGAAAAAAAGAAAATGCCACGTTTTATGTGGCGCGCGCGCGCATTTGTAATGACATTCTGCGTTTGTCATTGTTACTAGGTTTTTTTTATTATTTTTAACAATAATTTAATTATTCCTGTGTAAGATAAAACACCAAATACCAAAAATTCATTTCATTTCCATTTAATTTAGTTAATAAAGGAAAAAATTTGAATATTTAAATGGATTTTCATCTTTACATCCCTCTCCTTTCCATACCTAATAAATTCATAATTTATATTATGCAAAAATCTATTAAATTTCAAAAAATAATCATTTTTTAACTTTATCTTTTAAATGTTTTAAATAGAACTTTTAAAAACATTGTTTTTTAATTCAAAACTGTATTTCTTGAAATAAAATATTACTTGTACTTATTTAACTCTAAAACTTTTTAAACCATTAAATAAAATTTGTTCATTTCAAAGATCAAAGTTTCATATTTATAACTAGTATAATATAGTATAGTATACTATTTGCAATATTAGTAATACTTTTTATTTAATTACGGGACTTTAAAAACTATTAATTAGAATTTTTCAATTAAAATCTCGTTGATCAGTCAATAAATTGTAATAGACTTCTGTTGGATTTTTTAAAAAGTACCTGCTTTAATAAAGCATTAAAAAAGCTCAGTTTAAAAAATGAACTTATTAAAAGCGCACTCTCGCGGGCAGTATCTAAACACTATTGTGTAAGTTTCTATCTGCTACCTCTACCTCGACCAGTATTATCTATTATGGGTCATGCATCGAGAGCAGAGTTGTTGATGGACAGCATCATTTACTCCAAAATTTGTTAGCAGCTTATCTCATAAAAGGAAGAATACACCCTTCAAACAATGGCGAGCAAAGGCTGGAAGGTAAAGTTTATTCACTTTTATCTCAATAAATTAGATCACACGACTCTCCTTCGTGAAAATTATCGTAGAAATAACAATATATTTATTCTTTAGGTGGTGCAAGCTCACGTGCCTATGATAAGATTCCGAAAAGGAGGAAATAACAGAGGTATTTTTTTTATCGAAAATATAAACTTTATCTACGGTTATTTAGCGAAAAGAAAAAAAAATAAAGTGAATTTTCTTGGTTAGTCTCAGCGGGAGCAGCAGCAGCGGCTGCACCAGCTCCACCTGGTTCAGGGCCGGCGTCGAGCAGCAAGCCGGCGGGTGCCACTGGCCCCAACGTCGTGGTGCTCCCGACCGTCGAGGATTTCCTTCTGCCAAGGAGATTCCAGAGACGTCCTATCGACGTCAAGGAATGCGACTACATCAACGTCGGTGACCTTTTAAATAAAAAATATGTATATATTCGTATGCAGTGCCTTACGTAACAAAAAATAATATCATTGCAGCGCGGAGGTCCAGAATAAACCGTAAACATGTAAGAAAACAGTCGCCGATTAAACACCGAGAAGTGGAGCTTGGACCGCAAGTGCACCGCGTGCGTACCGAGCTTTCGCCGATCGCCAGGAGCTTGAGCAGATCATGCGAATGTACATACATAAAACTACGTAATTACTATGCAGAGCACTACCAAACTCGATTGTCAGTCTCGCAGCGAGCAGTGTAAAAGCGAGCGAAACTAACGTGTAATAAATAAAGTGAGATTTACGAGATCAACCTCGTGCGTTATTATCTCACTTTTTTCCCCCTTCGTTTTTCGTTTTTAAATAGAAAACGGAGCCGCGTCCCCTTGAACTCCGAAGGCCTGTCCTCGCTCGCGCCAGAGCTTTTTTATCGCCGCGGCGTTTCGCGCGCGTTTGACATTGCCCCGCGCGCGCCGCGGCGGCGACTCGAGCTCGCCTATTTTCGGCCTAGCCTCCCTTTCGCCTCGCTCTCTCGCGCGGCGTCGTCCGCGAAAATATCGGCAGCGCGAAAATAGCCCGACGGCTCGCGCACGCTGCCGCGACCCTTCATTCTCCGCGCTCCGCTTCTTTTTATTTCCTCGCTCTCGCCCGAAAAGAAATCGGCCGCCTGTATACATACGCACATCGCGGCCATATATACACACGCGAGATAATACACGCGCGACGCAGACGGACAGGAGGTGATTCGCGCGTTTAGCAGACGACACTTTCCAGAAATACGAGCGTGGGCGGAGGCGTGCTCGCGCGCGCGCGCACGCGAAAGCGGCCGTCTGCTCTGCGGCTGTTAGCCGCGCAGTATCGTTGCTCCCGACGTAGGCTGTGGGCGCGAGCGGGCGGATCCTCCCTCTCCAGCTTCACCGTGCGTGCAGCGGCGGCGGACCAGCGTCGCGCTAAATGTGCAGGCCAGCCTCGCGACGATCCTCGACGGGCCCGGGGACGGCCTGACGGCGCACTCGGTGTCAGAAGCGCGCGGCTCTCCTTCGCGGGAGGTGCCCAACGAATACAATATAAACCCCACGAACGACTTCACCTACTCTCCACGCGCAGCCCGGTGGAAGGAGCTTTTCCGACGAGATAACCGCCAACATGCCGGAGAGCAGCGGCAACGAGCACTTCAGCCCGCGCAAGACGGTCCTCATACTGGCCGTCGTCGCGGGCTGCTTCGCCATACTCTGGCCCAAGATCTTCTACCCGATGCTCACGGCCCCTGTGCAGCATCCGCAGACCGCCGACAGCTCCGGTGAGTGCATTCGCGTATATGGGCCCAGCTGATTGCAAGGGGGTGACCCGCCGGTGGGTGGTGCTTGTTGTATATAGAGCGACGCCGCGCTGGAAGGCCGCGACATCCTTTTTTACGCGCTTCCCGCGCGAGTCGTTTGTTTACTCGGTTTATTTTCAATTTAACTACTGACTTCGACGGCCCGACGTTGATAAACAAACGTGCAAATTTAATGCGAGGTGGGTGGACGCGACTGGACGATAAAAAAACTTTCTGCGTTATTTATTCAAGTGGGTTTCAATAATAAATGATCGAATGACGTTTTCTTTGAGTCACTTTTTCTTTGATTATTTTGTTCTTTTTTTCAATACTGCAGTTTTATTTTGTTTGGTTGATTATTGTTTTATTTACTTTATTCTTTTTTTAATAGGATGTTGCGATGTGATATTCGAAAGTGACATAAGTGCAGTTGACATAATGCAAGAGCTGTGTCACAATATTATAAGGCACCATCAAGTCGATCCCAGGGTCAGGGATGTTCTTGAGGGGAGCAAATTTAATAAATTAACACCAGCAAGCGCAAACCTCTGTAGGGAAGAAGTACTCACTAGATGTGGCATAGATTTGTCCTCATTTCTGGCAGAGAAAGAGAGACTAAAGAAGTCTTATAAGCAGGTTTTGGAAGAGATAAGGGGATTTAATGGTTCTTATTGCTTGAAAATGCAATTTGGAGTACCATTGTCTCGATTAGGGACACCCCATCTTATTAGATATCACATTTTGATGCCACACAGTAAGACTTTTTTTTTAAAAGTTGATGCAGTGTGAGTTTCTTAACAAATTTTGGCAACATCCTTCAAGCATATGACTATGACTAATATCTAACAATCTTTTATGAAGCCTTATAATCAAGATTAAAAAGAAATTAAATTACTTTACTGCTTAACACTAATGCTTACTATAAATTTAAATTAATTGTTTAATATAGTTGGATATTAAAGCAATAGATAAGCCATTTTCGGTTGGTTACTCATGCATGTGTATGTGGAAAGCAAACTTGAAGCATTCATTCGGTAATTGGCATACTGCCAAATTCAAAAACATAACAGTTGGCAAGCACAAGGTTTAAAAGCACTGTCATAGTTTGAAATACACTCTTTATTACTATTTCAGAAAACCAAACTAACAATTTTTTTTTTCTAAAGAATTAATGAAAAATCATTTTGTAAACATCTTATGTAATTTTGATTCTTAATTTATTTTATTACTGTGATTATTTTTTTCACAGGCACTATAAAACAAGAGCGTCAAACACCGCCTCATGCTGGAAGCTATCATCCTGCACTTAGGGAACGAGGTAGAGCAATTCCGTCATCTCACATTGTGCCTAGAATTCAAGAGAGACCGAACCACATGGCTCCACCCATGAAACTGAGACCCACCATGGGAGGAGCTGGTCATGCTGTGGCACCCAAAGGAAATGGTTCCTTAGGACTTCTTATGCCACTTTATACAATAGGAATCATAATATTTTTTCTCTATACAATTTCAAAGGTACTTATGGGAATCATCATGCCCCTTTACACTATTGGAAATGTTGTATCTTTCCTCTATAAAATACTTCAGGTATTTATTTATTTTTCCCATCTTTAGTTTGACTTGTTTTTTATTTTAACTTTCTTTTTAATTGATTGCTTTTATTTTAACTCCATTTTTAACTCCCTTTTTGCTTTTTTATTTTATTTCTTCCTTACATGTTTTCCTGCTCTTAACAAGTGTGTCATCAAATTCTTTATTTAAAAAATATTTACTGGAATAAAACAATTTCAATAGGTCTTGAAGAAATCAAGCGATAGTGAAATAATAAGGCCCCAGTTTCCAACTGTAAATGCCGAAAGGGAATATCAAAACTTGGTCTTCAATCCAGAGTTATTTGCTGCTGCTGTAACTGCAGTCAATGGAACACCTTCGGAGCCAAAGGAAAGGCTGTCAATAATAAAGAAGGCAGCCCCCAGCCTCACAGAATTAGAAGAACGTAAGTTATCCTCCTTTCTTTTCCCATTCTAAAGCCAGAACTTAGTTGAAATCATGTGAGAAAATTATTGTCACTAATACTCCAATTACGACTGTAAATCGTAAATCAATTTGTACATGCTGCTG
Organism: Eurytoma adleriae; assembly: GCA_900480045.1. NCBI lineage: Eukaryota > Metazoa > Arthropoda > Insecta > Hymenoptera > Eurytomidae > Eurytoma > Eurytoma adleriae. The sequence goes on from UXGC01000096.1 coordinate 42,622, forward strand.
GGACACAAAGAAGCGTCAGGAGATATAGAAATAGACCAATTGCGGAGACGTTTGGTAGAGACAGAGGCAGCCATGGAGCGAATCGTTGCTCAAATGAGCAACTTATCGCGTTCTGTTATGACTTGTTCAACCCCTTCACCAGAATCCAAGGTTCAAAAGAGAGTTTTTGAAGCAAGCCATTAATTTTATTTTTTATTTTTTCCACTTAATTTTTATTTCCGTAACTCGTTAAATTTTGCACGTTTTTGACGCACGTTTCAAGCTTTTTTTTGCATTTTAAAAAACTTATTCAAATAATCAAAATTATTGTTTTCTTTTTTGGAAATTTTTGTCAAAATTTTTTTATTACATTATGGCCTGCAATTAGATGTAGAATAATTTTATAATTTTAAGTTTCATTATTAGGTAACTCCAACAATTATTGTTGAATAAAGTTTCATTGTTGATTATTGTAAGTTCACTGTTTACTGTTTATTATTTACCATTCGTTATTCTGTTACTTATTAGTTGTTAGTTGTCTATAGTATGTTTATCAAGAAGTATATCAAGGTGGGTGTACAAAGAACATTCTTGGTAATGCTAGATTCAAGCATTCGAATTGGAGATATTGGCAATTGCATCTTTGTAATTTGTACTATAATTTATATTTTTTCAACAAGTAGATCAAGCTTCCAAGTCTAACGGTCTGGCAGCTGGGGTCAACCCCAATTCAAAGGTATTTTCCTATCACTAGAGAGTGTTGCTCTCTTTTCTGGAAAATAACCAGTAGTTTGCTGCTTCTAACTAAAGAATTTTTTTCTTATTTTTTAGCAAGTGATGGCATCTTCAAAAGCAATGCAAAGATGCAGAAAAAAATTTTTTAGATTGTTTGAGACTTGAAACTTTAATAATACTATCTAAATTTATATATTTGTTTAAAAAAGTTTTCAGCTTTACTCTAACGTAGCATGCCAATGCTAAATATTGTAAAATATCATTTTTCAAACTTTTATTTCTTAGTTTTTTTTGTGATTATATGATTGTAATAAATTATTCCTTTAAATAAATAGGAATCAAATACTCACGAGGACCAGGATGATAAGGAACTTGAAGAGTATCATGAAGCTTCCCCAACAGTGAAAGTTGTAAATATGGAAATGACTGCATCTTGTGAAGGTGGTCAAAAAAGCAGTAGGCCAACAACACCAATTTTAATAAGTCCACAAAGGTATAAGAAATATTTTAGAAAATTTCAACAAAATCAATGTTTACACTTTTTAATTATTAAACAATTTATTTTAGCCACGTCGAGGAAAAAGAGAAAACGCCACCGATTTCAATTTACTTAGAAGGTTCTCTTCCTCCACAATGTGAATTACTTGTAACAGACTCAAAAACACAAGAGCTGCAAGAAGAGGAAACTGTGGAAGTTCCTGTTGTTCTTTCTGGCAAAATGACCCTTTCTCTCATCAGCCTTGACCAGGTAGCAGCTGTAAGAAAATATTAAAATAACCAACAGAATCAAATGAAACTGCGGAATCTTTTTTTATTTGGTGATTCTTTAATTTATTCAATTTCGTTAGCTTCGCATTAACACAAGCTAACAAGTGAATGAATAATCTTAGCTCCACTGTTAATTCTTTTTACTAACTATATTAGTTCCTTAATTTTAATTTTACTATTGTTTTAGAAAACGTTAAACCGAATAATTTAGTAAAACGTGTGAAATGGATTTAATTAATCAAACATTCATAATTATCACCATTTATTAATACCTTAACATTAAATTAATCAAAGTTTCAATCGACATTTTCATTTCGTGTTTACTAACACTTTTATCAATAAAGGCTGCAAGTTATTTTTTAATCTGAATCATTTTTGTTTTTGCACAGGAATCCCAAGAAAATGACGAACCTGACACAGAAGCTTCAAGCGATTTAAAAACAAACGGCAAAAATATTTCGAAAGAATATAGTGAAAGAGATCCAGAGATAGATTTAAGCAAAGAAACAGTAAATCACGAGGAGTACGAGGAAGAAGAGGAAGAAGAAGAACAAGAAGATATTGATAATGGCAGTGGCAGTGGTAGTGAAGAAGAGGAAGAGGAGGAGGAGGAGGAGGATGAAGAGGAGGAGGAGGAGGAAGAAGTAGTAGTAGAAACTAAACTCAATGATGCCAAAAACACAGTTTATCCAAAAATAATGAATAGATACGTTCAAGAAGTCTACAATACAAAAGAAAATTACGACATTCAACAAAATAATGACGAAACGGAAGAAGATGAAGAGTATGATGACGAAGAAGATGTTGAAGGAGAAGTAGAAGAAGCAGATGAAATTGAAGATGATGTTGATGAAGAAGAGGAAGAAGAGGAAGTCGAAGAGGTAGAGGAAATTGATGAAGTAGAAACATACGAGAATGAAGAAGAGGAAGTAGTAGTAGATGAGAATGAAGAAATAGAAGAGACAGAGGAGGAAGAAGAAGAGGAAGAAGAAGATGAGGAAGAAGAATATGATGAAAATGTGGAAGATGAAAGTGAAGAAGATGAGGATAAGGAAGACAGCAGTAAAACAGTGAACTTAAAGCCAACTATTGTTACGAATAGGAATTAGAACATTTACACCTAGATCGATTAAAAAAAATTGACGAATTATCAGATTAATATTAAAGGTTTATACACAGATTATCATAGAATATTTATGAAGTCGTTTTTTATAAATCGTATTTAAATACATAAATTCAAACAAAATGAAATTCTTGCATTTTAAAATATTTAAATATAATTTTAACAGTTTCATCATTCATTTGCTATATGATTACGCATGTTACAAATATTGTAGATCATTTTTCATGCTACGAATATTTCAATATATTGATAGATTAATAAAGTTCCATAGAAATTTTATTCATCTAACAATTATTCCGCGGGTTTAAACTATCACACAAACGTAAATTATCTCGTGTGATTAGATTTTTCATTTTCTTTGATTTCAGTAAATCATATCAAATTTGGTTATTAAATACACCAAATTTATGTAAATGTAAAAAAAATTGAACAAATACTTGTGCGCATTAAATGTGTTGCATAATACCTTATGAAAGTACTGAAATTTGAAAGTTGTGATTTTTTTTATTATAAGAAGAAATCAACAGTGCAATTTAAAATATTTTTTTCTATCATTAACATACCATATTGTTCAAATTAAAAATGTCAATATGTATATTATTAATATATCAGTTTTAAAAAAATTATTTAATGTTACATTATTATTCCTTTCACTTATATTCCAACAAATTTTTTATTTATCATTTTATTTTATTAATTTATGATAATGTTATTAATAATAATTAAAACTGTATTTAAACATATTTTTTAAAATTACTTATTAAAACCTTAATTTCAAATTAATTTTACAGTTACATTTTACAAATAAGTTTTATTTTATCAACTTTGTAAAGAAACCTTATGTACAATATAATATATAGATATATAGGGAGGGTATACAACGTTTGAATTTGAAACTTGGCGGGCCTGTGACGAAGTTCCGTGTTTGGCTCTTTTTCCGGTTTGGGTCAATCGAGTCTGACGGAACCATGAAGGCCAAGGGAGAAGTAAGTTAAATTTTGTAGCTTTTTTACAGAGAAAATGTTGTAAATGGATAAAAAAAAATTCCTAATTAAATTCCCTTCAATTTGGTTATCGATAAGTGATTTTTTTCGCATTCTAGAACATAAAAATGCATGCAGAGAATTGCGTGCATCAACATGCTAACAATCACACGTGTTACTTTTCTCTGTTAATAATTATAAAATAATCGAAGCGAAATGTTGGTTTAATAACGTTTTTTAATTACTTTTGAAGGAATTATTTTGTATCTTGCAATATAATTTTACTTGTACTGCACAGTAAATGAAATTGTAGTACTGCAATTTTTAACCTTTTTTTTGGTTAGTTTTGTTTGTCAGCCAAATGTACATAATGGAGTAAAATTTAATTTCAAAATAATTTATTTAAATACAATTAAAGTGTTCAAGCCATATTCTATTGTTAAGCTATTATTTAATATTTTGTTGGTATTTTTATGAAATTTTAATTGTAAAATATATTGTATTTATCAAATGTTTTCATTTTAGTTGAAGGAATATGAAGTTATTGGGCGCAAGCTGCCCACAGAGAAGGAGAAAACTACTCCTCTCTATAAGATGAGGATATTTGCTCCAGATCCAATTGTAGCCAAATCAAGGTTTTGGTATTTCTTGCGTCAGCTGAAGAAATTCAAGAAATCAACTGGTGAAATTGTGTCTCTAAAGCAGGTAATAATTTTAAAACTTTGCTTTTAAGCAATGTTTTGTAGGATTTACATATTTTTTAACTTAATCTTATATTTTTTCCAGATCCCAGAAAAATCACCAATTAAAATTAAGAACTTTGGTATCTGGCTCAGATACGACTCCCGAAGTGGTACTCACAACATGTACCGTGAGTACAGAGACTTGAGTGTCAGTGGAGCTGTCACTCAGTGCTACAGGGACATGGGAGCTCGTCATCGTGCAAGAGCTCACTCCATCCAAATTATAAAGGTGGAGGTTGTAAAAGCTGCTAACTGTAGGAGGCCACAAATAAAACAATTCCATGATTCAACGATTCGTTTCCCACTTCCGAAGCGAATTCAACATAAAAACCGTATGCCACTGTTCAGTGTACGAAAACCAAGAACTTACTTCCTTTAAGTTCTAAACACATTATTTAATATTGTTGTACCATCTTGATATAAGGAAATAAAAAAAATTTTATTCAATTTATTTTGCTTTATTAAATAATTTGTTTTGCCACTTTTTTTATTTAATTTTTATATTTATTAAAAGGAAAACTATAGTATTGCAACCTTTGCTTTTTAAATTTAACAATTAAATTTAAATGTATAAAACTTTTCTTTTATTTATAATTATAAAAAATATACATATATTTTTATTTACATATTGTTTAAACTTATTAATATTGCATTATAAAAAAATAAAAATATTTTAATTTAAATTTAACTATTAGTAGATTGTAATCTGAATGCCATTTCAATCATATTTTGAGGTGTGCAGTCTTGGTAACATATATACAATTCTTTAGGTCTTGGTGTAGCATACAGTCTTCCAACTACCCAATATGTGAGATTTTTCCACTCAAATAAAATACCGTGCTCTTTGATTGCAATTAAGCTTTTGTTTATCACAGATTTGCTTGTATCATGGGTTAATAATTTTTTGTACCTTTTTGTGTCACTTAAAAGTTTATGAATAGTTTGACTACAGTTATTTAAATTAGATAAAAATTCGGGATCTAATTGTCCTAATTTTGATGACATCAAAATCCCTTCAAATAAATCTATGTGTACATAATAAAAGAGGGAATTTTTTTCACCAGTTGTGATAACTTTAGGCACAATATACTCTGCTTGGTTTAACAGATTTTCTCTTATATTACTAATGTCAGCAACTCTTGTTTGATCATTCTGAAAAATTTAATTACATGCATTATTTAAATAAATACAAAATAAGCAATAAAAAATATTTACTTACATCTAAATCAGAGTCACTGTCATCAGAATATCTAGGAGTAATAAGATTATTTCTTTCTCTAGTTGCACGCCTCCCTAAAATCGGTGCTGCTTGATCACTGACTTCACTAACTTGACTCAGAGAATCTTGACTGGGTGAATCTCTTGACCCCTCTAATGAGTATGCTGCAATTAAAATTGATATTCATGTGTTATTGGAAAATTGAAAATCATGAAAGGCTATAAAAAATAAGGTACCAGAATTAAAATCAAGCCGAGTTTCATCAAAACCTCTGCTTCTTGAAATAGTTGTATCATCGTAGGTTGTCTTTGATGTACTAGTTGTGTTGTTTGATGATTTTGACTGATTTGTTTTGATGAGACCAACAAGATTTTCTGCGATACTTGAAGGTATTTTACAAAGTGAAGATTCTTCCTTTTGAGGAATAACTACTTCTGGTTTGGCATTAGCATTTATCCATTTTTCAGCTAACATTGATATTCCAATTTTCCTAATATGTTTAAGTGTCTCCTGAGCTTCTTCAACATAAAATATATCTGGTCCAGAATTTTCTTCCATTCTAATAATATTTGATAATTATTAGTAAAAATATTATAATAAAATATTATAAATGTAAAAAAGTTTCTTACACAGCTGTGCACCCTCCTGATTCTAATATCACAGCCAGTAAATCATGCCCGTATCCCACTATAAGTAAAAACCACCGATCTTTTAATGGATAAACGTATTCTTCTTCCCAAGGTATCTTTCTGTTTACACATGACGATGGATAAATTCTTTTCCAAATAACAAGTGACTTGACTTGTTCACTGTTCATTAAATTAATTAATCCATGTCTTCTGAGAAAAGAGTGCACCTGTATCTGATCTTCAGCAGGTAAATGAGATCCAAGTAAATACTTTCTGTGGTAAAGGCAACTCCCCAAAATTGTATATAATCGTTGACACTCTATTGGATCTTGATTCTAAATAAAAAAGAGTTAAAAGATTTCCATAAAAAATACAATTACTTTTTATATTTTTAATTATTTTGAAAAAATATGTACCCAATCTCTATAATCCATAGCTTCCATTTCACTTAGTGCAGCATCTATTTGAATTTGGGCATCTCTTGGTAATTGCACTGAATGTACAGCAGGTAAAAAGAAATTGAAATCACATTGCCTTATTTCATCAACATTTGTACTATTTTTTGCATTATCTGAAATATTCTTATTAAAGTAGGTTTTGTCTTTTAGGAGACGAGAGAAGAAAAGATAAAAAAGATGATCTAAATATAAATGATTTTCTTCCTGTACAAAACAGTTTGGTATATTTTCATTTGTAAATGCTAAACAGCGCATAATATCTGAAGAAAGTTCCACGGCTTCTCTTTTATTGCAGCTAATAAATTAAAAAACATTTTTTAAAAATATTAATCTTTTAAAATTTTAAAATGTTTAACTATTTTTATATCATTTACCATTTTTCTGGAATTAATATCAGTACTAATTCTTCTTCATAACAAAAATAAATCACATTGGCTATTCCACTTGGTGTCATAACAGTTGTACTGAAATTTGATAGTAATGTTTACTTACTTTTACTATTTAATTGTATTGTGTTAAAACAAACTATATTTATTAAAAATACTTTTTGTTACCTAACAGGTTGAGATCCAATGACATCTGGTAGCATATGATTCAAAGTAACAAAAGCTCCCTTTGTAAGAGATAAGAAAGAATATACATTTTTATTTTTTGATCTTGGAAATGAATAGAAAACACCTTGCATATCAGTTTCATTTTCTTTAAATTCTGTAATTTTCATACATATTACCCCCAATGATTCTTTAATTAAAGAATCCATAAGAATTTTACTTTCTTCTTTATCAACTAATTGTCTTGCTAATAATGATTGCTAAAAATAAAATGTTTATTTTATTTCAGACTCCTTTTTATTATTTACAAAACTGAAGTAAACTTAATAATACATACAATTAAAATAGGTAACTACTTACATTTGGACAGGTCAAAGCAGTTGGAAAATTCTCAAAGTTTTCATTAAGAGAAGCTCTTTGAAATTTACAGGTAACCTGAAGAAAGTAAATTACAATTTATTTTTTTGCAATTCATAGAAGTTATGTTTTAATTAATTTTCTTACACTTGTTGGTGAAGTAATTGTTGACAAAACACTGTCCACATTTTGACTATTAACTTCCTTTGAATTTACAGATAATAAACAATCTCCTATTTTGATATCTTTGCTTTTTAAAGCTTCTCCATCAGGTACAAAACCAGCGACTATAATTCTTGATTTATCAGCTGCAATAAGTGGTACGATTCCCAAATAAGCTTCACACGCTGTAGCCCTTCTTCCAAGTTTATGCCTCTTATCAGGATCCACCCAAATATTAGCTATATACTTTTCACCTTCAAAGTCATTACCTACAATTCCTCTTTCCTTATGTGCCTTATTTATTGATTCACGATTTTGTCTAAGCTCTGATGCCAAACCATTCAATCTTACGCTGTGCCTATAACTTTCTTTACGCTTTATCAAGCGCATCAATTTGCCAGCTCTTGTACTCCTGCGTCGGGTTAACTCAGGTGGAGGAGCAATATACTGGCTATTGTCATTTGTTTTATTATTTTGATTACTAAATGGCTCTGTCAATGATTCAACATAAAAAACTTCTCCAGCAGGACTTATTTCAGATTCCCATTCGATAGCTGAGCTGCATATTTTTTAAAACACAAACATTAATTTTTAAACAGTTCAATAAACAAAATAAAAAATGCAATAAAATACAATAATCATTACCCAGAGCTATTAGAATAATAAGATCCCGAGCTAGAACCACTGTCGCTGGCCCAACAATCGTGTTCCTCCTCGACGGGATTTTTTTCATTTTTGGTGTACCCAAAAGTCTGCTCCTCATGCTGGTACACGGAATTTTTATCCCTCGGATTGTTCATCGTCCCGATTTCCTCGGCTGCTATTTTGGCAAAATGAAAATCTTCTCCGATCTCGATTTAATCGGCAACGAGTGAAAAATCGCGTTGAATGATAAGCGCATTGTAGCTACACAAATGAGGCATTTTTTACGTCCGCATTTTTGTATACACTGGAGGCGCGCGTCGCCATTGGCGTAAGGTGGCCCCTGCGAGGCCCTGCAGGTGAGCGAGCGGAGAGAAGGGGCACCGGTCATTATATGCGCGCCGATGTATGCAGCTATAAGCTATGCCGACGTTTCTCACGCCTGCGAGAAGAGAGCGAAAGAATGCGGTACCCACGCGTACGACGCCCTTAGATGCATCGAAAAAATTTGCATGAGATTTTAAATTTGTTCTTTGCCCCTTGTTCATTTTGGTAAATTAATTGCGCTTTATAATTTTATATGCAGTTAATTAAAGTTTATTAAAATTAAGTTTATATTTTTATGTTTTTTAAGGACCTGTTTTGGTGTAAGGATAAATAAAGGATTGTAACATTTTATAAAAATATGAATGTAAAAATTTATTAGCACATTAATATTATACTAGTAAAAAATCGAGGTCACTACTTCTCACCGCGCACAGTCAATTACAAAGTCTTTGTTCTCAAGAGGTAGTTATTACAACTCACAGAGTGCAAATTTAAAATAAAAAACGGTCACTTAGCTTATGAAACAATGTCACTAATTATTTGTCTGTTATCAGTCTTATCTGATCGATTGCTTCAGTCGCGAAGCAACAGATTTCGTCTCTGTCGGTTCTTTCTTCTTGTGCGGATCTGGAGTGAAGCACTTCCACAGCCTCAGAGTCTCATCCGCTCCCGCACTAAGAACCGTGGTTCCGTCGGGTGACATTGCGAGATGAAGCACTCTACTCGTGTGCCCCGTGAGCTCGGCGACTTTGCTCATTGCTGGATATTTCCAAATCGTCAGTTGATTTTGCGCGTAACCGTGACCCGATACTATTTCCTTGTACGTGGTTGACCATAGAAGAGAGCAGACTTGAGATTTAGTATCTATTGTGTTTAAGCATGCCCCTAGAAATTTAGAAAAATTGTTTAGATTATAGAGATATTTGATGTTGTTTAATGATTTAAGTATCTTGAAGGAATTCGAATTACCTGTGTTGCAATTCCAAAATCTTATGGTTCTGTCTGCTGTACCCCCACCACTCGCTAAAATGTGATTTTGCCATGGGCACCAAGCAAGAGCTTTTACCGCTGCCTGATGTTGATTGAGAGAATAAACTGGTTGTGCGTGGGAATAATTTTGACCAGCTATACAAGGCCATATTTGTAGCATATTGTCATATCCACCACTTGCTAGGAACTTTCCATCTGGCGACCATTTCAGGCCACAAACTTCTTGTGCATGGGCATTGACTGATGTAACAAGATGTTCACGCTGCCTCACATCATGATGCACAATTTGTCCAGCTCTGAAAAAAATTAATTATAATTAGAATCGAAAAGTTTAATTAATAAATGTTTAAAAATTTTAAAATAAGATAAAAACCTGCAACCACTGGATAATATGTGTGTATTCCAAGCAAGAGAGCCAACTCTTGCTGAGTGCCCGCTCATAACTCTGACTCTTTTCATTTGGCTGCAATCCCATAATTCACAATTTCCTACAGTTGTTCCTACAGCTAAATATGGACCTTCTTGAATCCAAGCGACTGAGCATACATAATCATTGCCCTCCAATTCAAATAACTGCTCTATGGTACCAGTACCAGCATTCCATAAGTAAACATTAGCACCTAAAGCTACTGCTAAAATATTATTAGGTGACCAGTCAACTAAATTTAAATCTGCAATTTGAAAATAAATATTAAATTCACTCCTTAAATATTTTGAAATAAATAGTATAAATTTTTTTTTAACTTACAGTAGTCATCAACAATTTCAGGTGCATCTAAGATACGATCAGGTGCTTGTGGAATATATCTAGTTGTTGACTTTACACTTGCAGGAGTTTTTGATTGACTATAAACTACTCTAAGTGGATTTTGATATCCTTCCGGTGGAGCAGGTGCCTTATTTTGGTAAGACAATACTCTAATGCTATTTAAATCTCCTCCATGCATATTTTCTCCCATCAAACGCTGCATTTCTCGCTTAGAAGGGCTGGTGCATTCAGTTTTATTTCCAGCTTGTTCAGAATTTTGTTGCTGTAACTGTTGATCAAAATATTAATAATGACCTACAGTATTAAGGCAAAATAAATCTGTCTAAAAGTAAATAATAATACCTTGTAATGTCCTAATTCAAAATTGGTAGTTGATCTTGCTGGAATAAATCTATCCCCTCCACATGGTGTTTTTGCTGGAGTTGTTGAACGACCTATTCAAATTATTCATTTATTTTTTTTTGGTCAAGAAATTTTTAAAAATATAATACAATATTAATATACGTACTTGGTGATTTTTTACTCCCTTTGGAAGGTGTCTTCTTATTTGCTGCATTGCGTTGATTTTCCACTCCCTTTTTTGGAGTTTTTCCATTACTGGTGTTACTATTGCTGGCCATCGAGGTACTCATAATTTTCTTGGAGCTATTTAAGCTTATGTTCATACTAAGCATAAAGTAAAAGATTTGATTATAAAAGCTGCTTTCCACAAAGAAAATTTATAAACAGCAAGATATTCGTTACCAGGACGAGTTAGAGGACTCCAAGCACTTTTTTTGCCATCTAGGCACGGGTCCTTTTATCGCATCGTCCATTCGCGTCAGATTGTTCAACTCCTTCATGTACTTTAAGTGATTCATCTCTTATTATTTACAAAAAGCGAGTTTGTAGTAATATCGCCAGTCAAAATTCACACTTTTGTGGGGTTGAAAATGGCGCAAAGGACGCGCGCCTTCGTCACGTTTCGCGCTCGATTGTCCTCTTGAAGATTTCTGCGACGAATCAACGAAAAAATTTATTTTACATCGCGACATTTTGGAGCAGTCGAATAAGGATACGAATCACTTACCTCTTTTCCTGAGTGTCATTCATGTATTTGATTTTTGGCCAATTTTTGGAGTGTGGAGGCCGTTTGTGTTGCGTCAAGTGCCGAGATTTGAACGTTAAAGGGACAACAGCGGCAGTGGCAGGTATACCCGCCAGCGAGTAACCGACCAACCGTTAATTTGAAATAATGCCACGGACAAAGCCGCGGCTCTACCTACCTAGATGTTCCTCTCCAAGCCGAAATTCGTTCCACTATGGCTCCCTCTTCCTTCTTTTTCGAATGATACATGCTCAGCAGGTAATTTTATTTTCATCTAATCCTCAATATATTATTATTTAATATTATTTACAAGAATGTTAAAATATTCTAAGATTCCATTTTAAGAATTTTGGAAGCTTCAATTAAACATTAGTTAAGTAAAAAATTATTATAAAAAATGAATAATATACAATCTCAGGATGTGGCGCACTGGCGTGTTAGTCGAGCGCGGGTTTATTTGAATTTGCAATTTAATTCTAAGAGGGAAAAGACTATATTTGGAACTAAATAAATGCAATAGTGTAACAATATTTCGAGGTGTAAAAGGTGTATGTACAAGAGCAGTACTGCCGCACTTGTATTACTTTCAAATTCAATCTCCATTTATCAATGTTTTATTGAACAATTTAATTTATCCAGCATATTTATTTTTTTGGCTATATCTCTTTTCAAATAAATAAATCTACAAGATAATTTTTATTTTAAAGACGCGTTATAACTCGAATGGCTCAAATGCAAGATATCAATGAAAGAGTATGAATAAAAAAAGGAGTGAAAAACTGGTAGCAATTTAAGATATAAAAAAGCCGATGAGTTGTAAAGTGTGAGCAGATTAAAAAAATAAATAAAAAATGATAAACTGTAGTACAGAAAAAAAAGGAAATCACTGTAGTGTATAATTTGCCAGTAATTGTATAATTTACCATCAATATAATGTAAGTACCACATGTACACTTTGTTAAAAAAAAAAATTAGTTTAGTATAAAAATACATTTAGCTTTTTTATTCCTATATGCTTACAATACTTGTGATTTGATCCAAATCTTTTTTTACTAAAAGAAATTTTATTTTATCAATTTTTAGTTTATCTAAAAATTGTAATTTTTCCAGGTATACCATTTTCGATGCAACCCCCCCTCACCGTCAATCAAAAACAATTAAATTTCTGCATTGTAATTGTGATTTTTTACATACTTTCGTATCGGCTTTTTAATTGAATTAAAACTCATAGAATAGATTCTCTATACATACATCTTAAACTATTTCTGAATCTTTACAGTTAAAATTATTTTAAAATATTTTAAAAATAGTTTTAATTAGCTCAAACAATCATCATTATTGTAAATTTATTATAATTTATGCAAATAACATGTTCAAAATCTTGTATTTTCTTAAGTATGCAACAGGCATAAAAATGCCTACATAATTTTATAAAAAAATTTATGCACAAAAAGCCGAATAATAAATAATAAAAACAATTTGTCAAAGATAATTTAAAATCAGATTTTCATTTCCAATGAAATTATATCCACATACAATGAAGGAAAATAGAACTTACCGTAGTACAGATTTAAAATATTAGGATTTATATTGAAAGATTTACTTATTGTTAGTCATTTTAATATTTTTCAAAATGATATTTAAAACAAATAGTTTTTCATTTACTTCTGCCAAAAATTCTTACAATTATAGGTCCAAAAGTAAATGTAAATCTTATTAAGACTATATATAATAAAAAAAATTTATCAATTATACAATAAGCATTTACATACAAAAGTCACATTTATTTTTTATTATGTATAATTTATATATATATATATTTATGAATGTGCTATATGTATATACATACATGTGAATATGTATATGTCTTGACAAGTTTATTGTCAAGAAAAGTGATAGTTTCAGAAGAATGAAAAATTATGTTGCGCGCTGTTGCATTATATATTTTTTTTAGAACATAAAAGAACATATGAATTCACCTAATCACTTACAAGATATAATCAATATTTATTTACTTACAATTCCTTTGATTATTAAGAATAAGATAAATCTGTTAAATGGTCATTATATGATCATTAATTACTGAACTTAACTACAATAATATGAATCAGCCAAATGGAGAACTTTTTTCACATCTTTGTCTCCTTCAATGTCTTCATGACTTGAGCCATGGTAATACAATTCTTATGTATAATCTTAATTAGTTTGTCGGAAACAAAAATAAAATATATTATAAATTTAATATTTACCTTGGTTGAATTATCGCTAGCATCTTACAATTATAGGTGAACTGTCTTTTTATTTTATTTACCTACTATTTCTACTATTACCCAAAAATCATTGAAATTGCTGTCAATATTATATTTACTTTTTGACTGCATTTATTTTATTTTTTACTATTCATCAAATTACATTTACTTTAAAGGATAATTATTATGCTTACTTTGTTTAAAATAGAATATATATTTGGTACATACAAAATTTTCATACCGATATTTGAAACCCCATTTTTTTTGTACAAAATGCGTTCTAGCAAGAGAAATAAGCTTGTTTTTTACTATCTTTGCAAAGTTTGAAAAATAATGAACCGTTTAACCCTAATATGTACATATATATGGGATTTTATTAATTAAAACTCATTTATTTAAAATCAAATATTCGTCCCTATTTTTTTTATTTTTTTTTCTATTTTTTTGACATGCGCTTTTTAAAAAAAAAGATTCGGGCATTTAAATGGACGAATTTTAGAATAAAAGTAATCAAATTATTTCAAAATTTTAGTTATTAAATTCCCTTTTTTTCTTTTACATCAAGATCACTAAAACTTTAGTTTTCACTAATATTTGTAAATGTACAATTAATAATGTATAATTTAAAAATTTCTAATATATTTATTTATATTCTTACTAAACAATACCATTTAGAAAAACTGAATGTTTATAACATAATAATTATATTTATAGAAAAATGTAGTTATTTCAGTGATGTTGACAAATTATAATTATAATGTAACAAAACATTAAAGAAATCCGTAAGCTTTTTTTCAGACAATAGTTCGACAGATACAACTTTTGTAGATACAAACACGAAATGATTATTTTGCTGTTTACCAACCTTTCGACGCTTGCCTCTTATTACATGCATATGCTCAGTGTTCTTTCTTGTAGTTTTCTTTAAACTCTCTAATATCTTGATTTAATCAGGAGACACAGACAGAAATGGATATGAAATGGGAGTAAATTTTCAACCAAGAAGGCGGAAGTATGAATTCCTTTTTTTTTAATGTCTTGTAAAGCTCGAATCACTTGAACATATATTTAAATGTTTATGTATGTATATGTATATATATATTTCTTTTTTTATTTCTCTCAAGTTATCTAGCTCCAAGACATTAAAAGTGACTTGTGTCTCGATTACAAGTTGCTCACTGAGCGTCTAATCCAGTCTGCATCGAACGCTACACGAAACTTTAGCCTGCTTAGTCACACAATCTAGCAAACGTACAGCCGTTGTCGTTGTCAGGCAGCGCATCCGCAGGAAATTAAATTACAATTAGCGCGCTTTTGTAAAGTCATATAAAGTAAGTAGCTCACGAAAAATTATCGTTCGTCGTCTCTGCTTTCACTTTCTTCTGAGGTGAATTAGCCTGCGACCTAACATCAGCTACAGGCCTTTTCACTTGCATATTACTTTTTACTGCGGTAGTCGGATCTGAAAAGTACGTGAAATAAAATAATGAAATAAACGAAATGTATGCAGTTTATTTGTGAAAACAGTGCGTTCACTGCATACCTTGCAACCACCTCACTTGAGTAGCAGGTCCATAACCTTTGTCATTACGCGCAGCTATTCTGAAGATGATAGCTGGTTTGGTGGTAGTGTCAACGTGGGCTGCACTTAAAGATTTGTTGGGAACGGAACACGCATTGGTAGGTCCACAATAAACTCTAATAAACGATGGTTGCGTCGGCGTTGTCGATGTCACTTCACCCGTGTTTTCAGACATGGCACTAGCACTTCGCACAATCAAATAAACGGAGTATTCTAAAATAGGTCCTGAATTGCTGGACGGTGGTTCCCAAGAAAGTTGGGCGCCATCGGCCGATTTTAAAATTTTGATAGCACTCGGAGCACCAGGGAATCCAGGAAGACACGTTTTAAAAGCAGATACCTAGTTAGGAAATTGTTTGTTAGATCAGTAGTCAAAATTCATTAACTTCTAAATCTCGAAGAGAATTAATAATTGACAAGTAAACTTACTTCACTCCAAGGGCTTTGACCACAACTATTTACAGCAGCTACGCGGAACTTGTAAGCAGTTCCTGGTTCTAACTGTATTTTTGTCCTGCCCTTGAACAAGTCTGCAGTTAACGCTTGCGCTAAATCCAAAGGTTCGTCTCCCGGAAGATAATAGTGTTGAACTGTAAAATTCGTACCCTTTATTATTCCTACATCGTACCATTCCACTGCTTTCTTTTCTTCTTCTTTCACTGGCTCATTCTGTAAAGGCAATAGTTAACAAGCTATTAGTTAACTAGATATGCAAGGCTGCGCAAGAACAAAAGAAATATGTCTTTTCTTACAAGGGTAGTATTGTTGCTCTGTGGTTCGGTTTTCACCTTGATTTCTGGTTTCACCGACTGTACCAGTGTAGGTTGTACCGCTTGTGGAGCTTGCACAGGTTGCGTGAGATGCGCCGGTTTTGCGGTATCCGTGGAACCCAGAGCCGCAGTGGCCAGCGTAGTAAGGGCCAAGGAGTCATCACCAGCAGGATCGTCAGGCTTCTCTTCTTTTATTTTAGTAACCAACACAGGCGCTGAACTCTTCATTACTTCAGTCTTGACTGCAGGCCTGTCGACCTTTGTCGGACTTTTCTTCGCCACATCGCCATTCGAAGTTGCTACTGAAGGAGCTGCTACCGGAGGAGCCGCTACCACTGGTTCGCTGGGGCTCTGGTCCATGGGCTCATCAAGCGTTTCTTCCTCTTTCAGAGTCGAAGACGGCTCCTTGAGCTGTTCCGCGGGTTCTTCCTGTGGATGCTCTTCAGACTGCTCCATAGGTTGCTCATTAGATTGTTCCTTAAGCTGCTCTTCGTCTTTTGCATCCGATGTTGGCACAGGTTCCGTTGTCGATGCAGCCTCTGTAGCTTCTGCTTCGATATTCATGGGTTCGTCTTCGTCTTTCTCTTGAACGCTATCGCTCGCAGGTTCGGAAGATTGAACCGGCTCCTCCATTTCTTTCTCTGCCGTATTCTTTGTAGATTGTACTTCGCTCTCGGTCGCGGTTGATTCCTCGGGCGCAGATTCTTCTGGCTGTTCGCTTGGAGCGGGCTCGGGCATAGATTCGCTCGTACTCTCGGCGACTGGCTCTTCTGCTGGAGTAGGGGTGGGGTCTTCGTCCATCTCCGTACCTTCCATCTGATTCGCTTCAGCTTCCTTTTGATTATCTTCCTCCTGTTGTTCAAGAGCCGTCTTTTCTTCTGCCTTCGAAGTTATTTCGTTGTTAATGTCTTTTGTCGCGTCGGTTTCCTCAACTGACGCAGCCTCTTCTGTCGATGGATCCGCAGCTTCTTCTGTCGATGGGTTTACAGCTGTTCCAGCCTCGCTAGTAGACTCTGCTTCCTTTTCTTCTTCTTTCGCTTCCTCTGTCTCGACTGCCGGGAGATTTTCTTCCTGCTCCGTTCCATCAGTGCCGGAAAGAATAGCCTCGACGTTCATCGTTTCAGACGATTCAGCTTCTGTGACCGCAGGAGGCTCGGGTGTCGTCATAGATTCTGTTTCACCTGTAATAGCAGCCATTCCTTGATCGACGTCCTGGTCAATTTCGTGCGCGGTAGACTCACTAGTAGCCTCGGTTTCCTGGTTTTCTTGGGCCGCGGGTTCCTCCTCGTTCGCCGCCGACTCGCCCTCGTCCTCCGAGAAGATCATATCTCCAGCACCGTCTACTTGTGGAATCACGAGATTTCCCTCTCCGTCCACCTGCATCGGCTCGACGAGCGTCGCAGCAGCTGCGTTAGCCGCGTCCTGATTGCCGTTGCAGCCTTCCTGGGATTTGCCGTCCTGACCTTCAACACTGTCGCAGGCCATCATGAAAGACAGACCTCCCGAGGGTTCCTGTACCGGATCGATAAGACCTGCTTCTGCAGCCAGAGCAGCCAGAGCTGCGTCAGTAGTCGCCGGACCGTCCGAGCTTGTAGCCAACGTCGCCGAGGGTTGCTTCTGCGGCGAAACGATCAGCATCTTACTGGTGTCGAGACCGTCCGCCACGCTACCGGAGCTGGTGACGATAGAGCTACTCGTGGGTACGAGCGTGACGGTTTTGGTACCACCGCCCTGCATCTGCAACGTCACCGGCTTGCCGATCGCGGATTCGCCGACCTTCTGCATCTGCGGCATCGTGACTACCTGGTTTTTAAGAATGGCGCCCGGCGCACCCGTTTTCGTGGCGATGGTGACGGTCTTGCCACCTTGACCTGGCATCGTGATGGTCAAGGGTTTACCCGCAGTGCCACCGGCCATCGCGCTCGACGAGACGACGATCATCTTAACGCCCTGCTGGTTGGTGACGTGGTTCGTCGCTGAAAGTGGCAATACGTTTACGGGATTCGTACCGATACCCGTGGTAGCACTCTGTCCGGAACCAGCCTGCGAGGTCGTAACCGCCTGGACGGTCCTCAAGCCCGAACCGGTCGTTACGACGATGATCTGGTTGGGCCGGCCGACGAGTCCTCCATTGCCTCCCGGCTTCGTGATCATGATCGTCTGTTTACCCGCGATGTTCTGCGCTTTGCTCATCGCTACGAGATTCGTGGTTTTCATGGTCGTCAGGAGCTTGGAACCAGCGACAGTGTTGGGGTTAACCAGCCGCAGAATGGTGGGGCCCTGATTAACGCCGGGCTTGGCGCCGCCCGCTGGCACCGTTTTGCCAGGAATGAGACTCACCTTTGGCATTGCCATCATGCCCTGATTCGTTTTGATTAATTGAACGATCTGCGGTTGACCGGTAATGTTCTGACCAGGCTTTTGCAGAATAATTTGCTTGCCCTGCTGACCGGGAGAGGCAGCCCTCAGGACAGTCGCGCCGCTCGGAGCAGCGAAGCGAATCTGCTGACCTGGCTGAACACTCTTCATCCGGATGGGGGCTGTCGTCGTGGTGCCCTGGACCGGTATTATAGGCACGTTGTTCATGCTGATTTTGTTGGTCATAGACGCGGCCATTGTGAGCGCGTTCATGCCGGCCATGCCCGCGGACTGCTGCTGCTGTTGCTGACTCGCGCTCGTCGTCAAGGTCGTCGCCACGGAGGACGAAGCCACCGTCGTCGTGCTCACGGTGGTCGTTGTGGTCGAAGCAGCGATCAGCGTACCCGTCGGCATGCTCGTTACCGTGTTCGGCTGCTGAATGCGGATGACGTTAGCGGCTCGAGCACCCATCGGGGTCGTGACGATTTGTTTCGCCGGGGTACCCGACGACGCGATTATCTTCTGATTACTAGCCTGTACACGAATGGGGGCGGGAGTCGGGTTTGAGCTCGCGGCAGCAACCGGTCTCACGGGTGCTGCTATCGACGTGGCAATACTCGCGGCAGCAGCTGCAGCTGAAGCGGCGTTGTTCGCGGGAAGAGAATGCGCCGCGCTCGACGTCACACTCGGTAAAGCTGGCGTGCCGGCAGACGTTATGGCCGGGGTTGTCGCCGGTGCCGCCGTGGATAGCGTGCCTGCTGCTGATCCAGACACGTCGAACTTTTGAATTTGAAGTATGTAGTATTGAGCAGAGGGAGTCGCGGTCCAGCTGACTTCCAAGGACTGCGTCGAGGCTTTAATGAGTTGAACTCGAGACGGTGCCGGAGGTTTGCTCACTTCCAGATACCAAAGATCCTTGCAGCATACCTATGAGAAATAAAAAGATTTTTTAGTATCATATTAAACTAATTAACTATGTTTGTAATGGGACTGACCCTGACCTGGTTATTCCATGCTTTACGATACCCGTCTCGTCCTGACCATACGTATAAACGGCTATGAATTCCTACCGCACAGTGGCCGGCGCGAGCCCTTGGTACATTTTCCTCCATCGAGTCCACCGTTAATTGTTCCCAAGTTAATGTTTCTGAAAAAATGAACAATTTTTTTAACGCCACCTTCGAGAAATGTATATTACGAACAAACGCCTTTAAGTTATCCCGTTTTAAAATTAAATAAAAATTTAAATGATAATAAAATTGTAGCCAAATGTACCTAAGTTTAAGCATGCTAGGGTGCTGGTGCACTTCCACTCCTTTTCATGGGTAGCGACCTTCACGTCATCAACGACGAGAGGCACCCAGCCGCCGAACACGTACATCCTGTGACCGATGAGAGTGGCGGTGTGAAGGGATCGCGGCAGGGGCGTGGGCCCGTGCACGACTGGCTTATTCCAGGTCATGGTGTCCACGTCGAGGAACCAGAGGTCGCCGAGGCGGCAGCCGCTCATACCGCCGTAGATGACCAGGCAGGACTTGCCGGTGTTGCGATCGGTGTAGGCGACGCCCGTATGTGACTCCCGGGGTGGTGGTGCGTGTCCGTGGGTCTGCGGTACCTCCCAGGCGGTCGCGCCGTTCGGCAGCAGCTCCAGGGTGTACAGGTCGTTCAGGTAGCGCGGTATGTTGTTCTTCGGGTCGTCGCTGTCGTTGGCTAGGCCACCGAACAGGAACACCTTGTTACCGATCAAGGTGAAGCTGTGACCGAGTCTCGGGCACGGTGGTGGCTCGTGCTTCGGCGGCCGCGGCTTCAGCCGCTTCCACTCCCATCGGCTCGCTTGGAGCTCGTATAATTCGTTCGAGTACTTGCCGTACTCCACCATGCCGCCGAACACGAGGATGCGCGTTCCGTCCACGACGAAACCGTAGGCCGCGCATCCTGGCGGGATATCGCCCTTCGTTGATGGGACGAACCATTGATTTGTTGCTGAAAAATTTTAAAGAACATTAGCGACCTATTTTATCATCATTATACTATAAATCATAAAAAAAAAAACAAAAATAAAAGAACCAACGTCAACTCTTTTTGAATGCTAATTATAATAAAAAAAATTTAATCTAATTGTTAGTTAGAAAAAAATATTTGCTCCGTTTTTTAAAAAAGGCATAAATGTTCTATTTCACAAGGAACATAAAAATAATTTCATTGTTCTTTTTTACATCCACTGTTTTCTTAGAAAATTAAAACAGTTGGAAAGTAACAATCATCGTTCTTGTGAGTATCTTGGGTAATAAGTAATCGCTGAAAACTGTACAAAAGCATTAGGCATTAGTTTTATGTGGGTAGGGCTAATCGCGGACGAAAAAAAAATGAAAACAACAGTGTGGCAACGGGAAACAGCTGGTAATGTTTCCAGCACTGCAGCGGCAGGCGGTTCGGCTTGGGCAAGTTCACGCACACGTAGACTCAGCGATACGGCTCCACATGTACACGCGGGCCGCGAGAACGGCAAGGAGTACAAAGTTGCTGAGACATGCACGCACTTATTTTTGCCTGCGGTATGTGCAGCAATGGCGGCTCCCGCGCGAAGATCGGGCTTACAGCCACGGCCACGCGTAGTCTGCTCCGAAAATGCAACAAGAGAGCCGTCCGTACGAAAGACTTCCGTAAAAAAAATTAATAAAAATGAAACGGGAAAAGCCAGCGAAAACGGATGTGAGCACAGCTGAGGACGTAAACTGTGAAGGGGCGGGAGGGAGGAGGGGCAGGCGAGGGAGGAGGAGGGGCAGGCCGAGAGAAATGGCGCCGCTGGAGTCCGGCCGGTGAGCGGGCCGTCGCTGCGAGCCGCCATATTGGATCATGGCAACTCGCGGAGGCTGCGGCGGCGGCGCGCCACACTTGGCGGCGCGCGCGGGAGAATCACGGGCCGCGCGCGATTTTACACTTTTCACTCACCCGTATTGTAGACATGCAGCTCGTCGACGATGCCTTCGTTGCCGCCGCCGAATACGACCATCAGGTCCTTGATGGCAACGGCGCGGTGCCCGTGCCGGGGCCTCGGCTGCGGCCCCGTCGGGTTCGTGATTCGCTTCCACTTGAGCATGGGTGCCGCCATGATGATCGCCGATCACATCATTTCACGCGCAGCCAACGCCGCGATCATCCTCGGGCGATTAGCGCGCCCGCGCCGGCAACTGGATCAGCGCGCCGGGGCAATCCTTGTGGTGGCTCCCTTCGTTTTCTCGTTCCCTCGTTTTTCTCTTATCTGGTCTCGCCTCTTGTATTCAAACGCGGCCCGCAAAAGGCGCCGATCGTCCGTGCGCGCGCGATTACCGCTGCGGGGCCGGAGCGGCGCGCACCAGCGCCAGAGACTCGTCGGTCGGTCTCGCGGAAAAAAAAGTCGCGACGATGGCGACCGGGGTCCGGGGGTGGGGGGCCCCGCCAGAGGAAGCGCAGTCTCGAAAGCTCGACGAGGCGACGCGTCCTTTTGCCCCGATAAAAAAAAGCGGGCACTCGGTACTGTAGTTACTGCGGTGGCACGATAACGGACCGTGCGGTTGGCTGCTCCTTCGGCCACTGATATCCTCAGTCCCTAACCTTCATATCACAGATACACACACAGTAGGCGCGCGGGGATTCGGTTTATTGTTGACATCCGCACCGATCACTGGGCATCCAACACGGTGCCTCGGGGCGCTGTCGGCGGTACAGCGGCCCGCGCCTGTGGAGGAGTGTGATAAAGGCTAACTTAGCACCGCCGATCGGTGTGCACGGTGCAGCAGCGCTGCTGCTGGCGGGCGCCGATGCGTCGTTGCACAACAGCGGGGGAGGAGGCAGCAGCATCAACGAGTACGCGGACGAGGAGCCTCATCCTCGCGGCGCCGCGCGCGCCTCGTCCGGGCCTGTCGAGGGTGGCCGGGCTACAGGGGCCCCGTTGCTTCGCTTTCGCGGCGACTCACGGGTCCGCGCCAGGAGATCGCGATGGACACCGACGGCGCGACGAGGTTAGAGGACACGGGGCGCCCGCGAACGGATCACGCACAGCGGCCGCGTTATCGTACACACGTACCAACTGGTCTGCGACGGCGCACAACGCCGACGACGAGCAGCAGCAGCAGCACACAACTTTCCTCTCCCACTCTCCCTCTCCTCTCTCGCTCTCTTCTGCTCTCTACCCTTCGCGGTGGACTCACAGTAGTCACAGTACTCACACAGGCAAGAATCTGGACGTGCCAGCGTCGACGCGGCGCGTCGCTTCCCGGAGGCTACCACCAGGTGGAGCAGCGTCGTAAGATGCCTGTGAGGACAACAGCCGCTTTCTGAGGGTGTATTTACGCGTATGTGTGGATAATGTGAGTGTATTGCGTTCGCCCGATCCTGACGATACGGTATGCTAATGTGCAGCCGACGTACGCACTATTGTCTTCAACCGAAGTATATGTATATTCGAGTACACTCCGACAGCAGCGGAGCGAGCGAATTCCTGGCTCGCGATGCACTGCAATTATGTCGGACCGCAATAGGCCTGGCTGCAGACGACACTCGGGTACTCGCTCGGCTGTTGCGCCGCCGCGACGCCAGCAACCCAACACCACTTTTAAGGTTATGGCTCGGCCGGCAACGCGCGATGCACTCGCGAGTCTGCGCGATTGGAAGGACGAGGCGAAAATCCGCGCGTCTTTGGGTGGCGAGCACGCGACGGTGGATCGCGAACTCGAGCGCAACCGTGCAGAGGCGAGCGGACGCACACCGTCACCCTTTTAGTCCCACTCTTCTGTTGCTGTTGGGATGCACTTGCACAATGTCGTTTTTTAGACCACACACTTTCTATAGCGCCGTCTCGCTTGCTCGCGCCTCCGCGGCGTCGCCCCTCGATTTGAGAAGCAAGACAGAGGGGCGAACGAAACTTGTCCGCGAGTTAGCTGCATATCCCTTTTGCGATGACCTTGATAAATAATCGCATAATAATTATTTTCGGGGTATTTTAAGTATTCATTTAATATTGTTAATCATATTTAATTGATTATTTATTTGTAATAATTTTTAGTGTTACAAGCACATTTCTGATTAGAATTACGATAAATCTTAACAATTTAATAAGTCAAGTTTTCAACTTTAAAAATGTTCCTTGTTTTGAGAAATTCTACGTCTTAATTGTTATAATAAATATTTGATAACTGATGATATTATTCAATAATAAAATGGATAATATGTTACATATTTATTCTCTGGTTTAAATAAATGTATGACATTTATTTAGAATTTAGAAAATAATTAAAAAATTGTTGCGTGATCATATATATATATGACTATAAGAAAATCGTTATAGTGAAAAGGAGCCTTATCATTTTCTACGCGAAATCAGCTGCGCTTTCGACCGTCGCCATTCGTGTGTCGTCTGGACCTGCGTTTCAGAAAGTGAGTGATTTCTAGAAATTACGTAATTGTTTATTATTCTGCATATTACTTTATTCTAAAAAAAATAAATCTTTGCAAATAGTTTACTTTACTACGTTAAATCTACTTTTTACTTCGATAAGCGTACGCAGCTTTCATACAAATTTAGCGATACTGCTCCGATTTGTTGGTTAGGTAAATTAGTCTGCTCGAGACGAAATAATAATCGCTCCGATTGTTTTCAGGCAGCAGCACAATGGGTCACTTGATTTTCGGTACTTTAGCGAAGATCCGCGGGATCGTTTACTACAGACTCAGCCCACACGAGCAGAAGGCCTTTGGGGGTATGTTAAGCCATGGATTCCCCAACTTGGTCCGAAGGTTCAGGGAGAGCGTCTTCCGCGTCACACCTCGTAAGTGTTATGCAGTGCAAAATGATTTTTCCACCGATTAAAAATGGAGCAACAAGCAAAATTTAACATTGTTTTTCATCTTGCAGCTTTTGTGTTAACTTATTTGCTCATTGATTGGGCCGACAAGGAGAACGAGCGGCTGTCCAGAAAGAACCCAAAGGACTACGAGAATGACAAGTAAATGGTGAATTGTTCGAGTTGCTAGCTAATAATTTAAGTAGTTTTACAATTGCATTGTTTATCGTCGATTCTTAAATTGTCCACGATTTTGAATAGGCTGGATGGCAGTCAAACGTGAAACAATGTTCGCAGAATTCTTGTAAAATACAAAAATTTATTTGCCATAGAAATTTGTTTTTCTTATCAACTAAAAGTTGTATCCTTACCATATTTAACATGTTTTATTCCTAATAATGTTTTTATTATATCATAAAAGGCAATTATTTCAATAAAAAAGTTAAATTATATCTAGAATATTTATTGTTTATTTTTAATCAATTATTTTATTTTCAGATAGTCTTTTACAAAAAACGGAGCAACAATTCTTTCATATAAATCAATGCAACTTCATATAAATTCCATATTAGAACACCAGAACTAATGATATGTTTTTTCTCTTTCTTTACATAACTAGACCAATTATTAAAAACGCACATGAACTAAGCATTCAAAACGTGGCGTGTAAATTTAATTAAAGGAAATCCAAGCCTCGCCGACCGGAAGGAAAGTTCCGATCTTTATAAATCGTTCTTACTAATAGGTGCCTAGCCATCCGTCCGCTCGAAGAAATCCCATCTCCTCGTTCAAATCAAGAATCAATTCACGACCTCCTCGATTCATTGAGCAAACATGCACACACTTAGACACCTGCGATCCATTGCGAAAAGCGGGGTACACACCTATGGAGCAGGGGGAGGTGGGATCGATCGGTGTGGGCCAGTGGGCTTGTGAAAGCTCCTTTTTCAAAGGAGCGCCGGAGGAGCCTACCGTACACTCCAAAGCGATACACACAGGCGCGCGGCCGCGTCTCCGGCCAATAGAGGCGCTGCGGCCCCTTTTAGCCCGTGTACACTCGACGCAGGGGCACGAGGAGAGGAGAAGAGGGGGGCGACGGAGGGAGAGGTGGGCCGCCGCTCAACAGGTAGGTATGCGTGCACCTACGTGGATCGCGGCTGGCGCGGCATACCGATGCGTCCAGGAGAGGGAACTGCACAGCAGGCAGCGCGAGGAGCAGTGGCAGTAGGCACGGCCGCGCCGCGGAGGAAGTGACAGTCTGCGTGTGCTCGATACAAGTACCCCATCTCGCTGCGCGTGTGCAGCCGACGGCGATGAGCCAGAGCGCGGTGTAATCGAGCTGCTGCCGCACACAGAGTGGACGAGGGCCCCAGAGCCACGAACCGACACCCCGATCCCCTGGACCTCGCGGTGAGTACCAGTGTGCAGTACAGTGGTACGAGACCCGTCGATCATTCGCCTCCGAGAGTTTCGCTTTTCCCGTGGAATGTCGGGAGCGGAGAGCGGCGGCGGCGGCCGCACTAGCGAGTCTCGCACATATAGTGGGGGAGAGAGGCGCGAGCGAAATTCTTCGGGGGGCCCCGCGCACAACAGTTAGCCCCGGAGTCCTTCCGTTACCGATCGGAGCGGCGCGCGAGGTGTACGCGCCTGGCGGAGGTATGCGCGTGGGACCAGGCCCCGTAAAATCGCCGCGTCGATTTTCCCCGCGACCGACTGTCGTCCTCTCTCTCTTTCTCTAAACACACGGTGAAACTGCGCGGGTATATCTCTCGAATAGAAAAAAAAGAGGAGAACTTTCACTCCAGTGGTGCTCGCACGCGGCGGCTCCTAGAAGACACCCGCGAGTATACGTACGTACGTGTACACACGCTTTATTGTAGCCGCGGTCCGCTAAATGAAAAAAAAAGGGGGACGCGCGGGCATGACGTTACCTCGGCGCGCGCCGCGAGAGAGCAATGGTAATTACGTCACGTTGCATTCCGCGGAGACTCGTTTTCTTCGCTCGCGCGCGCGTTTCTAAGGCGTGTCCGCGCCGCCGCGAGCATTCGCCCGACGAGAGAGCCTCTCTATTCCGCAAACTCCTCGGGGCCCGTCCACGTACGATCCCGTACGTACGCGGCTTAGCGCCGCGACGACGGCCATCCAGCGGGGGCGCCCCACCTTCGCGGCTCTTCGTCCCTTTCGGCCGGAGCCCCGCCGCGCTGGCCTTTTTTTTTCTCTCCTCCGATCATACATTCATGAATGTCATTGACCTATACGAATTCTTATGGTAATCGGGAAGAAAAAAAAAGGAAGCCCGCGCGAGTAGAAAGTGTTTCTTCGGGCCCGCGGCGGCGGAGTGTGAATATATCGTATGCGTGCGTGTGTATATTGGGCCCGGGCCGCGCGTAAACAGCGCGGAACCGCCGGGCGCCGACGAAAATGCACCTGTTGTGAATAGCCACCTGCAGCAGGGGGGGAGCGCGCGAATCGGGGGCCAAGGTCGGCGCCTCGTGTGCTCTCCCTCGCCGAGGAAGTCGTAATTTACGAGGTGCGCCGTAAATCAAACGATAAAGGAAAAAACGGGGAGGAGGGACGGCGAGGGGCTGGAATTTCTCGCCGCGGCGAATTGTCAAAACCGGATCCGGACGTTTCACCGCGGATTTCGCACGGCCGCAAAGGAGAAGGCCTTTATGTATCGACCTGCCGGCGCTCTGCCCTTATTTGGCCGAAAAACACACCGGTGGCGGGGGGGAATGAAAATCCGATCGGCCGGGACTTTTCCGCGGTGAAAACTGGATTTTGCTCGAGCAAATGAGCCGGGGAAATGAGTGGGTGCACCGCGATTGGTTTTTAGTTTCAAAACAAGACTTTGTTGTGTGCGAGCGCGCGTGCGGTTTTGCTGGATTTTAACAAACGGCCGGGACTTTCTTTTAAACAGCATTGTTCATTGTATGCTAGATGGTATCGGTGAGTCAACGGTGACATTATCATAGATAAGATTTTAAAGTCTATTATCAGCGTAGTCACTTGATTTTCAAGACTTTTAGTGAAAACGAAATAAATAATATCTATGTGTGTCACGTGAAACTCGTTGCAGACGTATTTACCTAAAATTGCCTACTTTAAAAAAAAAGAAAGATTCATTTGAGGACATACTGATTATTCAGGCTAAAGTTAATTGTTGCCTAAGAAAAATTATACAAATTTTTTGAATACTTAGCTTCATTTTTTAGTATGTAAAACTTCGCAGTGAAATAAAGAAGTGAAATTTTCTTCGACTTATCTAATTTTAATTATATGAAGCTTATATATTGCTCGACCTAATATTTTGCCTGTCTGATTACTATTCAAGTAGCTTTAACAACAGTATTTCTATTAAAATGAAAATAGTGATTTTTATAGACAATAATTATCTATATTCTGATACACACTGATATAGCCAAAAGAAACTTAAAAAGCTTACTGATATAATATAGTTTTCGCTTAATTAAACTCTATTTCCAATAATTAATAAATCAAATATTTTATTACAATTATTATACAGTTTTTATAAACAAAAAGCCTAACTTTTCGAATTTCACAAAATCTCAAGACTTAAACTTTATGTATACATACATTGGCAAAAGGAATCGTTATGTCCTGATACCATTTTTTTATTGGTCACCGATTGACGCGGACAATCGCACTCAGCGACTGATTACAATTCATTATCGAAAATCTCTCTTTATCCTCCTTTTTTGTTCTAAACGAGTGATGAGTCGATAATGTACGTACAGTGTTGTACGTAACGCAGGGGGAGATCGGCGGGGGTACCGGCGAGGCGAGGCGCCGATCGGCGCTTCTCGAATGTCTGAAATCCAAGACGGTAGCTTCCTTCCCCGACTGAGAAGCTGCCCGACGTTTCCGATTTCCCGTTGGACGCAGCGGGAGCCGCGATTTTTCCGCGCTCCACGCTTTATCGATTTGAATTGAATTTCAGCTTGGAGCTGCTTCGGTCAGTCAGCGCAGGATGCCGTATTATAACTCGGCTAGCCATGGAAACTCCCTCTATAACAAGGGTAAGTTTATTGCTAATTTTTTCCTTTCGCGGTGCGATTAAAATTAAGATACGACACTGGGATTTTACATTTGCGATTCATTTCATCCAAGAGTTAATTTGTTTTTTAAAAACTGTTTTTTTAAATTGAGGATATTTAGTAAAAATAGAAAAACATTGATAAAATAATGCATATCTTATCGCAAAATATTATACATTATCTTATACGTCCAGTTTGAAACGTTGCAATTCAATTTTTTTCGGTGCACATAATTTTCATTGTCATATACAGAACATGGGACGGCTTTTAAATTAAAAAAGAATATTAATTTCTTTTTTGTTTTTGAATGACACTAATTTTAATTCACCTAGGGTGACCTTAATACTCGACGATGCTAC
This sequence comes from Eurytoma adleriae, assembly GCA_900480045.1. Taxonomy (NCBI): domain Eukaryota; kingdom Metazoa; phylum Arthropoda; class Insecta; order Hymenoptera; family Eurytomidae; genus Eurytoma; species Eurytoma adleriae. Next base: position 71,342 of record UXGC01000096.1, read on the forward strand.
AATCTAAACAAACTTGGCATCACCTTAAAAAAAAACGAATAAAAAACTGATTTAAATAAAATTTGCGTCACGCGCGCTTACATTTCGAATATCGCGGATTGCGACATACTTGCGCAAGGCGTTACATTGTCTTCGGTAAAATTAATTAGGACTCCAATACTCGCTTTCTCAAGCCGATAGCCCAAAAGCGAAAAGAATCGCGCGCATCCCGCGGGAGAAAAAAAATTGTTTACGTGCAATCGACGAAAAAGAAACAAAAAACGCGGACTCGTTCTCTGTTTGCACAACGGCATGTAGTCGAGTAAAATCTCCCGGCGCGCAGTTAAAACGGCCGCTTTTCTAAGCGCCGTAAAACGCGCGGAAGAGACTGGTGTGTTTACGCAGGCAAAACGGAATTCCCAAGAAATATGCGGCGACGCGGCGATAAAAGCCGCCGAATCGCGGGGGGCAAGGGGGGAAGAACGAGTCTTTCTCGCGCGCGCGAAATCGCGAACGGCCCGTTAAGTCGCGCGGGAAACGCCGTATTATATACATATGCGGCGGTTATTTTAAAGCGCATTGCTGATGTGTGTGTGTCTGTTTGGGGGTGAACGGCAGAAAGCGGCCCGTCGAGCGCGCCTGGAGGACGGAGCAGCGCCGGCGGGGGCGGCGGGGCCGGCGGACCCGCCGAGTCGACCTACCTGATGGAGCACCTGGCCACCTTCACGGTGACCAAGGAGACCGGGATCGTCTACCCCGCCGACGGCATGAGGCGCCTGCTGCAGCTCGAGAAGAGCAACGGCATCTGGAGCCAGAAGATGCAGCTGAGATTGGAGCGCAATTGGGTACTCATCATGGATAACGAAACTGGGGTAAATCATTTTTTTATATGATTACTTTAATTATGATGTTTTATTAATGATTTTGTAATTAGGTATGTTTTTGGAGGGAGGGGGGGGGTGCGATGGAATGGGTTTGCATGGAATCTAAAGAGAAAATTTATGATTGCAGGAAGAGTTTAAATGGTGTTTAATGATTGGATAAAATGACTTTATATTTGGACCTACTTGTTTATTGAGACAATAATTAATTGAGCGAGGAGAATATTTTTAGAGGAGAATTACTGCACTTAAGTTTTATGAATAAAATTAAAATAGTGATTTACAACCTAGTCAGAAATTATTGTTGTTGTGGAAGAGATAGCATTAAATAGTTTCTTACGAAATTGAATAGAAATCTGAAGGATTTTATATCTTTATTATTAAATTTATGAAGTTTTAAATGAAAAATTTTATTATAATTTTATCCGTAATGTCTGCAGTTGCTAGAACTATTGTCGCAGTCATCGTTGAAATATTTATTTAAGAAATTTATCTCGAAATAATAATAATTGAGCAACAAAGAAATACATCATGATAAAAATTGCCTATTGAAAAGCGACACAATTTACCATAAATTACAATATTACCATGCGACTATTAGCAATATTAATGGGCTAATTTGTACTAGTAATAATTTAAAAAAAATTTTATGATCATTGTAAAATTTTATAAAATATTACACAAAAGAATATAAAATTTGTAATCGAAGGCACAGAGTAGGTGATTCCATTTCAATAACAATAATCTTTACAGTGTTATTTATTTTCTAAGTAGGTTTTTTGACGCCCTAATTTCATTATATTTTTTGCAAGTTAACACTTTTAGCAACCGTGTCGTCAGTGGTATAAGCTGGATCTATTCCGATGAAAGTAATGAATGCACATTATAACGGCACGTCTTTTAAAATTAGAATGCCGGTCGTTGACATGATAGGGGTCGGTTGATTGTATGGTGTACTCGAGTAAAAAAATTTTTAACTTCTTTTTTATGTGGCTAAGTATTTTACTAACAACGCAATTTTTTTTTCTTGCTACGTGTCATGGTCAACGAAACATTACACTCTTATATATTTTAAATTCACTTGAATTTTATTTTCATTTATTTTCGATTAGAATGATTTAATGCTTAAATGTTTCTTAGATACTATTTAAATTAGTATGTAATTTAGTTTAATATACGTAATTATTCTATGGGTAACTTTTTTTTTAACAGTCACCTGTGTACATTATTTTAGACACCTTATCACCTTCGTAGGATGGATACAAGCCAATATCAGCTTTTATATACCCACTGCGTAGTTCATATAAGTATACGAGCCGATCAATTTTTTTTATCCGTTCCTTTTATACGCCTGATTACGTGCTGTGTAAAGGACAAACGGAAATAAACTCGTTTTCTATTTGAGGAATTCGCATTTATACAACTTCCTGCACGTGAAAATAATAATTAAATTTTAGTGCTTGGCGAAAACCTTCAGAGTTAGTAAAAAACTTCATTTAAAAATGTTTTTGTTGTTCAGATAAGAGAAAGAAAAGCTGTTGAGTGAATCATTCGTTCGGTTTCCTTTCTAAGTTATTTATTGATGTCGATAATTTTTCATTGTTTACTATTTAATGTTTCACGAGTGTTTTATCATTAAACAAGATTTTCAATTATAATAAAATTACTAAACGTATTACAATAAAATGTATTGATTGTAGACGTCAATCAAAAATAGCAGGATTTATTCTACAAAAGATTGTATTGTATCACTTTAAAGATATATTTAACATATCTACATTATTTGTTTAACATATCTCCATACAAAAATTAAGGCTAAATGAATAACTCGTTTATTAATTTTAGGCGGTGATGGAGAGATTCCCAGCGGCGCTGATCCAGGAGCCGACAGCGTTCACGTCCCGCGACCCCATGGAGATGTACAACAATATCCTGGTGTTCACGGTGGGCGACGACAGCGGCTCCGGCGGCCAGCAGCGCGCCGAGATGCACATCTTCCAGTGCCAGAGTGTGTCAGCGCAGGACCTCGTCGAGGACCTGAAGATGCTGCAGGCGGGCAAGCTCGTGACCGGGGCCACCGGCTCGCCCAGGTCGTCGCGCGCCCACATACCGCCGCCACCGGCGCTGCCGCCGCCCGAGCCGCCCTTGAACGGCGTCGGGCCCAGGGATTCCGCTTTCGTGGCTAACAGTGAGTTCATTCCCGCAAGTTTGTTGAGCTTGGTTGTGGAAGATTCGAGAAATTTACTTGTGGGGTTTTGAATTTTGAGTCATTCTTCAGTTACTCATTATCACTCGCTTTTGAGAAATTTCAAGTCTATTAAGTTAAATGAGGTAATTTGTGATACAATGGTGGAGATCAGTAAATCAAAATTGGTTTTGTGCAACACCCTTTGTTTCTTTAATGGAGAACATTAAAAGGTCGTTTTTAAAAGATCTTGCTAATTCAAATTACTAATTTTATCTTATTTCGAATTGAGGACATGCGTATGTTCACTCATGCATAAGCAATTCAAATTCATGAGTAATCTAAGCTAGTAGGTAATTGACTGATTTTCATAAACTTTTGGTTCAGGAAAGCGTTTGAACTATTAAAATCCATTTTTTCTGACACTGAGTTAAAAATTTGTTCCTTAAAGTTAACTTTCTGAATCAATTATTCATTTAAATTTATTTACACGAATGTTATAACAAAATAATTAATATTTTCGTAATGGTAATCGAAACTAAACACATTTTTAATTTATATATAGAAATAATGATAAATAAAATAAAACTTTGAACAGCTAAAAGCTAACAATAATAGAGCAATGTAATAATAGAATTCAATTTTATTCATTTTTAAATTATGTATACATAATAGTACTAATGGATACTTGAATTAATATTGCTTCATCAACTTTTTAAATCAGTATAGTCTTATGATTTTTCGGTCATTTGTCATTCTGCATTTACCTCTTATAGTAATGTACTACAAAACATATTGCTCTTATGTACTTTTACCTATATCAAGCTTACAGTTAGGTCCACAAAAACCACGTAAACTTATGAAATTACAATAAAATATCTACACACGAAAATCAATTTAATCGAATTAAAATTAATACTATCACATTAATTTAACACTTAACACGACCAACCTAATGATTACCAGGAATTGCCAAATAAAACTAATCGAGCACTAATAGGAATTAAATGGCTAGTTGCGAGTAAAAAATGACAGGTTTATATCAAGGAATGAATTTCCGTCGTTACCGCTCGTCCGTGGGGTAATAGCGCGTGAACGATTTCGATCGTACTGAGGTCGTCGCATAATAATCCATTAAAACTCGCGCCCTGCAGCACCAAATGCCACGCTCGTAAAACACCGCACCTCTTTAAAAATCCATTCGATCGCCGTCTCTTGTTTCAAGCGCGTCAGCTCCGCGGCTCGCCTTTTTATTTTTCTCTTTTAATATTGACATTGTTACTCGTAGTTATTTAGGTTCTTCATTCGAAAAGATAGTTCCGCTCTCTACTGAGTTGTATAGTATATAATTAGTTACAAGCTTTTAAAGTGTGCGTGTTTAAATATGAACCTACGGTTCTGGATGTTCAGCTGGTCCTTTAAGAAGCGCGGCTCAAGAGGCGAGGAGATCTTAAAAAAAGTTTACTATGCACGTTTAGATGAGGGCCACCACCACCACGAGGACACGTTAAGGGAGGAGAACAACGACGAGGTGTCCTCGACGTCGTCGGACAAGTACGAGCGCGACGTGACGATCCTGAACCACTGCTTCGACGACATCGAGAAATTTATCGCGCGACTGCAGCACGCGGCGGCGGCCTCGCGGGAGCTCGAGCGCCGCCGGCGCAACCGCAAGACGAAGAAGCGCAACCTGGGCGACGGCATGCTGACGATGCGGGCGAAGCCGCCGCCAGCGCCCGAGTTCATCGACATCTTCCAGAAGTTCAAGCTGTCGTTCAACCTGCTGGCGAAGCTCAAGGCCCACATACACGACCCCAACGCGCCGGAGCTCGTGCACTTTCTCTTCACACCGCTGGCGCTCATCGTGGACGCGTCGCACGACACGAATTACGAGGCGAATCTGCCGAGCAAGGTGGTGTCACCGCTGCTCACGCGGGAGGCGGTCAATCTGCTGATGAACTGCGTCACCAGCAAGGAGACGGAGCTGTGGCACTCGCTCGGTGACACCTGGCTGGTGCCGCGCGAACAGTGGAAGGGCCACGTGCCGCCTTATCATCCTGTCTTCATGGATGGATGGTCGCCGGAATATCAGATACCGGACGAGAGGGACGCGTCCATGCACAATGATCACCTGGCTTCGTTACTTAACGCTGATAAGCGCAAGAGGGATGATATTCCAGATCATCAAAATGACTCTTATTACAGTCACAGGTGAGATGGCCACATTATGATTAAAAATAAACCTTAGCGTAATACGCACATGTTGAAAAAGAACTAGAAACACTTTAATTCTTGTTTCAAAGATTTCCATATAAACATTGTACGTAATACTGTCGTTTAGAACGTTCAACTCTAATATTGAATTTTCTAGTTTAAATATGCTAATATTACGTCAGGGTTTCCTCGTGATAAGAACCAAGATGTGGAAAACTTTACGTTACCAACTTTGATTTTGTGTAAAATAATTTAATTTCTAAAACAAAATTGTGAAAATATTTCATCCATTAAATTATTCATTAAAAAAAAAACATTATGTACAATTATTGTTAAAATAACCATTTATTTTTCAGGGAAGTCGAGGAATCACACTACAGCAGCGATTACCTAGACTACGAGAGCCGCGAGGACCCGCGAGCGAATCCGGAGTACCTCGAGCGCGGCTACGAGCGCGGCTCGGAGCTGTACGGTCGCGAGGAGCGCGATCGCGAGCGCGAACGGGAGCGCGACCGTGAGCGCGAGCGCCTGGAGCAGGCGCGCGCCCACAGCGACATATCCGTGGACTCGATCGAGCGGGGCCCGCGGGCGGTCGGCGGCGTGCCGGCCTCCGAGCGGGCCCAGGAGGCCTGGCTCGACGATCTCATCGCCAGGCGCGTCAAGATCGTCCAGGTCACCTATCCGCGCACCGCCAACAACGACAAGGAGCTCACGGTCGTGCGGGGCGAGTACCTCGAGATTCTCGACGACAGCCGCAAGTGGTGGAAGGCAAGGAACTCGCGCGGCCAGGTCGCCCACGTACCCCACACCATCGTCACCCCGCACAATCCGGCCATCTCGCCCGACAGCGACGTCTTCAACAACCCGCTCTACGCCGCCAGATATCAGAGGCAGTCGCACGGCTACACTTACGAGGTGATTTTTGCATCTCGCGTTTGCGCAATTGATCGGTGCTTGCACGAGACGAGATAGCAGCGCGATTTTTTGTTTCATAAAAGATTTGTAATGATGATTATTCGATTTATGAAATGATAATTTGCGTAACTTTTGAGACGCTCAGCCTTTTGCATTGTCATTTAATGTTATTCTTTTGAAAAGAGTTTTTTGAATAATGACATGTATTTTAATGCGTATGTTCGATTGCTTGCAGGATTCGGAGATCGACGGTGCCAATACTAGTCCTGGATCGGAAACGACTCATCGAGCCCACGCAATTCCGCCACCGGCCCCCGCCGACTGGGTGCGTAAGGAGCGACTCGGCAAGAAAGGTGAATTCAGATACTTTTAGCTTCCCTTCCGCAATCGACGGCTTCAGAGAAACTGATCGTTCATTCGTAAAAATCATCATTTTTAAAATCATTTATTAAAGAAAAAAGAATCTTTTTAACCATATCTTTAATAAGAAAAGAGCAAGTAACACTTGGGAGAACTCCATTCGCGCATTGAAAACGACGAAAGAGCGCCCGCGGCCTCGTGTCGAAAGTGTGCGTGTGCGTCCTCGCGTCGCGACTCGTTACTACGTAATGTCCAAAGCTACGTACCTCCCCATCGTTTATTTGTAATGCTGCTTCATCGTAAAGTCGTCTGACGCTATGTGTTGTATACTGTATGTGTGTAGGTGCGGGAGAAACTGTTGCGAAACTCCGAACTCGAGTTTATTTGTAAAATGTTGGCCGTTTTTTTTATACCTTATATATCATGAAGAGCCAAATGCGCATATATAATTGCTGGCATGCGACGCGCGATGCGTTTGCTCAGCACCGAATCGAAGGGTTTTCTTATTAACCATTTTGTTAATGCACTGAGGAAATACATTTTTATACGTTTCTTAAGCTAAACAACAATCATCGTCATTAATATGGTCATCATATTAGTATTATTACTTACTATTTTTATTATTATTAATATTATTATTATTGATATTATTACGCGATTACATAATTATAACGATGTATCATCATCGTCGTCGTTATCACCACCTATCGTTGTCTTGCATTTCGATAAAGTAAAGATTTTTTTTATTTTTTACATAGAGATTCTTTAAGTAATATCTTATTGTTTTTTTATATCGATTTAAACATTATACAGATTGTTTATGTAGTTTCAAGTACTTCTGCAGTGGCTAGCAATCCTTAATCAATATAACGATATATCTTTATTAATTTTTTTTCCCTTGTAATAATACGCGACACTTCCAACAAAAAAGACATATTTATAAATTAACAGTATATATTTATCGTAATTATAGTGTTATATTATTGATTAAATGGATGTCAAAAATTATTTCTTACGTTCTAATATATTGAACCTATATTTTTTATTCTAAAATAAGTGAGCCTAGAAGACTTAAGTGCAATTACATTTTCAAATATAGTATACTTGTACAAAGTTATGTTTTAAGTTAAGAAACAAAATTTATATATTATGTACTTATCTAAAAATATAATGTAAGTTGATGTATTTCATATTCTACGCCTATTTCGCATTTACATTGGAATTCCCATTCTTTTCCCTTTACCTCCATAGCTTACGCTCGACTTTAAATGATAAGTGGTGTGTGCAGCATACGTGGCTTTACATATAATTGGAGATTCAGGTTCGTGCGATTGCATAAAACAGCTGGCTGTCTGAATTCCGTTGCTTCTAATATGTGTTGTTCTGTGATAAATGGGGCTGACGAAAACATTTTATAAAAGCAACTTATATGAATATTATTCAGGTGATACTTTTGATTCCGATAGAAGTAGTGATATATCGAGTTTAGCGGAAAGCGACGGTATCAGTCAGGAATCCCTCATCGTACAAACTTCTAGTTTATCAATCAGCAAAGTGTCACCACCACCACTTCCACCTCCACTACCGGTATTTTCTCATTCTGCATTGAAAAATTCGTTCAAATCGAGAAGTACGCGTAAAAAAGACGAGCCAGTGATTAAAGGTTTGTTTCGTACACTGCAGCTCTGCGATTTTTAAGTAAATTTTTTGACAAAAAAATAAATTGGTAATTTCTTTTTATTCCGTCGATTGTAAATATAGAGAGGAATCAACACGATCAAGTGCAGGAGGAATTAAAGCACGTTTTAACGATGCTCCGACAGAAAAGACAAATCGTGAACGAAGAAGAGAGGACTGACAATGGAGAAAACAACGGTTTACCCTATGAGATTAAAATGAGGAATGAGCTGATGATTTTGAAAAAGGTTTGTTAGAATAAAAAAAATTATATTTTGATTTCTAATTATAATTTTCTTCGTATTTATTTTCTTCATAAATTTTCTACATGGAATAAACTTTGAAAAGCTAAAAGATAACAGACTAGTAATATAATAATATAGAATTTTATGTTAATATTATTCTAATTAAAATTTCTAACTGCCATTTAATTCTAAATTAAACTTTGACATAATAATAAATTAAAATAAATTAAAATAATTATTTAAAATAATAAAGTGAATATGTGTAAAAATAATATTTTCTTCTGTACTATCTTTTTCAGCACAAGTAAAACGATTGACACACATACAAGTAATGTCAACTACTTTCTCTTCAATCCTATCGAACTACCGCTGCCTCGTAGTAACAAAAAAGTATTACAACTGTTGTTTAAAAATTATTGATTCGATAATTTATCTTATAAAAATTTATAAATCTATAAAGATAATTGGATATTACTTTTTAAAGTACATATATGTTTAAAAAGTTACGTCAGCTTTTGTTATTGTAAATAAACTGAATAAAATCAATGAAACTTTCGTCTTGTTGATTATGTTTCATTATAGTTGAATATCATTTATCACAGACATAGTTAATTTCCAAAGTGAAGTCGTCATGAAAAGAAAGAAGTTATGAAAAATGGAAGTCTTTCAAGTAGAAAACTGCATAAATATTTTGTTTTCATCACGATTTCACCCAGTATAGGATAAAAAAACTCACTGAGATACAAAATAAACAGTAATTGTGAATCTATAAAATGTGACACTTCACATTTAAAGCTAATTGATGTGATGTCCTGTAAAAGTAATACTTAAAAAAAAGTAATACAATGGTTCTCTTCTTGTGACGATAGGACTACCTCATTATTTTTCGAAATTTATCTAATTCAAATATGCTCTCAGATAATCTGAAACAAATATAAATCAATATAACAATAATCATATAAATATATTTTGTTGCATCAATGAAAAACAAGATTTATTTCCTTACCTTCCAAAAGCATTGACAAGAGCCACTATTTCACTTCTTTCCAAGAAAAAATGTTTTTTATTAAAATTTAATACTGTGGGTTCATACTTGTCAAATTTTCCGGAGAACAAAATTTTCAGAGCTGTTCCCAGACCTTGTATTTGAAGCTTACCCCACAGTTTACATTTATCACAACCAACACAATCCATTATGCGTGAAATGTTTCTAAAATGTTGTTTGAATTCTTCTTTTAAAAGGTGCGCTTCAATACCTCCATTAAACATTACACTTTCATTAAAATGTTCGGGGAAAGTACTGAAAACATTAAATTGCTATTAGATCAATTTTCATTTTTCAAACTTAATGTGATTACAATAAATGAGTAACTTACCTAACTACATTTAAAATATCATTGATGGCTAATCTAGTATCTTCATCTTCATCATCATTACCAGTATAATATTCCTCCCTTTGTAAATAAGGTGCTGCTTTTGCAAGTGCTCTTAATTCTAATATATATAAAAAATAAAGATTTTTTAACCAATTTGGCCCTTCTTCACCAGTCGTTTCTGGAGAAAAACGAGTTTGAAATTCTTCTAAATTGGGTCCCCATATGCCTTCTGGGGATACTTCTATACTATTCAACGATGACAATAAGTACTTGGAACACAGGTGAATATTTATACTTGTATGAAGACCAGAGATTACTCTATAAAATACTCTTTTCTCTAAGCACATTGCTAAAAAAAATTTAAAAGATTAACATACAGAAAATTTTAATTTTATAATATATAAAAATAGCAAAGTCTTTACCATCTATCTTTGATGAAGGAATGAAAGTGTGCGGCAAGTTTTCTGGCCTGTAAGAAATAGTTGAAATAAATTTTTTGGTCAATTGATTAAGTAAATTATTAAATAATATTTTGTACCTAAAACAATTTTCCATATAAATACTACGCCATATTCTATGAGCACTGGGACCTTTGTACCCTGTATACCTCTCTGGATTCAAAAGTAAATCTACATACTCTCCAGTGTCCGATTCAGTCACACAAAAATTATCTATTGCTTCATCGTGTTGCTGCCAACGTTCAAACTCCTTATAGTTCTCAGAACTAAAAAAATACAACAATTAGAATCGTGCAATCTATGTAATGTGATACAAATATTTTACTTATATCTTACCTTATAGTAGTATTTAAATAACCTAGCTGTACATTGTGATCATGAACCTTCTGATCACAATCACTCATCTGAAGATTAGCTTGATATTTTTCGGCAGGACTTTCATTGGCATGTATATTTCTTGGAAGTTCACCTTTCAGTCCCACTGGAATGTCCTTCTAAAATGCAATAGCAAATATATCTTTACACAGCTGTTTCAAAGCACAATAAACAAAGTTGTCTCTGTAAACACTAATTTGCATTTTACTTACATCGTGGCATGGTTTAACATGACAATAGCGCATAGCACACTTACTGTCGTCTGCCCAGAAGGGGCAGTCCCTCTTAAGATTGACTTTGTAAAATCTAAAGTAGTCTCTGACTAGAAGACTCTGAAGTCTAGGATAGATTTTAGCATTGTTAAAATAATCCACTGTATCCACTGTACAGCTGCAATCATCCACAACGCCGTTCAGCTGAAAAAAATATAGCACATATGTTATTGATATCTAGCAGACTTCTAGAACAGTCATAGCAAAATCAATTGATTGTACCGTCCTTTACAAGCTCGAAACTAAAAACAAAGCGTCGCAAACATTAATTTCCGTATAAAAATTCATCAAAACGAAAGAATCAGAAAAAACGAATCCGCAATCGCCTCGTCGAGCGAGCAATTTTAAAACCGGAGCAGCCGGAAAAACTAACGCGAGGCGCGCGTATCATAAACGCGCAGTAAAGATAACGGTAAAGGTTACTCCGGCGGTCGAATAAATAAAATAAGTCACCTTGCAAAAGCACTGATCGTTCGGCTGTCGTTTGGTCCCGAAATAATTGCCGCTCGCCAGAGTGCAGAGGAGCGCCAGCTCCAGCAGCAGGATCAGCATCCCTCCGGCTCGGTGTCCGATCATCTCGGGCGCGTGCATGCCAGTCTCATCGCAATAATAACAGCAGTCGTCGTTGGCTGGGCTCGCTCGCGGGGCATCTGACGCTCGCCTGCATGCCCACCTTGCGCGCGGCTGCCACGGAGCGAGAGAGAGAGCGCCGTGTGCGTGTCGGCCGTCACACTGCTGCGCGCGGAGCTGAGCCGAGGCACGTAGCGATCCGCGCGTCCACCACTGTCCACGACCCCCTCGCCCCCCTCGAAGTTAATCGCTATAGTGTATATACATACGTACGCGCGCACTTTGATGTGTGCCGAAGCACCACTGTGTGCGCGTACGTACTTTCGCTTTCTGTTTTTTTTATTTTAACGGGATGACGATGCGTCGGTGAGAGGAGCGGAATGAGGTCGCCGAATTGTGACGCGGAGATTTTCTAACGGCGGGCGATCAGCCGCCCACTTTAGCGGGTCGGGTGCGTTCCACGTGGGCGCGTAGGATAGGCGACCGGAGCCACGAATGCAGGAGGCGTGAGCTTTCGCCGAAAACTGCTCGCGTGCCAATGATAAGCCGCCGAGGCGGGTTGATAAGGTTTATTTTACACCGAGCGACTCGCGTGTCGCGCGTACCTGGCAAAGCTAACGGCTTATCTGCATTTTTTTTATGATTATTGGCTAGCTGTTACGTTTGTTGCTGGGAATTTCACAATTTTATCCTCTCGCGGTAATTTGTTTTGAGTTCGATAGCAGCTCTTTGTCTTTTTATTGTTTCAAATTTATTTACAAATTGAAAAATGCAAGTTCCTTTAAATAATACAAATCTTTATTGTTGAACTCATAAATATTTTCATTGGAATTTAAAGAACTTTAGTGTCTGTCAATCCTTTGCTTCACTCATCATTTGTTATAAAATATATAAAGCCTTTCTTTTTTATCAATCTCTGCTTTTGTACAATAATTTTTTTATACATCGTGTTCCTCGTAGTTCTCTTTGCAGTCCATCAAATTATTTACACTTTCGTAAAATTCATCTTGTTCTAGTCCAGAGTCAACAAAAGCATGAAATTTGTTTATGCTGATTCTTCTTATTTGAGTGTGCAGAGTTTCATACATATCTGCCATAAATGCTCCAGTATGCAATCCACCCATCACTGGTATGCTTTTGACATCTGAAATCATTTTTATTTTTATTCAAATATAAATTGGAATTTTTTTTAAAAAAGAAAAGTTCTTTAGTACTCACTTTCTGCTCTAGGACGATCTGAAATATTACCATCTTCTCGTACATTATTATTAAATATTTTTGGATATGGATCTACAATTTTTAGAGGTTCTTCTGCAGTTGTTAAATAAGTAGCTGTTTGATGGCAATAGCAATTAAGATAAAAACTCATCATTTCATGAACTGTTGAACATTGATACGCTGCTTTCTGAATTTGCTCTTTGGCATCTGGTATGGTACGTTTCAAACGATCTTTTGGAATACCCTTTAATGCTAAACTTTGCATATTGTTATCCATAGTTATTTTACAACCTGGTGTCATAGTTTTCCATGGGCAATCTTCCAATTCATCTAATACATCAATTAAATCTTTTTTTGCGACCATAGGGAATGGTAAGCTTACACTAGTGGCTGCCGCTTTTCTATCAAGTTTATTCAAGTCAGCACAAAGATCAGACAATGTAGATCTAGAATACTTTTTGTGTCTGTAGCGAAGACTGAGAGTGTCTAAAGCAGTTGCAAGTATAGCACTTGTATGATATTTGAGATCAGGTCTGTAAGTAATATTATCAAATCTTTTTGATCTATTAGGTACTGGCCAAGCAAGACCGTCACAACATAATGGACTGAATAATGAGGATGATTCTCCAATGCTATGCCAACAAAGTACTGTATTGATTAATCTTACATAATCAGCTATAGATTTATGCCTGTAAGCTGCATCTATCACTGGAAAAGTTAATATACTTTTGCCATACTCATCACGTAAATATTCAATGCAAGACGAACCCAATCCAGTAAAACCATTATCAGCATCTAGGAGTACCTAAAATATATAATTTGTAGTAAACTAAAGAAGAAATTCAAAATTAACATAATTGTTTTACAAGCATTACCTGAAAACCTTGAATTGCATCACACTCTTCTACATAAGTCCTTATATTATCCACAAAATATTCTGAAAATCTTTTAGTTTTCCACAAGTTTTGTCCATATTGATAAATATCAAAAGGAAGTGATGTAGAGCCATGTTCGTACTCTGTTATTATATTTACAGTTCTTGGATGAAAACGTGGAACTAAGAAATCAACCCATTTTTCTGTTTGAGTATCCAAATCAATCTCTCCAGGATAAGGATCTCCTTCTAAACTTCTCACAAAGGGAGATTTGCTAGCCTTCGGTTCTTCTGTCTTCTCTAATTTATTTTCCCATAACAGTTCTGGTTCTTTATTAGCATTTTCTTCTATCACTTCACCAAGATTACCTTCTTCGCTCAAGTATCCTAATGATCCTTTTAAATCAGCCAGCACCAATCTTGGAGTATATGTTACTTTCTAGAAAAAAACATAAATTAAAACTATGTACTAAATTACGTAACAAAAAAAAAATATCAACAAGAAAAATTACCTTATTAATTTCACCCTCTCTGTATAAAACATCAGGATTGACTTCTGATGGATTTTCAGGATCATAGGAAAAGTTTGCTTCCTAAGAAATAAATTATTTTAAGATTCATTTATTAAATTTAATAAAGTATACAATGATAAGCAATATTTGTACATTGTATAATTCTCAACATTTTAAACGATGTGTTTTTGTATTATTTGATAAACTCACCTGAATATTCCACCAATGGGTACCTACAAAATTAGCATAATGCCCTAACTGAATAGTTAATATTTCTCTGGTAGTCATAATTGTAAAAATAAATAAATCTTAATTTAATAAAATTCGCGATCCTGGCCGACCGACGTTCATGCTACTATTGCTACTTCTAACCTAGGCTCGTTCTTTCTAAAGGATCGCTTATTCAGAAGATAAACTAAGTATGACATCAAATGATAGAGTATAATAAGATCACAAAACTAATGTTTGTAAACAATTGTTGAAACATAAAAGTGATTTAACGGAAAATTGGTATCTTGTGTTTTCAGTTCAAACCATATAAACACTTGCTTCTTCTTCAAATTTTACCTAACTTTATCTTACGCTGCTGTACTTGTATGTGACTCATGCTCTGTTTTCAAGTAATCGTTGCGAATTTTTCGCACAGTGGAAACGTGTCTTAAAATAGAAAAAAAATTTGAAATCTTGAAAATACATAAATTAAATTTTTTATAAATTTGCTAGGTGTATATTTATCTTCACATTATTTTTGTAGAAAATTTATTATCCATATCAAACATGTATTCTTTGTTCAATATGAACATCATTTTTTAAATAATAAATTTAAGTAAAAAAATAACTTATGCATAAATTTTTTATAATTTGTTAAAGAGTCTAAGCAATCACTTCAATAATGTATAAATATTTACAAGGAACCTGTAGTATTATTATTTCTAACTCGGAGACAAGCAAGACTCATCTAAATGTTCATTCATCTTTGATTCTTCTATTAACATCATGCACACAGGGCAAGGGAATTTTTGAACACCATTACTATCATCATCAACAGTCTTTGGTTTATCATCAACTTCATAATTATCATCATTGTTGTCAAATATATTGGAATCATCAGCGCTGTCATTAAATACAGATGCAACACACTCTTCCAAATGATCACTCAAAGTCATGCCAGGTTCTAATGTTTTATCACAAATTAAACAGCGATGTGGAGAATCGTGTAAATTTACAGAGCTAGAACTGGAATCAAGAATTGCTACATCATCTTCTTTATCATCAAAATCACCTTGCATGCACTTTTCTAGATGGTCATTAAAAAGTTCTGGTGCTAAGTTTTTATTACATAAAGGACATGCCACAGTTTCTGATGAACTACTTTCGGTTTTGGATACTTTACTAGAACTTGGATAGCTATCTTCACTTTTTCTTTTTTTATTTGAACTTTCTGGTTTGATTTCTGGCTCTTTTGGACTTTCCAAACATTTATCAACATGATCATTAATTTTTGACTCCTCAACTGATTTGTTGCAGATTGGGCATATCACATTAGTAGTCACAGTTATTACGTCTTCTGAACTCTTATTAGCGGTGAAACTCTTTGTTGGCACTTTATTTATATTTCCATTACTTAATCTTGATGGACTTGACTGACTTCTTGAACCAGTGTTTGATGTTCCTGAATTAGAAAACCTATCAAGTAGTATACTTCTCCCTCTACCACTGCCTCCTAAAGTACTAGAAAATGATAAACTGGGCTGATTAGAAGTATTATTTGAAGGAGATTTGTTAATAATATTGGAACTTCCAGAAGTTCCATTAGGGCCACCAGTACCCCATCCATGCACATTATTAGTACTATTTCCAAGTTTCTTCAAATCTGTTTGATTATTTGGTATAGATTGATTTTTTGGATTTACTGTTACTACTTGAGACTGACTAGGTTTTTGAAATGTGCCTTTACCTAAAGTATTTACAGGTTTATTTTTACTAACACCATTTGGTTGGCTAGGTTTAGGTGAATTTGCAGCTTTACCATCAGGCTTTTTCATCCAATTGAGTATACCATTTGATCCCGAAGTTTTAGATGCTGTACCAGTACTAGCACGATTTTTAGAACTTCCTTTCTTAGCAGGTTTTTCAGGTTCTTTAATTTTAATAAACTGACCACCACAAGTAGCTTGATGTTGTGCCCACCAGCAATCATTTGGACCAGGAGCTCGATTCATAGCCCTTTTTACAGTGCCAAAATATGGTGGCCTTTTCTGACAAGGACCATTGCACCTCCACCAATGCTGTTGATATAGTCTGACTTCATCATGAAACGTGTGATAAATCTACAAAAAAATTACACAAAATGAAATTTAAAACGAAATAAAAAAAGTAAATAATAAAGAAATCATCTATTACTGTAATATTTGTCCCTGCTTCTTTATTGATTCTCTTCATATGACTTTGAAAAACAGGTCCATGTCCATCTCTATCTCTGTTATTATTAGTAAGGAACAAATAGGCATGTATCATTTCATGCTAAAACAAAAAAAAATTACATTTAGCTGTGCACAAAATAATTCATGTATCTTTAAAAAAATTATCAAAGTATCATTACCAATAATGTTTCAATTAAGTCTTTCCTTGGCCTTAATTTTAAGAGTGGTGTACTCAAAGCAATTACACATTCTCTATTTCTTGGATGAAATGAACATATACCTGCACAGCTGTAAGAATCGTGCCAATAAATAATTAGATCAATTTAAAGATGTATAACATCGCTGCCAAACAAAGAAGGTATCTTACGATGTCATCCTTGGGCTCCACTTGACTTGGACAGGAAGCAAAACATTCCAAAAAAATTTTTCATTGAATTGCATAAACAGTGTGTAAATATTAGGAGTAGGATCTATGTATTCCAATGTTTCATCAACCAACGTTCTAGGGCGATAATTTTCTTTTTCTTTCTAAAACGCAGATTTTTTTTTAATTTAATTGCACTCGAAAAATCAATATATTGTATATAAAAAAAAATTTCTTTTTCACAGAACTACTAACCTCTTTTGGAAAAACAGCATTTTCCGTGACTCCTAGACAATTCAGCTGATCGTGAATCGATCGAGCCACTTTTTCATCATAATTTAAAAAACTCATTTTGACAATTGTCAAATCCACTGCACTGCAGGGCAAAATTGTTTTTGCGATGGTAAAATTTTGACAGCAGGCACTCTGTTATGCATCAAGCATCTTTCACAAAACTACTTTGCGCGCCTTCCCTTTGAGTTCTCTTTCCCGCTCTTTGCACTTCTGCAGATCTACAATAAGGTGCAGTCTACATAACTGCTTTCTCCATCGTAGTCTACGCGCATGCGCGAGCACGACGCACGCGCTTGGCGTTGGCGAGCAGGTTTCTTTTTCGCCCTCTGAGCAACGTGCAAACATGGTGCGTTAAAATCAAAATTTAATAATTTTCTAATCCAACGAATTATTAACCATCGTAGTTTATAATTGTGTAGTTTTTGTGCCCACTTTATCCCCAAACTTTTTACCTCGCTTTGGAATGTAACAATACGTCGCTAGGTATTAATTAACCTATATTTTCGCAGGGTCGTGTCAGGACGAAGACTGTCAAAAAGGCTGCCCGCCTCATAATCGAGAAATACTATATGAGACTGACGCTGGATTTCCATACGAACAAGCGATTGTGCGAGGAAATCGCTGTAATTCCAAGCAAACCTCTGAAAAATAAGATAGCTGGGTATGTGCAATGTTGTTTTATCTATTTTATTTATTTGTTTATTTAGCTGTTCGAAGCATGTTCCTTTTACAAAAAGTGGTATAGAAATGTATTTAACACATAATAATTGTATGAAGCATTCGAAATTTATACCTTTTCATTATTAATTTATTAAAAAATGATTGTTTTTTTACTTTGAAAAAATTATTTTTAGGTTATTTTTTTGGATTACTTTAGCATCTTTTTTTGATGCTAAAGTAATTCCCTTCCAATTTTTGAATTCTTTATGAATTAATATCAGTTCAAATTCATACATTTTACGGATATCACAATTTTATAAATTTAAATCGGATTTAATTTAGTTTTTTAAATATTTATGATGTATTTAATTTTGAATAACTTGTTTTATTCATTAGAATCTTTGACTATTAGAAGCAATGATAGTACATTCAAATATTTGTTAAATTTTGACATATGAATTTGTTTTAGATTTGTTACCCTGCTTATGAAGAGGTTGCGGCACAGCCAAGTGCGAGGAATATCCATAAAACTACAAGAAGAAGAGAGGGAACGTAGAGATAACTATGTTCCTGAAGTTTCTGCCCTTGAGCACGACATCATTGAAGTCGATGCAGAAACGAAGGAAATGTTGAAAATGTTGGAATTTACAAATATTCCAGGGCTCCAAACTGCCCAAGCAACTCCCTTTAGGCGTCCATAAATAAGTATCCAAATATTTAAAAAAACGTCAGTTTGTTATGTTACTTTTTAAAATATATATCTAAACTGACATTCTGTTTGTTTTAATGTTTTTTAATTTAAATTTCTCCATGAATTTTCCCACTGCTGCAGTTAATCAAATTTTATTTCCATCCTATCAGCTGTAAATTTAAATGCCTTGGAGCTGGTATTTAAGAATTTGTAAACATACTAATTCAATTATTGACAGTCTTTTTAAAAACCATTATTTGGATGTAGATTTTTTAAGTTTTTAAACTATATTCATTAAGAATGTTAAAGCTATCAAAAGGTATCATGATTAAAGAATTCAAAATATTTATAAAAATATCACCTTTTATTCTTCAACGATCATATTTATAGTATAAAATCAACATAAAATAAATTGGTCAAAGTAACTATTTAAAAAGAAAGTCTGGAAGAGAAACTAAAAAAGATTATCCGTGATGTACTTGTCAAAATACTTGAGCGTGACCTGCATTTCTGAATAGCCTGCCAGTTTGCAGGCATCCTCAACAGGAAGCCACTTGAAGTCCTGATGCTCATGTGACATTGTCACCTCCTTTGACTTGTTCAAAAGCTCCGCAAGCCAGTAAATCACAGTTTTTGGTTTATTATTTACGGGATAGTTTAATTCCCTCTTTGCACTTTCATATATTTTCAGATCCTCCTTCAGGTATCCTGCTTCCTCCTTGGTTTCCCGTAAAGCTGTTTCCATATCCGACTCCCCGGGATCGACGTGCCCTTCCGCAATGATTTTTTTATAAAAATTTTGTTTTTCTACGTAAAAGTTATTGGAGTTAGTTTTGATACTTTACCTTTCGGCGGTGTCCAGTGATGCTGGCCGTAGGACGTTTGCATCAATAAGTATTCAATGTTTCCCGAAAGTCTCCGGAAAATGATGAAGCCGCAGGCACGTTTTGGAGCCATGTTATAATTTACCTCTTGTTAATTTTTCGATGCTCCAGATGCTCCTGTAGTATGTAATGATTCGTAATTTAGCAGACGAATGAGGTTAGCTGATGCGATTACTGCCGTCAGCGGCAATCTCAAGGTGAAACACTTGCTGTCTACTTATATATACTGGATTATGCGCACAGTGCACACGCAGATATAGATTTTGAATATAAAATACAAAGTAAAAATTAAAATTAGAAAAAAAGTTCATTACTTGCAGTTAAATAAAATAAAATTGATATGTCAAAGTTATAAAATGCAAAATAAATTTAAATTAATGTTAAAATAAAATAAGAATTCTGTTAAAGAAATTAATAGTAATTTAGATAAACGTAGGACAAAACTGGGATAATAGATTCAATTTTCAACCAAGTATTAGATAGAAAAATATATTCATTCAAGAAGTAATTCAAGGAGGCAGTGCTGATTTTAACATTTCCAAGATGCAAAGTATAGTGCTACTAAAGACATAAAAGTGTATGTAATATTTCTAATAGAAAGAATTGTCATCTTACTTTATTTAAAACAAGGCAAGACTATAATTTCTCAAATTTAATGATTTCTCTTTATTAATACTTACTGAACATATTTTTCAGCTTCTTTATCCCTGTTGTGTCTCGTTTTTTTTTATTATTGCTTTTGAAAGAAAATGAATGAATTTATCGCAACAATTTTCAGGTACCTTATAACTGTAAAAGTGGCAGTTAGGAAACAATACGTGTTACCATTTTATTATAAACGATTTTCTACATTTTGGCTAAGAGATACCGATCACCAGAAAACACTTGGCAAAGCTTTTCATATACCTATCTACAAACAAATGTGTCGAATGTTTATTTTATACGTGATAGAAATATTTATTTATGTTCGTGTTTTTTTTTCTTACTTCTGCAAACGGTTGTACGGGCAACGTTCTCCTTTAGAAAAGTGGTATAATTATTCGATAAACAAAGGCTTTGAACATAAAAAAATAAAAGATTCAGTTTATCTTGAATCGAAACTACAGGAAAAAGTTTCAAAGTTGTCCGTCCAGCCGTGGGATCATTAACTCTTACGTGAAATTAACGAGTGTCTTAACTAATGAAATTCCTTGGATGTGAACTATTCCACTTATTTATACAATATTTTGTTTAAGCAACTCATCCAAGGCTGGGTCACGTGGTTTTTTCTCTTTTTTTGTTTTAGATAATATAATTTTACCTACACAGTGTTAAGGATTCTGTACCATTCATATTACTAGGGATCTTACTGATTTAACCGCTAATAATATCCACTACTACAGCGACAATTTACAGAGACAGTCGCGCATAACGCTTGAATAAGTATTGTACTTGATGCACTGCACTGTTTACACGATGAATGAACAGAAGTGACCTTTTGCATTGTGACTTCCTACTAAAGTTGCTTTACAATGTTTTTCTATATTAACTTGCGTTATTAACAAGAAATTTTAAGAATTTATGAACGTGATTTTACGCGATACTTTATTTTACATTGTTGTCTTTTTTTTACTTAGTCTTGGATTGTAAATAATTTGATTGCAAAAAAATTTTTCTTTTGTGTAAACGTATATAACACCTGTCCTTACAATTCTCGTTTCTTATTACAGATAAGACGTACAGACATTGCATTTACTTTTAAGATTAGTTTTTTGGTTTTTATTGTAAGTTCATTTGTCGAATCAACAAATCATATCAGATTGCTGATGTCGATACTTATTCGCTATCAGTCATTTGTCAATTTACAGCACTGCTTGTTACAATGTTGTACGTTTCATTTTATTTCTTTTTTGTCTTTTGAATTGCATGGAATTGATCATTCATAGCAAGTATATTAGAAATATGAAAAATCAATCTTTTACAGCGTGTAAATAAATTAGTCTTGCTAACAGTAACAAAGTTAATTAATTTTAGGCGATTACTCGGATGTTTGATGAAGCTCGCCATAGGTGTCACCTTGTATGTTATAGTTAATATTCTTTCAATAGATTATTTCCTTTTTTTGTTTCAACACGAAGATGAATTCATTTAATCTAGTACCTTTATTCAATTATTATATTTACACTCTATCTGCGATTTGCCTTACAACACCACTAAACATCTTTTTATTTTGTTCGATCAGCCGCACTTTACACATTCGATCGCAGAAGAATAAAGAGTACAATATAGCCGATTGTAATACCTAAATTTATTGTTAAATCTTTTGTAGAAACAGCAGATCTTGGTGGCAATTGTTCAGGTTGTTTTTTTTATTTTTTATTATTTTTTTTTCAAGTGCATTTTATTTTCTCTCTCTCTCTTTCTCTCTCGCTGGCTCGCTCACGTATACATACTCACATTGTCCATTTATGCACACACATGCACTCTCCTAGCTTTATCATAATACATCGCCTTTGACTTGCAATCAGTTTATAATTATATTATAGTAATAATGCAATAATAATAACTATTATTATCATCAATAAATTGTCCAGTGTGTATAATGCTGTGTAACTGCGAACTTTTTAGTGTACATAAAAAAGTAAAGCATCATAAAAATCATCAAAAAGTTTATTAATTTTTACCGATCGCAAGTAATTTTATCGGCTACAAGTCGTCAAATCGTTGATTTGACTAAGACTTGAATAATTAATTAAATTTTACCAATAATTTTGCCGGCTGAACTATTGTTTCAGCGTCGCTTTTTTTCAAGGGTAAAAAATTCACAGCGCCTCGGATTCATTTTATTGATAACATGATTGACTCCTAGCGGGGATGCTCGGATCAAAAGTTAGTCAAATCGAGGATTTAAAAATTTGCTACTGCTAAAATTACACGTAACCGGCATACTGCTCTCACGTACGCAGCTCTTATTTTACTTAATACATTGATTTAGCGCAGCATTGTTTATTCTTTTTATTCTCATTTTAACCACCACGTCTAAGATGAAGATGTGATTTTCTCCAAGTGTATAGAAATTGTCTATTGTTTTTCCTTTTTTTTTACCTCATCGATCAACTTTTACAATCTCCTTCCAGTTTTCGAAGAGTCCAATCATACAGTTTGCACGCGTAGTCCTACCCGTAAACTAGTCATCGTGTCAACAAAAATTCCATCGCAATAAAAGTGGAGTCCGGACAGCGAGGCCGCTTACTCTCACCCAACGTCGCTTCGATTTCGTACAACTTTCGTGCCTTTTTTTTTAAATTCATTTAAATGTACATACAACAGTTGATTGCGAACAAAAAAATGTGAGCGAAACGTCGCCGCGGTCTGGCTGCCGGGACTCGTTGTGCCAAGTAAAAGTAATACTGTTGCTAATTTTTACACTGAACTGCCTCGCTTGCGATTTTACGGGGACTGAGCGTGAGCACCTTAAACGAGATTTTTTTCCCTTCATTGGCCGATCATTTTTTTTTCTTCTCCACCTTACGCATTTTTTTCCACGCAATAATTGACACGTTGACGTCGACGTTACCGAGAGTATATAGCGAACGAAAAAAGTACATTAAACGCAGCAGTGATCACGAGTCTCAGTCCCGGCCGTGTGGGTAGTAAGGTGCGCATTTATTTTGTATTTTTTGTTTATATCGTTACATAGTTAAGAAAAGACAGAAAAAAAGAAGAAGAAGCAAAAGAAAAAGCATCGCATCATTGAAAAGTACAATTAAGTTTGAAGGACCAAGTTTTTTTTATTCCGTTAATCTTTCGTGTCTTGCACATTCCATTCAGTCGGCCGAGGAGCCCCCCGGGCGCGAAAGTCGCCTCCCCGCGCGTCCGGAGCTAATCCGCCGGAGAAATCTCGAGAGATAAAGAAAAACAAAAAGGACGCGAGGATTTTTCCTATTCAACACGCCGAGTACAAATATATCGCGGGAGTCGCGGAAGTGACATTACACGCGGCGGAAGACTCGCGCGGGCACAGCCGGAGAAAACGTTTCGCGCTCCCGGGGTCAGCCTCCTCTCTTTCTCTCTTACTCTCTCTCTATCTCTCTCGCTCTCTCTCTCACGCTCTCTTTCTCTCCTCAGCTCGTGCTAGTCGCGACACTTTGCACTGCTCCATTTGGCACTCGGGAGTATTCGAAGTGAACGCTTCGGGCGGCTCCCTCCCTCCGGTCTGCCGGGCCGTGAGACGACGGACGCCGGGCGAGCACGTCGTCAGACGAAGATCTCGTGGACGTCCGACTCGGACTCGGTGTCGTCGTCGTCGTCGGTGGTGTTGTTGGGCGACGGCGTGGAGTCGAGCGCGTCGAGGTCGTCGAGGTCCTCGTCGTCGTAGTAGTCCTCGTCGTCGTCGTCCTCCTCGTCGTCCTCGTCGTCCTCGTCCTCGTCGTCGTCGTCGTCGTCGTCGCTCCGCTCGGCCCAGATCAGGTAGAGGTGGAGCGGTCGCTCAGGCGCCCGGGCGCTGGGCACTTGGTGGCCAGGCCGGCCGCTCGGCGTGCAGGCCGGCGGTTATGGGTCGTCGGCGGCGCTCTCGGTGGCGCGCGCGGTCGGAGCGGCCAGGGCGCCTGCGGCGGCCGGCAGTCACAGCTTGAGCTCGTTCGCTATCTTGCTGGCGATGTTCTTGAAGCCGATCGACGTGCCGGAGATGCGCTTGAAGCGCACGCCGTTCAGCGAGAGCCGCGGCAGCTTGCACACCTCGATCTCCCACTGGACCTGGCTGTCCGTCGCGGCGTCCCCGTGGGAGCACAGGAGCAGGAACCGCTCCAGCTGCTCGTACTGGCATTCGTTCGCGTCCAGCACCTGGATTGTGACAATTTATTCTTATTTATTATCGTGTTTATAGCTTGCTTTGTCTAAGTAGGTGTTGTTTTATTTTTAACTTGTACATAAGTTTGTAACTGATTTACAACTTCAATTATTAAATGTACTGTTTCTTTTCGCTGAATATTCAAAACATCATTATTATTTTTTAAGTTTTAATAGTAACAGCATTTTATAAAATATTTATGAAATTTAAATAATTTTTTAAATTAACTGTATCATATCAATTGAATTTCTAGAAAATACAAATAAAACGTCACCCACAATATTGATTATCAGTTCTGTAACATAAAATTTAAAAATATTTTCGTATATTGGTCATTTAAATATTAATCATAAAGTTACCACTAATGCAAGTGAAACTGGTTAGTATTATTTATAAACATTGTAATCAATTAAATATTGCACATTAAAAATGTATTAAACAATGAAATTCATTAAGATATCTAAAAAAGAAAAAAATTAGTAACACAATAATATTCAATTATAGACAGCCCTGTGTAATCTGCAAACAGAAAAATGCATAACGGGTGCCTGAAAAGTACTCTGGAAAAATTCGAACGCACGCACTTTTCTCTCCCGACGATGCGAGAGGGAAAAGTGAAATCGCCGCGGGAAAAAGTAAAAGTTTTTACCTTTCGTATTTCCGACATGATTTCTAAAGGATCTCTACTGCTGGTCGTCTTCATGCTCCACGTGAAGCGTAGGCTGCGTGGTTTCACTTGCTCGTCGTTAGTAGTCGCACCACTGCAACAAAAGATCAGTCTCTCTCAGCGAATCTGCACTCAAGCCCGTGCGGGCTCGCTGGCGATTACTTGCCGAATCTTCGTTTAATAGTCGCTCTTACTTGGATCATTGTCCTTTACGTAATTTTTTTTTTTAAATTCTTTGTAGCAGTCCTTTTTAATTGACTGTAATTAACTTTAACCACTTAGGCATGCAAATTTACAAGAAAAAGTAAATATAAAGTCATGGTTTTTAATGTACATTTTAAAATCCGTTAGCTTTAAAATTATATAGATACATCAACATGTTTTACGAATTCTATATATATATATATTTAAGTTCATGCTCTAATTTTACACTTATGCGATAAAACATCAGTATATGTATATAAGATTAAAAAATATGTTACAACTAGAAAAATATTTACTTCTTACTATAGATATTTATCTATACAACAATTAAAGTATTTATATTCAATATTTTACATAATACATCAAATATATTCACACATTTAAGTCTATTAATAATATAATCCAAATAATTTATCTTTGATCAACTGTTTAAAGAAAGAAACAGCAAATAATAGGAGGATTAAGAAAAATGTTAAAATTCGATAAGCGAAAAATATATTAATAAAAAAAATTAATAAATAAAATAAGTGAAAAGTGAAATTAATGGAGTGTGGTATAATGGTATGCAAGAACGTACCTCACTACTGGGTGCTTTGGGGATACGGATGGGTCCATGGGGCTGAAATAACAAAACAAAGGCATTTGCTAACAAACACTAAAAGTTTTAAAATAATCGGTTCTTGGCGCGCATACACCACCACCAGATTATTTCTATAACATTCTGGCTTTCTTTTTTTCTCTTTTTTTTCTCTCTTTTTTCGTAGCCTTGATTCAGGGAAAAAGTTCTCATTAACCTATTTTTGTTCTCTTTTCTTTTTCATCAGTCTCCTCAGAGACGCAGTCTTTGTTTTGTATTGAATTATCTGTCAAACGGGATAAGCGTATGCAAATCAGCACGTTAAAGTAACGTAACAATTAGAGACTGCCGCATTTTTTGTTGGAATAGAATAGTAAAAATAAACACTTGGTGAAAAAAAGTAATAAAAGTCATGCATGAGAAAAAACGTGAAGTCAATGCTACATAAATTGCTTTCATTTTATTGTTTTTTTTTAATATGTATATAAAAAAGGTAATTGAAATAAATCGGTACTACGTATGCAACATTTAGATTCAAAATATTTATTATTACGAAATTATCACTATTATTGCTTCATACGCTTTTTAAAACAATAAACTTTCTTATTTCGTGGTTGGCAAACCGTTTGCTGCGCTTTGCTCTACGAAATTCAGTAGCAACTTTAATAATAACAATAATAATAGCAATAATAATAGTACTAAATGATAAGGGTTAAGATTAATAGTAAAATAATATTAATAATAAAAGTAATAGTAACGATAAGTAGCAATAACTATAGCGATATTAGTAAAATAATTATAAATCGTAAACGATATAGTGGCGACGTGATGATAATGACGATATATTAGCGGCGATAATAATTAATATTAATCATCGTTAAATTCATTCTTTTTATAACATTTGGAATCAATTCGATCGAGGAAGTCCCAACGGCTCTTCGAATCGATCCATCGAAAGATGAAAGTGAGAAACAAAAACTAAGAGAAAACATCGCAAAGAGCAACGTAAAATTTGGACGGATGTAGAGCTGGATTGCAGCAAACAGTTGCGATTTATGTTACAATCGAAACTTTTTTTATTCTGTATGCACAATTATATATTTTAATAATTAATTGTCTCTATTCATTAAAACTTCTAAAATTACCTAATATTGGCTCCTTTAAGAGGAATCCCTATAGCTTTCGTACGTCGCGACGCATACAAGGTTTCTGAATAAATCACACTTTACATTTATCAGTAGTCACATGTCCACTTTTTCATTTAAATGTTTCATCAATCTATCAGTTATCATGGTTCGATGTGTATAATCTTAATGAAAGAAAGAGAAATGCAGATGGAGGTTTGTGAATAAAGAAAAAAAAAGTATCTCCCTCGACTCCAAGAGGGTGAGCACGCGCTCAAGTCGCATTTTTTCTCAAGAACACATTGTACAAGCAACGAGAAAAATTCCATTTGTTAGGCTGATCTCACGGTTTCTTTCGACCATCTCAATCAGGTTTAGGAATTCATGTTTCTTTCTTTTCGTCATGTACAGTCTGGCGAACGTAAATAAAAAGCGAAAAGCCCAAAAGAATATTGCACTAAGATACATTTGTTCGCTTAACTCGATGATCATTCTTAATCTCAATTACATAATTAATAAATTTAGACTTTAACCGTTAAAAAACCTTACAATACTTATTTAATTCCGTCTCATTAAAAATTCAGTTCGTTATTATATCAAGAGTTTTTTTATCTGTCCCAATAAATTTTATCAAAATAATGTTGATCTTTCCTTTTCAATGTCCTATCATTTTAATAAATAAAGACACGAGATAAAAATACTACTAGAAAGTATACGTACATCTTACTTACATTTATAGCGATAGCAAAAAAATGCATTTCATTATTTAAATACAATACATATTATACACTCAGCTTATGCACGATAAGCTGCACAACCCCTTAAATAATTCTTGCAGTGTAGCAAACTTTCGAGTTAAACGAACATTTACTTTTCTTTTTCATTACAAAAAAAACTAGTCCTTAATCGAGGTAAATAGACGTGAACGTTCAAGTTGTTTGGACCTGACATTAATTTACAATGATTTGGCAAATAATCTGTTCGAAGTGATGAGCTCATCGACTCGAGAATAATAAAAAAAGAGAAAGAATTTTTTCACTCAAGATTTACATTCTCTTATATTTAACTTAATAATCATCACATTTACTTCCAATTGTGGTAGAAAAATGTATTTTATACAGCTTATTACAGTTGTTTCAATTAAATTCACCAATTTCGTCAAAATGTTCGCTTATTTATCATTTTAAATTTCTCTCATAGGTTTCGGTCAAACCTGGACTCGTAATCGTTTCAAATCGAGAAGCTTTCTGAGCAGTTCACGATACATTTTTACGAGTAAATGTAAAATGAAAGTCCATCATTAGAATTATCGTATAATTTAACATCTCTTCTTTTTTTTCATTTTTAATTGCATAGCTAAGGCTCGACTTCTCTCCTCAACGAGCGAATAAATCATACTTCCTATTTATATTTACAAAAATACATACTCTGCATCAATAACATTTTTTTTCTTCACTCGTTACAACGTGAATTTCTAGCGCAACGCTTATGCAATTTTGTGCAGCAGCAATTACGAAAAAAGAAAATGCAAATTTACAAACAAAATATAAATGCTACGGTGTTGAAGGAAAACACCCTTACAGCTTACACATGTATTACAAAATCCAAGGCGAGCAAATAAGGCGCATCCTTTTGTGTTGAACGTTTTGCGGAAAAAAAAAGAAAAAAATAAGTTCATTGAAAAAAAGTACACCAAGTTTCGGGTGCTTTAGCGAGATACAAAATACAACTGCCGCAACGCGCTGCGAGAAACGGTGAATCGACGACAAAGAAAAAACTTAAAAAAAGAAAGTACTTCATAAATCAATAAAAGCACAGAGATGGAACGTATTCATATTTACACATTTTCTCGCGACACGAACGTACACGCTACAACAAATATCAGCAACAAACGTTTGACACCAAAATAATGCATTGTAAACCCGGGTTCCTAGGCGTAAGCGTCTCTTGGCAGAGCGCCTCGCTTTTCTCACGTCCGTAGCCTTTCGTTAATTGTGCATGGAAACAAAACAAAAAAAAGAAAGAATAAAAAATTACAGAAAGTAGTCCAGTCGCATGCTTCCGTGGGTCCGTCTTAGAATCGACGCTCGATTAAAAGAAAAAAAAAAAGAGACCGCTCGATCGTCGCGCGTCAAGTCGTCCAGGTATACATGACAGGTCGCTCGCTCGCTCGTGAACGCACATGTAGAAAGGAGCTTTTTTTTTATTTTTGACGTTCGCTGCGTCGAAGCTGCACACATCAGGCAATTCGTGGAGGTAAACGTTCGCCGTCATCGGCCGCACGGAGAGGAGGAGGAGGGAACGGAGCGTCCGAGACCCTCTCTTGTCTCTCGCACTTTTATTTGTTTATTTTTTTTTTATTCTCATTTAAACTATTTCCGCTTATAAAAGGATATCGCAGAGGCAGCGCCGGGGCTTTGTTATTTATTCGAGAGTGATAGTCGGCTTGCGATAGCGTGCGTGTGTGAGTGGTGCTTGTCCTCGTTTCACCATTTTTTTATACTACCGGCGAATCGAGTGCAAGAGATTCGTCGGTTACTTGGAAAACCTGTCAATATACACGATAATCACATGATTTGCATTTTTAGCTGCCTCATTAAGATTTTTTTTTTATTTTATGTATTTAATCATAATTTTTTTTGCTAGCGACTTGCATTATTTATCTGTTAAATGTAAATTGATTATACGATCATCTAGTTTTGATCATTCAATGATAATTTAATTAAAATGGGCTGTTCGGCGATCGTCAAATACGGAGTCGTTTAGCGTATTTGCGACTTCCGAATGCCGCCACACTGTGCGCGTTTGACGGAGGGCCCCGAGGAGACATCGAGCGGGCCATTTTTTTTAAAAAGCTTGGAAGTCATCGAAGGCACCGACTGATTGTATCGAGAGACGCGCTACTCGCGGAATAAAAGGTAGGTGAAGTGATTCTCATGCCTCGGACGACGTCTCCTCGGGGCTTCGTTATTTAGTTTGCCAACGAAACGCCCCTGCGCATCTGAGAGCGATCGACGTGGTCGATCGGCCAAATTGACAGCTGCGTCTCAATTTCCCGATGCGACGCTTTCGTTCGCAAACTAAATAATCCTTCAAGCGCGCACACCGTGCTTTTTTTTGTTTGCTTCTAAATCTCCTCTGCAACTAACAGGCGAGTGTTTATTCAGTAAATTAGTTTCTCCTCCAAGTGTTTTCAGTTTCGTTTAATCGCATTGTATGACAAATTGAGTTTTTCGTTTGATTTGATCGCACTACTGTACTCCGCGCGACGAGTTTTAAAAAGGAATACTCGATATCTCGCAACGTGTAGCGAAACGCTGACGAGCTTGTTAAAAAAGTTTTGCTTCTTTTTAAAAAAGTAGAGAGAGGGAAGAGTAATTTTAAAAAAGATAAGACAGTTAAGATATGCCAAGATCCAGAAGAAAGAACATCAGGTATAAAGACCTAGCTATATTTATTCATCAGGCAGTTAAAGGTCGAACGTCCAATAAAAAGCTCGTCCATAGGGGTATGTGTTAAAAAGGAAAAAGAAACGTTCAAATGCCAGAGAAGTTACAGTGCACTACTCGCGCTCGATTGGGAATAAATAGCGTTCACTAATCTGCTGTGCTACTCGCATGGAAATGTACATTAAAAAAAGAAAAAAGAAAAATGCATCCGGTCTCGCCGTTGGGAGTGAATTAAGAAAGAAAAAGGTGTGTACAAGAGAAAACGCAATGAAAGTGCGACTGTCAGAAAATACTGTGTACAGGGTGAAATGGAATCCACTCGGCGCGTACCGGCCGATTGACAATTTCACAAGGAGAAAAAGGCACAAGTCATCGTATGGAAAAATTCATATACATCTCCCGAAATGAAAATAAAAGAGAAAAAAAATGTGAAGCAAGGGAAGACGCTACGTAATCAAAGGAGAACAATCTCAAGGTCGGCCTAAGTGTTTGACCTCTCTCTCACTTCCAGTACGTGCTTTTTCTGCCGCTCTTTCTCTCTCCCATTCTCTCGCGCACCTCATGCTCATCTCATCCGTGCCTCGCATTTGCACCTTTTACCTTTTTGTTTAATATATTTATATATTTATATATAATTCTATATACTCTATGCATCTATATATATATACGTCTCTAGCTATCAGTTTATCACTGTTATGACAAACAGTCTCTCATTCGTCATTACACTTAAACTAAGGCTTTCCACCACAGAATAACGGAGACAGCTTCTAGTCCGGCTCGTCTGCCGGTCTCGCAATTTAATACGCGCGATGCGATAAATGATTATTCAGTGGTGCACCGACTTTGACCGTCGACTCCAAAACAATTCGTCCAGCGCGGCATCGTCTTGACTCACTCGAAGTGTAGCCCTAGTTATTTGCCTTTACGTCCTGCAGCACAAAATCGTTTCGGGTTTTTTATCAAAATTTGTTTTTTTTTTTTAGTTAAAGGTACATTAGGAGAAAAAAAGGTAAAGTGACTCGTGTGTACTCGCAACGATGCACCAATGGCTATGAACAGACTATTTTCATTTCAAAAGATCGACTTCTTTTTTTTTACTATTTAAAGTACGAGGAAAGTTTAAAAAACATAAAATGCATGACTTTTGCCGAGATGATTGTACAGTGACCATTTCATGAAAGACGGTAGCATTGACTCTCGTTATTCTGTGGCCTCTACGAAAGCCCCGGTCCACGTTAATTTGTTCTCTCTCTTTCTCTATCATCCCCATCGTAAATGCATGTATCATTCTCCTTTTTACTTTAGTTTCGCTCTTCCTTCCCTTACTCAACGTCCGCATCAACCAGCACAGAATTACATATGCAATTAAAACAATACATTACAATTACATCAGTATATTCAAATTGAACAAAAAAAATTTCTTTTGGTAAAATTGGTACCTCGCTACATTTAAAATCTAGCAGGGATGCACAATGAGTATGCGAGGAGCCCTTAGCTGTTTTTTTTTATATAAATTGCAAAATGTGAGAAACAAAAAATTTATATATTTTTCTTTAAATTTGTTTTTCTTATTCATTAATCAACAATTAGCAATATGTTCAACAAAATTAATTAAATTCTAGTGACAAGTGAAAGTATAAAAAATATAGTAACATAACTGTACAAAATAAATAGGATGGCCCTTGTAAAAGTTACATGGCGCATTGTAAATAGTTGGACTAAAAAAAAGTAAATAAATATTGCAAAGGGATTGTACTGTCAAGCATGTATGGGACGAATAGAGAAACAGGCAGACATAAGTAAAAAACGAAACGCGTATTGCCGGATTTTGAAGCAGTCTTATAACAATCACAATAACATCTACAGTTAAACTATGACACATTTGACGCTCGTGTGAACGAAACAAGCAATTTCTTTCATCGATAATGGTCGCTGCTGGCTCATCGAGTCGCTTTCGTTTTCCCCCTTATCTCCGTTTCTTATATTTTTTTTATTACTGCGTTTTCTCATTATCAATCCGAGGAGCAATGCCGTGACGCCTTTTCTCCCCCTCGTGACATGTCTATCCCATCGCGCTTTATGCAAGGATTTTATTTTAAATATCTTTTCGAAGTTACATAGTCATTGTGCATCCTTGAAAGAACAACAAAGAAAAAAAGAAATTCATACGTATAGCATGCAAAATAACAAATGCAGGAAAGAGAAATTCGAACGAGCTAACACTGACAACAAATCATTAATCTAAGAGCAGTATATACATGTGTACGTGTACATAGAGATGGGGAGCGCTCGAACCTACGAGTCGACAGGTCCGATTATGCGTAATTTAATTTAATTTTTTTTTTTATATAAAAGAAAATTAATTTTGACGTAACCGACTCGTAGGGTCGAGTGCCGCCAAGCCCCTGCAGAACCAGGTCAGTGGCGAGACGCAGTCGAGCTTTCGCTCTTCGCGCCGTCCCTCGCTCAAGCACGCATCTCTCGTTGTCTTTCTTTTTTTTTAGAACTCCACTCTCGGTCAAAATTACACACGCAAGTTCGTATGCTATATGTACAAGCAAAAGGAAAAAAAGTTTTAATTGCGACTTTTGAACTGACGTTAACGTTTCACAGCTATGAGTATGCATTTATTTTTAATGCGGCTACTGAAACTATTCTTTTCTTTTAGAAGTACATTCAGTTTTTTGTTCTCTAAGTGTTTCTAAATTTATTTTTTTTTCTATTTTTTTTTATCTATTCAGGAGTTGTCAATTTTGAAAAGTATTGTAAGTAGAAGCGTGAAAAAAACATTTAATAAGTTCAAGTAAATAATATGAACGGTGGTGCTCTGAGTATAATAAAGTAGTCTTTCAAACATGCCGAAATTTCTTTCAAGTAAAGTAACAGATGCATAAACGAAAATGAAAATTTTGGAGTGGTAAAGAAGGCGTCGACTTACCGCTTGGAAAACCTTGAGGAGAGCTTGGAAAAGAAGGACGGCCTCGATAACGGGCTTATCGCGTTCGTGTCCTGCGTGTGTGTATGACCCTAAAATGCAATATCATCAATTAGAAAACGTTTTTAGTTCTTTTTTTAAATTGAATTATTTACTTTAAACATTTGCAATTTAATTCTAAGTGAATGGTGACTTAAAGGAACTAACTTAACTTATCTATATCTACATAAATAATTAAAATTATTATATACATTTTTTTAATCAAGTATAAACTTGACTAAAAGATAAGTTTAAGAAAATGAAAATTAAACCATATTTTTTTGTAGATACCTATAAAAAATCAATGAGTGATTATTAATAAATCAATGTATATATTTATTCATACAATAAATAAAATTAAACCTGCAAATCAGCATAAATTGAAATGATTTTTTAGTATTAAATTTTTTTACTTAAGTAATGCAAAGTCACCATACAGTAAATTAAATTTCTTATGAAATTTTGCAAGTATTTTAAACAAATGAAACAAACCTGAGTATGATTTCTCGGCGTTCGAGTTTGGCCAGAATGGAAGGTACTGCGGCTCGGAACGTTCCTTGGAAATGCTGGCGTCGTGGGCGTTGCCATTCTATTACTTGGAGTGACACCCAAGCTTTAAATTGAAAAAGTTCCTCATCAGTAAACGAGCAATTTAACAATAGATTTAAAAGAAAAAAAACATCATCTCGTCATTCGATTATCAAGTGTTTCTTGTATGATGATATAGTAGTATATTGATATAATACATATAATACAAATTTTTGGATCTACGGAAACAAATTTTCTCTCAATACAATTAATGAAATTAATAAAAAAAAATAACTTTTAAAGCGGTATCTACTGAAAAAACGTATTTAAATTTAGGTACAATAGCTCTAAACTTTTGAAAATGCATGTTTCTGATTCATTAAATAGGTACTACTTTAAAGACAGTTAGACATTCATAACAAGATAACACAGTTACACATTTTCTTAAAAACTAATTAATTATAAATGCGTGTATGCTATTTTTCTTTTCATATATACTCATGACTAATGAAAACATTAAGAAAATTTACTCTCATTCTTTCCTGCAGTTCAACGTATTTTTCACTGCAATCTTTCTTAATGTAGTCACTAAATCAAATAAGAATAAAACCATTGTGAAAGTTTAATGTATCATCACATTACGTATAATGTGTCCTTACGGTACGCATCAAAATGTAAGCAAATTCAAAACGTCAAGAATAATTAGTACGTCGATTAATCATGCAATGAATAATTACGTGCTGTCCATCGAACAAAGTGTAACGGCAAAAGTGGTCGGTTTATTTCTTTTTTTTTTATCGGCAACTAATATAAAATGAAATAAGGTCGTGGAGATGCGTGCATAATCAAATGCGGATAATGAACTCCCGTACGAAATGATAATTAGCAACAAACAATGGAAAATAAAAAACGAAAACGAGTATAATAAAGTATACTTGAAACGACGAATGACGATGATGATCGAGAAGTGATAAAACTGGCTTTTACGGACTGGTCAAAACAAAAGTTTTTTCAACGGACATGCAAATGAGTAAATAAAATCGTGGAGGAGAGGGGGGGATAATAATTGACAACTGAAGAGTGAAGGTTTGAGGGGAGCGACACACAAGAAGTCCAGAAACTGTCCTGGAGGTAAGATCGACTCGGCGATGAGAAACGCCTTTTTTTCTCCATCGTATATATTTTAATCTAGGACGAACGGAGGGTTAATTACCGGCGCTGGCGATTCGACTTGAAATTCGATTTATAAAATCGAGCGAAAATAGAAAAAAAAAGTAACAGTGATCGAAGACCTCGAGGTAGTTAATGGCTTCGGGGAAATGGAAATCGCGGGTTTAAGGGCGGGCCGATTGAAAATACAAGATAAGATTGGCTATTCATAGACTTTTTCCTTCGTGACGATCGTTGAATTTTCTACTTTGTTGCGCGCACCTCTCGAGCCGTTCGTTATCCAGCTGACTGTCGCGCGCGTCTTTTTTTTACAATTGCAATTTCGAATTTAATTAGCAAACAAAATGTTGCGATGTTTTAAAATAAATTTTAAAGTTTATTTTTTAATGTACTTCAATTTTAAGTAAATTAGTTGCTAAGCCGGTGATGACGCAAGCACGTTTCTCATATCGGAAATTGGATCGAACGCACGGTATGGAAATTCCTGCACAAATTGCAACACCTACACCGGGGAGTTAATTTCACAAATATACCTTTTTATTTTCTCTCGAAACGAGCGAAAAAAGAAATATATTTACATAAAGCGAAAAAAGTGCAAGATCATTCCATCAATCCCGAAAAACCGCATCAATCAAGTCCCGCGGCTAAAGATCAATTCCCCGCTGGAAACGACTTTCGATTAGGCGGCGAAATGAAGCCCACAGCGCGATGCGCATTTTCGCGTAAAATCGAATCCGGGCGCGGTTGTAAAAGCGCGGCGAGATGTTAAATCCAATCTTGCGTTTTCAGCGGCGCCGTGGGTGGGGTGGGGCTGTGTGTGTGCGAGGTGGGGGAGGGGTTGGGTGCGGAGGGCAAGGGAAGTCTGTACCTCTGCCTAAGAGGGTCAGCAGTGACGAGTAGGGAGTTGTGGGCGTTGCGTGGCTGGGGATGATCCAGTAGCGCATGATCGGCCGGGGCCGCGGCGCTCGGGGCTCGGCTCGCGCTGATGCTCGCTGATTTCGTATGACCCCGAGTCGGTCTCGCGCCCTCCGCCAGGCTGCACCCACAACAGCTGGTTAGCTCGACGCATCGTCGATTTTCTTTCTTTTTTTTTTATTGTTATTTCGCGTGGATTCGTATTTTTTTCGTTTGACCTCTTTCTTCAAGTTTGATTATTATTGCGATTGCCTTTCTTTATTGCTTAATTTCGAGGGATTCGATTATTTTTGTTGAAACAGGATATTGTTTGATGAAAGCTTTTATTACTTTTCAGTTAAAAGTTTGTCTGATTTGAATAGGTCTGCAATTAAGTTGTAGCTGCAATTGCTTTATGAATGGAAAATCAGGATGTACAATTGAAAGATTTTTATAAACGATTTTACCTAGAATTGTAGGGGTTCTATGAAAATTGTTTTAAATGAAGTTTCAATGAAATGAAATAATTTATGAAGCTTTATTCTTGTTTCAATTAAACGTAGACTGTCTGTTATGCAATAGAAATTGTTTTTTTTTTATTGAATTCTTAAAATGAAATGAATAAGGTTATTTCAAATATTTATCGAAGCGAACTTATTGAAGAAAAATTTTATAACTAGCTTATAATTATTTACTTTCATAGCAGCAACTGCATAGTAATCTCTTGAATAGTTATTTTTATGGGAAGGTGAATGAATGCATGAAAATGACTCGCGATGACAATGACAATGTGTTTTGTTGGCATATTATTCGGTCATCCTTATAGGAGCCGAGAAGCGACATAAACATCGCTCTAAAGCTGCTGCGCTGTGTTCGTGTCCCGCGTAAGTGTGCGCACTCCATTACGGAGTACAGAGTAAGTGTACCAAAAAAATCTCTAAACGTAATATACTCAAGAAAATAATAATTAAATGGGAACTAAAGCACCTGTTGCTCGTGTTTTGCTCCTCTAGTCAAAATCGAATTGATCGAAAACGGTCGTCTAAACGAAACGAAAAAAGTTAAAAAGTAAAGAAAAGAATTATTAGTCAGGCAACAGCCAGCATGCTTGCAGCGATGCAACAGTGACGGTGGAGTTAAAGAGACACGTGGTGGTCGTTCTCGGATTGGCCGGTGGGCCCAATTAACAAGGGGGAGGAGGCAATAATCGATCATCTTGCATCGCCTAAGATTTACTCTAAAGAGACGTCGTCGTTTCGTGCGTCATCGAACAAAAGCCGTCGAGAAAGGCTCGAGTTACAAACACTGAGTACATGAGCAAGTGAAAGTCTGTCGCGTCATTCGTACGAACAAAAAAAACAGGTGTAACTGTTGCTAAGTTTTATTTTTTTGCGTATTTTTTGTGTACTCTATGTCGTCTACGCTCGTGAAGTTTGTATGCTGCTTTCGAATGCTAAGACTTTGGTGAGGTGACGGTGTTTTATACTGTACCGAGAAGCTTGTTGCTTGTAAAAAGTCATATGCAGAGTGAATCATTTTATTTGCTTTTGTAAAGATTCTAACTGGATGCGGTTAATTTATTAGACAATTTTTATTAGACTCTTTACAATTGTTAATATATTTTGACTGTCTGGTGGAAAAAAGTGCGGAGTCACTTGAACTGATGTAGATAAAAAACGGTAAATGTTTAGTTTAAAAAAGTAATCGAATGAGATAAGGACTTAATTGTCACAGCTTCTGAAATTCATGTGTTTACAAATTATAACTTTAACTATTCTATAGAAATTTACAACGTACTCTAATAATGTAATCATTTTGGTAGTATGACATTAATCGAGCTTCGAGTGTCTCTTTCACAATATGAGAACATTAATTATTTATAACAAAAATAACAATATTGCAATGATCAAAAACATTGTAAAAACTGGTACGGATTTTACTACGTTGTTATAATTGGTCTTGTAACGCGCAATAGAACATTTAAAGAATATTTGGAAACAATTATTTCAGCCCACAATTTTTTTTTTAAATCGTACAACTGTATCTTCTGTTTGCAGTAATTTAGCAATGTACTCTGTATTTCATAAAACTGCGCTGCTTTTTTCCACGCGCAGTCGTCATCTAAAACTAAAGGAACGAAGTAACGAAAGAAGAAGGTAATGAAGTGGTGTACGTACTTGGGCACGTCGTTCGTTCTCTCGGTTGACGAGGATGCGGTTTTGGCCTGGTCGTACGATATTGTACTACGACGGCCAATGGAACCGGGCAACGGCGCCATATTATAACTAATTCCCGCAACTCCTGTATTCCTCGTGTTGCTCTTGTTGACTCTCGTCTTGCCGCCAGGACTCGTACCGACGCCTAGAATGAACATTGTCACTGCAAGCCTCATTAGATATGGTTCAACACAAAACAAAGCAAAATAAAACATGAAAATTATAGCTCTTTCGCTTTTTTTCTCTTTTGATTTACTTTCCGTTTCATTTTTCTTTTTCTTTTAAAATAAAAAAATTAAACGAGACAAAAAGAACGACCACAAAACAGTTAAAATAAATACAAGAAGTACTCCGATACTCTGCGACTGAAACATTTATCTAGAGTAAAGAAACCACCACCAGCAGCAAACGTCACCCCCTACCCCCCGATTCACTTTTTCTCTTTCTTTCCAAGTGGCTAAAAGATTTTAATAGAGAACTAAACAAAAAAGGTAGTACACAAGAAAAAATAAAGGCATTGACTGCATTATTATACTTTCTTTTTCTGTAGGTGTACTCACATTTTAAAAACCTCTTTATCGAAGACAGGGCTGAGCAAAAATTATTACAATTGTTAAAAATCTTATTATAAGAATAATAAGCAAATGAAATAAGAATGAAAAAGTTCGTAGAATATAAAGTAACTCTATATGATTGAAAAGTCTATACATGCATGTTTGAAGAACATACACATTTAAAAAAAAAAATCAATAAATTTTGTTCCTTATCGCGAGTAATGCGAGTAGAATGCGTTAAAACAGATTATTTGTTCACGAAGGTCTGCAATCACATTAATGAACATCTGAAGCGTTAAAACGGTAAATAATAGAAATAGTCACTCCTATTATTTATAAGTAATTGCACAGATCTTCATTAATAAACCGCAGACGCTTAATGATCCCCTTTTTGATGCTGCCCAGCCCTGATCGAGTGCTGTTTATTAACACTAACTGATAATCTAAGAAATTGAGCACAAACAAAGTACACTAACTCTCATAATCAAACAAAAGACGATGAAAAATAAATTAATACAATAAAAAAAGCTGTCTAATAGTTAAATCACTGCAACCAAGCAAACGTTCTTATTGAAGCCTCGAAGCGATGAGATACGAATGATGTTTTTGCGTGATTCTCTGTTGGAGTGGTATACTCTGATACTATATCGTGGATCTTGAAAAAAGTGGTTATTTGAGTGTGAAATGAACTCACTAGTGTCAAGCTGTCCAGGGCTATTTTTGGGCGCGGAAGGTCGAGCAGAATCACGAGCTGTTCGAGCGGTATTTTCTTTAATTGTCGCTGCGTCCACGGTATTCTGTCGTTTGAAATTACTACCGCCACTTCCAGTTACCGTTGCACCGGTCACAGTAGGAGCATGATTGTGGTTCGTTGTATTACCTGGACTTGGGGCTCCGCCTAAGAAGCAAAATGGAGTAGAACCGGATTCGACCGGAGGCTTTCTCGTTTATACATTTTTTTTAGCAAATTTTCAGTGCGATCCCTGAGAGTGAAGTAAAAAAATTATAAAAAAACTCTAATGTTACATGTAAAGTTAATCATGACATTTGCTTAAAAAAAAATTCACAAGCCTGCGCTCCATCACGGTAGAGATGAGATTACTTCTCAAGATTCTTTATGAAAATTCAACTTAGCAGCTAAAATAGTTATAACAAAACTGATTGTACATGTTAAAAAAAGTGAACACGTTTAAATGATCAAGTAGAATCGCGTTTAACATTCACTTCTGACGGATACATTCACTTCTCTTAATACATACAACAACTTGTGTTAGAACCGTTTTTTCCGCACAGGTGAAATTTCTATTAAGAATAAAAAAAGCAGGTCTCGAATCCCACCGCTGGTAGTTAACATCAAGTTATGCATGATGACACTGCTCGTGAGCAATTCACGTGTAAGAAAAAAGGTAAACTCTCCGGAGGTCACAAAGTCCATTCGCAGCAGGAAGAGTAACATTAGAGTGCTCTTGTATAAACACACGGTCGTTCGCTTAATGTGGATTAAATAATAGCCGGGCTTTGTTTTGGTATCATCATCGGTTTGCGACTTACGCAGCGTCTCGCCGCCTGAGGAGGCTCGTCTGCTGGGCTTCGGATTGCTCGCCGAGATGCTGCGATGCACGGAGCGGTGCGAGGGGCTCTGCGCGGCCCCGCCGGTGCCGGCGCCGCTGCCTCCGCTCCCGGCCAAGCCGACCTGCGGTGGAATGTTGCGCAACGACAAGGAGCTGCCTGACCTTGAACCGTCGCTCTCCGGCTGCAAACCAATTAAAGTCATTTTCAGTGAGTCGCCCGCACAGCGGAAGAGAGTGAAAAAAAAAGGAAATGGAGAAATGAGATTCTTCGGGTCCTCGTCGACGAACTTACGTCTGTAGTTTTTCTGCCGAGCAGCAAGTACGTGGCGAATACATCGTCGTATTTCGCCTGTCCTAAAGAGTCTTCGATTTCACTTCGCGTGTAGCCCATACTCGCTAGTGCTTCTGTAACATACAGGCGTGGTAGGCATAGTCAAATCTAATAGTACATGGGCTACGTCTCAGTGACAAACGAAAAAAAAGGTCTATGATCTAGATCTAAAATCAACGGCGACAAACAAAAGGTAAATTTCTATTGGGAGTTTAAAGGAAAAATAAATGGGATCTTTCATTACTCATGCCAGAAATATTTAGCATTTATTGGGATCAGGGGATAAAAATTTTAAACTTAATTGGGACATGGAGCATGCGTTTTCTATGTAAAAAAAATCATACAACCCGGAACTCATACAGAGTTTATATACTTTTTATACGTATACCATTTGATATTTTAAACCAAGAGTATATAAATGTGACCTTTGATTATCCTCGGACCTTTTAAGGCCAGACACTCTCGCTGCGTTCCTTAGAACGTGTATGGAGGCGAGTTAGTATACACGAAATTCGAAGCGAAACAATGCGTGATCGATTATAACGTATAAAAGCAAACACTGGTCGGTAGTGACGGCGCGCCGTGGGCCCAACCCGTCTCCGACCAGCCGTTGGTTACAAGCAGTTAGAGTGTCCGAATGCAATGCGCTATCTAAGACAAGAACAGTAAGTAGTAAGTGTTATTGTACATACTGGCAGACTCACCTATCCTCTTGTGGTCTTTGTAATCAGGCTCTGGTTCTAAGTACGGTTTCAATTCGTCATCCTCATAACCCATATTCATCCATTTGTCCTTCATAATAGTCTAAAAAAGAAAAAACAGTAAAATTATAATTTTAATGAAAACTAGGGAAAAAAACAGTAATCATTTTTATTGTTACGAAGAAAACTAATCTTCCATCATTATTTTAATTATATAGACTTTGAGGAAGCATGAAAGGTGTGCCAAGGCTAAAAAGTGGATAAGGTCAAGGACGAAAATTTCTCTCCGACACGTACCTCTAGCGAGGCCCGTTTCGTTGGGTTGAGCACCAAAAACTTCTTGAGCAGATGCTCACAGTCCGTCGACATATAGAAGGGGATCCTGTATTTGCCCCTGAGTACACGCTCGCGCAGCTCCCTCAGCGTCGAGCCGTCGAAAGGCAGCGAGCCCGACACCAGGGTGTACAGTATCACACCCAGCGACCACACGTCCACCTCCGGCCCGTCGTACTTTTTACCTGCAATTACAGTTCGTTAGTTAAGTTAGCCATCGCTTGAGTGTGCAATTATTGATTATCCGGATAATAGTTCTAAGTGGCTTGCTGTCAGTAAAAGCACTAGAAAAGTCGTTACTTTTTCTTTAAAAAAAAGCCTATTCGATAATCTATTGATCTTGAACAACAAAGGAACAATGGAAGTTTAAAAAAGTATACTTTAAATTCGCCACATTCAGTTGATACATTACAATCATTGAACGCTGCTTGTGTTTAATAGAACGTGAACTAATGATTACAAAATTTAAGCTCGACTGCACATCAGACTTGTTACAGAGGCGGCAAAGTTACGATATAATTTTTCTATAATAAGTTACATGAAATGTAGTTTTATATAGAATACGCGACTTTTTCCTCAGTGGGTGACTATGACGCACTTCACAGTATTTCAGATACAGCTAACAAAAAATGTGACAATGAACATTACGCCATTTCTCAAGCTCAGTCTGTAAGGTCAAAATTTAATTTTACTAGGAGTTTATCAAATTATAAAGTTGCCATTAAAAGACATTAACAAAAATTAGATAAAATACGATAAATCCTTCGTTTCTTTTAAAAAATCTTTCAGAAAATGCACTCAAATTTTGTGAAATATACTCCTCTAAATAATTATTAGAGAACACTCCACTAATTTTTAGGACATTTTACTAATTTAACTTTAGAAAGAAGCATTTATCAATATTCCTGCATTTTTTCCAAAAAACGAGGTCGCACCTTGAAAGAGTTCGGGTGCGGCATAGGGCGGCGAACCGCAGAAGGTATCGAGCTTATTGCCGGGCGTGAACTCGTTGCTGAAGCCGAAATCCGCGATCTTGATGTTCATCTCGCTGTCGAGCAGCAGATTCTCGGCCTTGAGATCCCTGTGTATGATCTTCTTCTGGTGGCAGTACTGTACCGCGGAGACGATCTGGCGGAACTTGGCGCGCGCCTCCTTCTCCTTCATGCGGCCGTGCAGCACGAGGTAGTCGAACACCTCGCCGCCGCTCGCGTACTCCATCACCAGGTAGAGCGTCTTCTCCGTCTCGATCACTTGGAAAAGCTTCACGATGTTCGGGTGGTCCAGCATCTTCATTATCCTGACCTCACGGAACAGCTGTGGACACGGAGTTTAATTACGTTAGTTGGAGCTTTAAATTAGGTTACTGTTTAGTCAAATTTAAACTTAAATGTAAATTAAGTGGAATTCTGTTACATTTGTATTTAAGTATTTAGAGATAAACTCAATTTTTATAAATTATTTGGAACAATTTGAACGTGTCTTTCTGAATTAAAAAATAATTTAATCAAATTAAGTATCGTAAATCAAGGATAATTAAAAACTAAGGAAACTTTTTTCAAGCATAATTATCTGATTTTGAAGTGAACATGGAAAAAAATGATTTTAATCTTGCTAATTAAATATTCTAATTGAAAACTCATATTTTTCTAATTACATATTTTCAAGAAAAACTATTTTGAACTTGTTTAACTTATTATACTCGTGAATAAAAAGTGAACTCCATCAAACCAAGTCATAAATCAAAAGTAATTAAATGATCAAAGAAACTTTTTTCGACATAATAATCTTATATTTAAGTTAGCCCAAAGCAGTAATAAGAAAGAATATCCGTAAAATTTGATCGCGCCCCTATACGAGAAAGTTGGAATTTATGCACCGGACCGCACCCACGTAGAGCGGTATCCTAAGACCCTCGTCAGGGTGGGTGCAAAATAAACTCGTAAATTGTCCTTTACGACTACATCTCGCCTCTCCTCGCGGGAGTGCGTTAACTCGGGCTTTAACCGTCACGGCGAAGTACACCTAATGAAGTTAAGATCGCGGGGATCGATCGATCGACTGGCCTGGCGGTTTAATCGCGGAGCGCGGGTTTCAGCCCTTTGCAGAGCACAATAGGGAAAGGCGCAGTGGGTGCATCCATTGTGCTTAAAACGTCGCTCGACTGCGATATACCGTGACGAAGGAGGAGGCACTTATATTGGAAAGCCAATTCTTTACTCTAATCCGCGAGTTAAATTTATCTATAAGGTTAATGCCCGGCCGATTTGACAGCCGCGTGACTCATCCGAGGGAATTAGCATTTCGATTCGCCTGCCGCGTTAAGTAGGATGGGCACGTGAATATTAAAGTTCGTCGATTTTCACACGCGCGCGGCGGACGTGGAAGGCCGAGACACTAGTTAATTCGTAACGTGAACTGAGATTTCGGTGGATTCGTTCGTTTTTTTGCTTCCATAGTCTATACCAACGGAAAAATTTTGAATCATCCAGCTTCAAGGTTTCCGATTGTACTTAACTCTTGAAAATTACGTTTTACGTTTCGCCGATCGATGCAAAGTAACGAGTTTATCCAATTACAGGAATCGCGCGGCGAAAGTAACTCGCGCAAATTAAAATTCATCCTGAAACTAAAGTCCCGGCGCGCAACTGTAAAATTTTTACAAAGCGAGCGTTGCAGCCCCTTTAACTCGCGTCGCGGAGCGTGCAAATGAGCCCGGAGGAAGAAAGCCCGCGCGCCTCTCGAAGCGCGAAAATTTCCGCCTCGTCTGCCCCGCCAGGCAACCCTTCCTTGCCCTCCCCCCTGCTGCCTCC
Organism: Eurytoma adleriae; assembly: GCA_900480045.1. Lineage (NCBI taxonomy): Eukaryota > Metazoa > Arthropoda > Insecta > Hymenoptera > Eurytomidae > Eurytoma > Eurytoma adleriae. The sequence goes on from UXGC01000096.1 coordinate 115,700, forward strand.
TCCGCAATACACAAGCCCAAACCCTCGTCGCGTCCCTCTGAAAGATTCACCGCCCGGGAAAAAGAGAGGGTCCCCGCGGTCGTCGACTGGAGTATAGTACGGGGGGGCCGCCGTGTTTTTTCGCGCGCGCACCCACACACGGGTACACGGGGTGTGTGTGCGCGCGCGGGGGCGGCGCTGCGCTTCGATTACGCAATCGGGAAATTTTTTTTTCGCGCGGATACGATAAAAACGGGGAAAAAGATGGGAGGAACGTACCTTCTGCAGACTGCCGGGATTGAGCTGAGTCTTGTCGATGATCTTGATGGCGACCTCCTTGCCCGTGGGCACGTGCTTGGCGAGCTTGACCTTGGCGAAGTTACCCTTGCCGATGGTCTTGAGGAGCTTGTACTTGCCGATGTGGGGCTCCTCGGAGGTCCTGCTGCGCGACGAGAGCCGGGCCGTGCCGGGGCCCGGGGGGCCCACGCCCCCGCCGCCCCCGCTCGAGACGCCGCCGCCACCGCCGACGCCATCGGTCGCCTGCAATCAGAGTCGCCGTCCAGGCCACCATTAGCACATTTCGCACTCTATTTATATCAATACCACACTTCACTGGATTAATTAATATTTGGAGATAAAAAAAACAAAAGAAAAAACACTAGGGGGGAAAGGGGGGAAGATAATTTGAAGTAACGCTCTTTTCGTTGTTCCTCCTCCGTGAGGAAATACCCTGCTTATCTGTGCGCCTCCTCATCCCTTTGTCCATCGGGTTTTTTCTCTCTCGTTTTTTCTTTTTTATAATGCACCGTACACGGGAGGAACGAGGACAACGCGCTGTGCAGGTACTAAAAATAACGAAAGGGGTGGCGCACATTACGCGCGGAGGGTAGGGGGTGGGGGGTTGGTTAATAGCGATTTTATTTGCCTTGGGCTCGTCCGAGGGCCGCTCGCGATTACCCGGCGAGGGTCTGGGTCTAGCTTCCTGGCGGGGCTGCTTCGCCCTGGACGAGCCGCCATCGCGCTGCTGCTTGGCCTCCGCGCCCGAACTCGTCGTCGTCGTCGTCGTGGTGGTGGTCGTCGTCGTCGCGGTCGTCGCGGTCGTCGCGGTGGCGCTCGCCGAGCTCGGGCTCGTCGTCGTCGCGGTGGTCGCGCTCGGCGTCGACGGGAGAGGAGGCTGCTGCTCCCGGACGGTCGCCATCCGCTCCGACTTAGAGACTGGGGCCGCGGGGGGGAGCGAAGGCTGCTGCTACCCGCCGAGCTGGCGCGGCGCTGGCGCCTCGCGCGCGGGGGATCGATACTGTGTCGGAGCCGAGAGAGACTGGTCGGAGGGCCGCCGCGGCGCGCCTGCGCCCTGGGCATCGTACTTGTTGCGCGGCGAACGGGGGTGGCGCTGGGGGTGGGGTGGGTGCCTCTATCTATCTAGCTGTAGGCTCCGGGTGCGCGCTGACGCTGCTGGCGGCGGTGGTGGTGGTGGATGGTTACCTCGGGTCTCGGCTTGGCGATGGCGCGCTGCATCCTGGGGGGTGGCTCGAGCTCCGGGCGGCGTCGCGCGTCCGACGCGGCGCGCGCCAGTCTGCTCGCGGTCGTCGGGGCACCGCCTAGGACCGACGGCCGGGGTCGAGCCGTCTCTGGGCCGAAGGAGTTGCGGGCCGCCTGGCCGCGCTCCAGTCCACGGGGCGCTGGCACGATCCTACGTTTTTTGAGCGAAGGAGGAGCCAATGCTCGCGTTCATTGCTTTTTTCGGATGGTCGGTGATCACCGAACCCGATGAGACACGCGCGCGCACACGAGTTTCCGGGGGACGCTGCAGGGGTGGTTCGCTTGGTTTCGCGGTGCATTAGGTGTTATAATAAATCCAATTAACGCTTGAGCTTGTTTTGCTTTTTAATATTGAGTAATATTAACAATTGGATTACTGGGAGAGGTCAGACCTCCGGTTCAAGAACATTCTTTTGTAATTAAGAAAAATTCAATACTTCAGATACGAACGAATTTTTTTCGGCTGAATGAGAGCTAAAACAATGGTATTTTTTAAATTTAAAATTTACAACAATTTCATGTTAATATTGTTCAATACTAAATTTTAATAAGTTTTAAACTATGTAAAATTTAAAATGATGCAGTACATATAAAGAAGAAAAATTTCCTAATAAATTGCAACGAGTAATAGTGCCGTAATCGCAACCAACATTTCTGATAACATTGGATTTTTATGATGCAATTAGTTTTTGTACTGATCAATAGTAAAAATTACATAAAAGCTATTATTCAATCTAAATAGCTATTTAGTATTATTACTGCGTAAATTGTACCACTAAATATTGATACATATCAAATATATTAAGAAAAAAAGTTTTATTATTCCTTTCCGCGATTTCTTACATAAGAGGCAATTAAAAATCCATATTTGTGCAAAATTTTCCTATCAATTGAAACATCTATCTTTATTAAAATTTACGTAACACAAACTTTTATCACTCTCCATTATTGTGATCTCTAACCGTCCTAAAGATGTTATTGTGCTGCGAATGGAGTACCCAAGAAAAATCATTAAATTCGAAGAATTTTTTTCTCCACTGTACTTGGTTTCGCAAGCACCCGATCGAGTATCGACAGTCAATTTTCTGTCAATTGATAATATTTTTTGACGTGATTCAGAGGCACAATGGCTCTGAAGAGCAACTTATAAGCACAGCGCGTCTCTCGATTTCAATACGTGTCCTGCCATTGTTCTTGCGAACTCGTCTGTCGTCAAGTAGACTCGAGGAAAACTTCCGGTCGTAAAAAAAATATAAGTGCCACTGCAACGACCAGTTTTTATTTTGCATTACTCCACAGAATTTTCTCGCCTCGGCCGCTAATTGTAAAACTGTACGACGAAAAAGGCTAATTAAATTTTGTAACCTCATTAAAAATTGAAAATTATTCGGAGGAACGAATCGAATTAGGTTTTCAGATCGAGAGCGAAAATTAATCTTGCACCTAACTGTATAGAACTTAAGAATCGAAAGCGCTCTAATAGGTACCTTGGAGATACAATGCAAAGGTTCTAGATTTAGAACGGCGTTTACGTACACAGCCGTAGTAGGCTATGCTAATCTGAAGGACGCAGAATCGATTTCTGCTTTGACCAAAAAACTTTCTATTTCATCCATTGATAAAAATCTAACTGCGCTCGAAAAAGCGATCGCACGACCTAAACAGCCTAGCCTATTGCGTCAACGCCGCGCACTTGGATTATTAAAAATTTAGCGCGAATTAAAAACTTTTTTTCACATATAAATAAATCGTTAAAACGCATGATTATTCAATAAAAAGAAACGTGCGTAACGCGACGCGTTCGCAACTTTCAAGGCTGCGCGCGAAATGTAAGTCACCGCGTGAATTGCAGAGATTCCCTTTTAGAATTTAATAACACAATTGGTGGGAGGGGAGTATAGCCGGGGCCGATGAAACGAGCCGGCGGCCACGAGTGGACCGTTAACCGTCCGGGTCGAAAAATAATTTTAATTTCACAACTGGCTGAGCCCGCCTGCCGAGAAAGCTAAAACCGAGCTAAAAAGACCGTCCCGGTATACAGAAATAAATCGCGCACTATCCCATTTCCCGGTTTATACGCGTCGAAGAGGCCGCGGAGCTGGCAGCCTGTAAATTCCCTTCGACAGACCGCGACGTCTCCCCGACGCCTCGCGTGGAGAGGCTTCTAAATGCGTGTCATTAAGGGGGCGCTTTAATCGCTACCTGTTGATTTGGCACGTAATTAAGACTTCCGCGTTTTCAGCGCTCGCGACGAGTGCACCCCCCCTCCCCCTCCTTCGCGATAAGGCGACGTTGCTTTTCCGATAGCGAGTTCGCGCGGCTACTCGAATTTCATTCGCCCGCGAGCGGGAAGAAAAAATCAACCCCCGGCGCCGCCCGTTATATAACCCGCGATAAACTCGCTCGCGGGCTTTCTACAAGGTTAACCGCGCTCGCGCGCGCACACTTGAAAGTGAAATCTATATAGGCTCGCGCCCGAGGAGATAGGCATCGACGAGAGCGCGAGAGCGACAATGGGCGATGCAGCGATTTTTAACGGCGCGCTCGCTTCTTCGCTCGTTAGTACAGGCTTTTCTTTTTTGTTCGGAAGTTTCGACGTGAAAAAAATCGTGAGGAAAGAGAAAATGTTGGAAGAGACTTTTCGCTGGGAGGTGAGTCATGCCTCGGGTAATACTGAAATAACTTAGGATTAAATTGAGCGATGGGTTATCGAATGGCTTTAAACACGAAACCGTACGTTTGCCGTAAATGGGATATTGAATTTTATTTAAATCTATCGGGAAACCTGAACTACTGTTGATCGTTTTTATTCTCTTTTTTTGTAAGACTTCTTAGATAATTTATCGTGCGATCTGTCTCCGATGAGTGTGCGCATCAAGTAAATACGTACAAAAGAAGTTACGTATTATCAAGATAAAGTGGAGTAATTAAAATCGAGCGGCCTAACCTCCAAGTATCACATGTTAATAGAGCTTCGAAAAATAAATGTTTGAGAAATTTGTTCGATTTCCGTATCTGCTCGAATCTACGAAACGAATTTCACTCGCAGGGCACTTTCGATGACTAATTCACTCCCCATGTTAGCAGAAAGACGATCAATTCCTCGTCAAATAAAGATTAGACTTTTCAAACAGGCATGAAATATTTCACTTTTTCGGAGCATTAATCACTCCACTTTCACGAAAATTCACAGTTAGAAAATGAAGAACATAACCTCACTTCAACCGCACTCGAACGTATACAATTTCTTCTCAACAAATTCAAATCGGAGCAGCCTCGTACAATCGCCTGCGCGTAAGAAAGTCGATAAAACGTTCACTTTTAAAAAGATCCGCAGAGGAAACCGCGCGAACCACCAAAAAAAACCAAAGACCAAAAAAAAAAGAAAAAAAAATAATCGAGGACGCCGGACTCGTGTGCGTCGTGCGTGTGTCTCGGGTCGGCTGTTACAGCTGTGGCCGGGGCCTCTCGGTTTACCGCTCGGGCTCGTGGTTGATGGTGCCGAGTAGATCCTCGTGCTCGCGGTATCTGAGGTAGGTGTCGGACTCGTTGCGGGCGAGCTCCTCGCGCAGCTTCGCCGCGGCCATCGTGTTCACCTCGATGGACCGGACCTGTTGCTCGAGCTGCGACAGGGTGTCGTTGCTCTCGCGCTTATTCGCGACCGGCGCGCCCTTCTGCCCGATCACCATGTTCAGGCTGACGGGGCCCTGATGCGGCGGCTGCTGCTGCTGATCCTTCATCGTAGTGGTCGTCGTCGAGGTGGTCGTGCCGGGTAGTCTCCTGCCGTTGACGCTCATCATCCGCCGGGGGCCTCGAGGTGCGAACTCCGCGTCGTGCGTCGGCGGACGGAAGGTGCGGGGACGACTTCAGTGGCGACGCGGTCCCATCCTTATCTCGCGCTCTCGCACTCGAGGTCGACGTACCGCTCGCTGCTCGCTGCCGTGCTCGTTGCCTGCGTTGGAGAATCTGCGCTTTTAGTCTGCTCGCGCGAGCGGTGAGCGCGCGTCTCGCTCTCCTGGCCCTGCCCCACCACCACCACCAGCCGAACAATAAGAGAACCAACAAATAGACCGGTTCTCCCTCTCTCTGTCTCTTTCTCTCTCTATCGCTCCGTCTCTATCTCTCTCGCGCGGCAATTACGGTACACACAAAGGACGACACCTTCCGCCGGAGCGAGAGAGCCGGAGAGAGAGCGAGAGAGAGAGTGAGCGAGAGAAGAGCCAAGCGACAGACAAGACAAGACAAGACAGACCAGAGAGGCGGTGAAGGAACATAGTATATAATAATAATAATGATGAAAAAAAGAGAAAAGCGTACTGGCCCGTGTGGCTGCTCGGCCCTCGTCGCCGTCGCCGTCGGCGAGGAGAAAGCGAGCCGCGCGTTACGTAGGAGGTGGCCGCCGTCGGTGCTCCGTGAGCCGTGACGACTGCCGGGGAAACAGAGAAAGAAAGAGAGAGAGAGGGGACGAGCGCTCCAGATAAGACGCGGAGCGCGGCGCGCACCTTATCTCGACGGCGAGGCGGATAAGCGATACACAGCCGCCGCACCGCCGAGCAACGTGCTCCGATTGTACCGATACGGACGGACGTATGTATATATACGAGACTGCCGCAGCGCAGTGCGAGGGAGGAGAGAACAAGTGCGCCGATAAGCCCCGGAGTCGGGCCGCATCACCGCCACCAACGAGAGAGAAGCTTTTTTGGCGAGAGACACACACACATTTATGTATATATGAACAGGTACGCTGGGGCGAATGCTGCACAGTCGAGGTTCGACGAGAGAGGTAGCCTGTCCCTATGCGCTGTATATACGCCGAGATCGGAAATAGAGGCTCTTGCCCGATGTGATTTTACAAAAAGACCTCGCGCCATCTTGTCAGCGCTTTGCTCCATTATTCAGCTCGAGCTGCAGGAGTCACTCGGGCTTCACGCTATTAAAGTTTGTTTTCGTTGTAGCTTCACATTAGGACAGATATCGATAAGAAATTTTCATGTATTTATATTTTCATGGTTTCGTTAATTACGTCGTCTCTGTTATCGGTGCCCAGTGTTTACTAATTAAATGACGTGGATAAAATAAGGTTTTTAAATTTCTAATCTTGAGAAACTAACGTAACACGTACACATGCACTAAGTATCTAATGCATTCTCTATATAGGCGGGTCAAAGAGTACACTAGCAGCAGCAAGTACAGCATAAAAAAATCTAGTATCGTTTGATAAGAAATGCGAAAAGTCTGGCGTATTGTGTGTACTCGAAGAGTAAATGAAACGCAGGAAAATCTCTTTCAACGCCTCTAACAGGTACATTAATGCAAACGCCGTCTATTTATTCCGTTTGTTCCCGTTCGTCATACGCGCGGATGTAGTACAGCAACCTTCCCATGTAATTCCAGGCCCGTTACCCACCGAAGAGGCATAAGAAACTCCGAACTCATTATCGCCGCATCTAAGCAGCTAAACACAAAGAAAAATCGGGATGAGCAAGCGCTTCTCCCCGCTCCGAAACGGACGGCGCAATCGTTCGAGCCTAATCCCGACTCCCCCCTATGCGTACACGTATATCTCGCCGCGGCAGAGCTGCCCTTATAATCCTCGTCCTCTATTCCTCGTCCTCGGCGCCTTATCGCGCGAAAGCCCGGCGCATAATGTAGAGAACCGGAGCGTCGAAAGGTGCGTATAGGTGAGCGAGAGAAGCGAGGTGCGTGTGTGTCTGTGTGTGTGCGAGCGAGCGACGGCGCTGGTGTTCTCCCCCCGACGCCTTTCTCTCCTCCCGCGGTATCCGGAGTCGCCGAGCGTGAAAAGCCCCTCGTACACCGCGCCTATACACACGTATCCCTCCGGGCATTTTGTGAAAACCGCCGTCGATTTTCCCTTCGCGGCCGGAAAGCGCAGCGGGCATTGTGCTCCGGGGGGACCGTCCGCGACAGCTGTCGGTGCGAAAGCGCGAGCGGGTATATCGAGTTACCCGTCGACCTTGCAACTTTGCACTTGTTGGATATACGAGCAGCAGCGCACCGGCGCTGCTGCCTTTCCGTTATACTCCGCGCGTATACCGCACCGATCGGACCCTCTCCTCGGCGCTCCGTAGGTGTGAGCACGTATATATATATATATATAGGTGTGCAGCGCGTGACGTCGAGGCGCGGAGCGTGTGTATATACGTACAAAGGCCGTTACGTAAGTGCGAGCGGCGAACCGTAGAAACGTGACACAAAGAAAAGGCGACGAAATATTCGGAAGGACGGCTGCCCGCGCCGGTGTCAATTGGGCGCGATTGGCGGCAATCAAGCGGGCGTGAATCACGCGGAGAGGAGGAACGCGCGCGCGCGCTGCATGTAACGCGCCGGCACGCGCGACTGACTCACACGATAGGTATATAACGTAGTTCCTCGCGATTATAGGTGCGCGAAGAGGAGCCGAGAGCCACAATGGTGTGTGCGAGCAGAGCGGAGCAGAGCGAGAAAGAGCGAGAAAGAGCGAGAGAGACAGAGAGAGATAGAGAGACTGTGTGCGTGTGGAAGCGGAGCTTATGTACGTGGGAAAGGAACTCACTCTCTTCCTGCAGACGGCGACCACCATTCTCCGGGCGCATGTATCGCCGGCCTCGGACGCGCGCACTGGCTGCACTCACTCACACTCACACAGGTGCACTCCCGCGCGAGGATACCACTGGTGCGCGTAGGCGCACTGCACACAGAAAACGTAGAGCGTCGAGACGGAGAGAGAAAGAGAGAGCGAGAGGGGCGACTATGACACAAAGGCGGGCGGCGCTGCGCGTTTCACTCCGAAATTAGAGGAGGAGTGCGGCTACGTCATCCGCCCACCTCGCAGCTGCCCCGAAAAAGTCCGGGCCTCCTCCATGGGACGCTGGCGAGCCGTCGTCGCGGGAGAGGGAGAGAGAGAGAGCGGCGGTCCGACCGTGAAAGGGAGGCGGACTGGCCCACGTGGCAGCCGCGCGTCCCTGAGAGGTCCGGTGTGCGTCTCTCCCCTCCGGCTCGCAGAGGCTCGTCCGCGCCTGGAAGAGGCGAGCTGCGCCGACGACTCGTTCGGTGTGTCCGTGCGGCGCGGTAGACGCGGACCGACTGCTGCCGCCGCCGCTGCCGTGCTGCTAGCCCGCGGCGCCCCCGAGAGAGCCGCGGCGCCGCCGTCGCGCGGACGCACGCACACGCACGCACACACGGACGGGGGCCTTTTAAAAATCGGACTTCCGCTCTTTTCCCGGCGCGGCGGCCTTTTCCGCGAGTCCGCGAGCGTCTGCTCCCCCGTTTCGGAGCCGGAAATTAACGGTGCGGAGCGAGCGGACGAATCGACCGAAATCGAAGGCGAGAAGGACGAGGCCGCCCTGGGCCGCGGGCTAACGGTACCTACAAGCTGTACGCCGACGGTGAGGCGGCTTGACTTGACGCTCGCTCACGTCCGTTCATTCGGCAGAGATGGCGTTGCCGTAGGCTGCCGCACGGAGGTACGAGGCCGCGACACTCGTAATGTCATTTTCTCTATGATCCGCGGCCTTCGGGCCGTGCCGGACTCTCCCGTGCTAATTGTGAAATGGATTTTTCTCTCAGCCGCGAGGCCCGAGCGAAATCGAATGCGCTCTCTCCCTTCCAATAAGCCACTTTATGCTTCGTTTCGCTATCGGTCACTTTAGCTCGTTTTTACGTGTTACGGTTTTTCTTGCGCGCTTCCAGTTCTCTTTGCTCCGTTGCGCGGAGTGAATCATTGCACGTATCGTTCTCTCGGGTGCCTCGAACTTCGACCTCGTTGTTACGCCGGTCGAGTGATTAATTGGCTCGCACGATTTTCATTATTGATAATTTCGCTTTTCACGGGAAATCATGAGAGCGAGATTCAATTTGGAGTATCGATCGAAGAACAATGCCCGCAGCGCGGCTGTCGTCGCTTTTTTGCTGCGATTTGCAACGGGGAGGTCGTTCTGCGAATAATGGTTTATCAAACGCCGGACTATTTAAGAAGTAACGCTGTGCGGGTTTCCTATCGTACTGAGAAACGATTTATGCGAGCGCCTGACAGGCACTTAAACGCCGTTCTTTATTGCTATCTGCGGGGAAAAAAGTTAACGCGATGCGAAACTTCCAGTCTTGAGAGAAAAATTGGAGTTTTTCGGATTTGGGTTGCTCCAAAGTGCCTAATCCAATGATTTTTTACTCTCTTTACTTCGACTCCTGGCGTAATTTATTTAATTTTCTTTGTTTATTTCTTTTACGCGATTAAAAGTGATTGCGTACCAACTCCGTAATTGATTTTTTTTCGTAAGAGAAAATCGGAGCAAATGTAGAGTTGTATGATTCCTTGAAAACCGGACAAGTTAAATTTACTTTCTACACCTTCAGAAACTAAAAGTAAACCGAAAGTCCGTTAACACACAAATTTGCATAACACCATTATTACGAATGTATAAAACATTCCCAATGAAGTTGCTAAAGCTTCAATTAAAATAAAAAAAGAAATAGGTACCAACAATTACATTTTCTCCATTTCTTTTTTAAAGAAAGTTTTTCTCCAATTAAATTATCTTAATAAAAGTAAAAGCAGCACCAAAAAATAGTTTTATTGTGCACTTAGGCAGATAAGGAAACAATGATCCTAGGTCGCACGTAAATTGACAAAAAGGTGATTCTTTTTTACCCACCCCAAAATTGTGACTAATTTAATTATTTCACCGTGATAAAAATGATACTGTGGCCCAGAACATGTACATTTTTTTAATAAAAATCAAGAATCGTCCATCTTTCATACGTATAACGAAAAAGAACAAACTAATCGAACAACTGAATTCAGGATCGAGTACCCGAGGAAGTGATCAACTTCCCCGAACAGTAGACGTATAAAGTGTATCCGTGAATCAACGGGGATTAATTTCCCTGCGGAGTGTCCGTATCATTGCGCCTAAGTTGCGCGACGACGACACGCCGAGGTGGGTATCGCTCGGCCGAGCGCAGCGCCAGCGTCGCCGCTCGGTTACTTCATACTCTTTAAAGCCTTAAAAGAGTCAACGGAAGTCGGGCAGCGCAGCCTGCGCCACGCGGCTACATATGGACGTGATGCTCGCTCGGTCGTCGCGCGCAGCATAGGCGCGCGAGCGGACTATCCGCCGCGGCGAGAGGCGCAAACAGCCGTATAAATTATAAATTCGCATTAGTAATCGGTCGTTTCTGCGGCATTTATCGCGGAAAGTATGCGCGGAAAAAAATTCCATTGCTCCGGCGCGCGCGGGCGTGCGTAAGGAGAAAGAGACGCGACTGTTTATATTTTCATTGGGCGGAGAGGCTGGAGACCGAAGTGCTCCGAAATGCGAAGGAGAGGTAAAAAAAAGTTGCGTCGGTTTATTATGAACGGTAATGGCCGGCAAAGTTTTCTACGCTAAAATTAACTTTCAGTATGTGCGTGTGTAAGGCTGCGACTACAGCGCGGTTCAACTATTGGCTTTGCGAAGTAGTTACCGTGCTAAAATCTCATTAAAAGAGTTATTTTATTTTGATTCGGCATTATAAAGTTAATGTAATTTGTAAGTTTAACGGTGAAATTGCGTTGCCCCGCATAATTCCCGACGTTTGCAAAATATTTAATTATAGCTTTTCCGTTTTTGTCTTATTTATGGACAGTTTATTTATCAATTTAAATAAAAGTTCTCGGAGGGAGGGATAAGTTTAAACGATTATAAATAGCTCGTCACTGTAAAAGTTGCATGCAATATTTAACGAAAATAGATAATTAAAACTATTTTTACATTGACGAAATATTAACTTTGTAACAAGATATAATTTATAAATAGCTTATACGTAATTCTGCAGCGCGATAAATCAGGCGAATTTTTATTCATCAAGTTCACATCAGTGCACTCAAAATATTTCCAGAAATGAATTCCATCGCTAAAAAATTAATTCATTTTCATCTTCTCTCTTTCATGAATAATAATCGTATTTTCGTTATTTATTTTATCGTAAGACAGGAAACAAAGGAAGAAAAATTATTTTTCTTGAGAACAGTCACACTGTGCAACACGTGACAATTAAAAACAGCTTGAATTAGAATCCCGTCTAATTAAGACAATGGACGCCATGCCCCTGTAAAACTAGAATCTATTTATCGAACAGCTGATCTTAATATTTGATCCAGTAACAAAGGCTCCGAACGCACAAATATACTTTCATCAGTCCGATGAAAAAAAGAACCGGGACAATGATTATTGCGCGCTGCTTAAACATCCAATTGATTACACGTGCGCGAGATAAATGTGAAATAAATTAATAGTCAATAACCAGCCCGGGAGCGTTTAATTAGCAGCAGATGGGAAGGCGCATAGGAGCCGTCGGTCGATCGGTAGCCATTATCACCGGATGATTCACGGCATAATTTTCCATTATCTCACGCGGTTACAGTGGAGCGCAGCCTGCACTGTCCCGCGGCTCTTTTTCGCCTCGTCGCGGGAAAATCGCCGCCGCCGCTGCTCGGCCTCTTGCAAAACGGACGCCTATATAAGCGACACGCATTCCGAGGCAATTTTCTCACTTCGCCGAGGGGCACGCGATGCATTCGATTGCGAGCGGACGGACGGCCGCCGAGCGGAACGCCCCGGGAATTTAATGAAACTTTGATGCTTTTAATATTGTTTCCGTACAGCGAGCTTCGAGCGAAAAATTAAATGCGGTTTTGTATCAATCATTTGCGTACGCGTGAAAATTTTTTAACTAACAATGTAATCAATTGCGGTTATTTTCGTGTCGCCGAGCACGTGAAAAGCACGCGTCAGAGGATAGTGTTGTATTTTCTTTTTTAAATTCCGAAAATTTTTAACTCGCCGTTATTTTAGTTCCGCGGGTGACGTCAGCATTTTGCGGAGACATTAATTTTTCCACGTCTATCGCGGATTCGACGATACTAACAGTCCTCCGAAACTTTCGCGACGTACGTCAAAGCGAAACTTCGCGGATTATTATAGCCGGTGTAATGATTTGCGAGGGAACTTAAAAAAAAATACACTTGTGTTTGCTTTTCTTTATGCCGATCAATTCGTATTATTAGCCCCGCTTTATTTGCGCGTGCAGCGACGACGGACCGCGAAAATTCTATTAATGCGTGGCGGCGCAGTCGGTTCGCTGAAGGCACACACGAGCCGACGCTTCTGTTTGACTTTTTAACCGTCGCTTCGACGACGCCGACGACGATTCGAGTGTTATTTCGTAACTAAGCTGATGAAGCCACCGGATATCCCCTGGGTTAATGCGGAAATAAATCGTTTAAAATAGAGATGCCGGTTAATTTTCGCTCGGATCGATAGTTCAGTCCCGACGTCACCGGTGGGTAATATTCTGATGTTTTGATGAAAAGTTAACGAGATTTTCCTGCACAAGCGATGCTTAACCGTACACACACAATCGGTATAATAAGGCTTATCGTTTTAGTTAGAATTGCTGATTTAACAGAGTCCCCGGGGTGACAACATTTTTTTCGCATTTTTTATCAGTGAAATAACATCGCGAAGGCTAGAGTTAGTAAACAACTTGACGAAGGATTATTGAATTATCAGATTCTTTTTTAACGATTTATCGAACGCACAGATTAAAGTCACTCGTAAAAACTATTTCATTTATTAATATATATGAATATCTTATAATTATTTAGCAGCCTACGCTGGCACGTGCTCGCGTTGCAAAGATATAAATTACCGTAGAGAGTCGAAATTTTCAGTAGCGACTTATCGATTGATCAGATTAATAATCATCAGATCTGAAAAATCGTTTATTAATATGAACGTGACGTACAATTATTTAGCCTTCCCAAGCACGCGCGAGTTGTAAAGATTACGGCGGAGAATCGAAATGAGTGAATCGCGCGATCGCAGCCGTTTACTTAGGGTCGGTAAAAATAGCCGCACTGTTTCCGACGTACAGCTGGTATGTTGAATTTACTAGATTCTAACGTGGAATGTTAATGATTGCACAAAAAAAAATCCTCGGCGCATTGTGATGCCGTTCGATTTCTCCGCGAAGGCCGGACCGCGGCGACTGAGGAAAAGCCGCTGAAAGCTAAAAATCGAAGCCCGCGTCGGAGAAGAAATAAATAATCGCGATCGACTCGACGCGACGACGTACGGCTTATCGGCAGCGTCTTCAATGCGATGGAAACGTACTCGTCGCCGCTCGCGACCTCAACGATGCGTTTCTCTCGCGCGAAAGTCTCTCTCCTTTTTTTCTACTCGCGTCGAACGCGACTTTTCACCGGGGAAAAGGCGCCTTTCTCACGCGACAATGCGGCGGCGGACAAAGGACCGATACCGTTTTTTTTTTCAAGGACGCGGTAGTCATAGTTTCGAGAGACACCGAGCGCGCGCACGATGACAGCTGGGAGAGCGAGAGAGTCGTTTCGGGGAAAATCGACGGGAGCCGATTGTTCGCCTCCGATGATTTAATCGCGTTTCGCGTGAATCACGCGAAAAAAGTCGCGGCGATTACGGAGTGCAGCGTATTAGTGGCGGCAAGGTCGGAGCGCGCCGCGAGTCTCTTCCGACGCGGCTGCTGCACTCCGGCGCTTTACGGCCGTTCCCAGAAGCTATCCTCCACTAGGCCGCTACTTTACATCCCAGTAAACTTAACGACGCGTAATTACGCGCAAAAAAAATTGGCATTCCACGGCTTCCGTGACTCGGCGCCACAATGGAGCGCGAACGCCTCTCCTTCTGCCGGGTCTCGCCTTCGCAGTTATTTATTTTTTTTTTTTTGGTCCACCTTATTGCACGGAAAAATCGCAACGAGCTGGTTAGAGAAGAAAATGTGTAGTTGATTATTTCACTCTTACACGCGGACGATCGATTTGAATCGAATACACTCGAGTTACTGCTCATTCTAGCGGAAACGTTCGGTAATCTCTTATCGAAATTCAAAACACCCGCCGCGAATTAATTGCTCGTCTGCGCGTTATATCGAGCGCATCGATAACAATACACCTACGATCATCTCGACGAGCTTCTCAATCTCTTCCTTTTCAATTTTAGACACTGGCTCGAAAGAGCTCTTATCACAAAAGATCGAGATGCTCCTCCGCCTCGTTGCAGCGTGGCTGCGAGAAGGGATTCACGAGAGAAAGAGATGGATGGGTAGACAAGGAGAGAGAAGCGATCGGAGCAGGTGCCCGTGACACGCGGCCGCGTTTCTTTCGCGCCGCCTCCACAAGGGGAACCATTGTTCTGCGGCGGTGCGGCTGCGCCCGCGAGCGAGCGAGATCAGTATTATCCTACGGAGACGTGATCGGCGAGCGAGAAAAAGACTTTGTCTACGAGAGCGGCTGCGTTGCTTTAGCACACTCGACGAATGCCTGAGGCTAATGACGAGCATTCATTCAGCATCGACGCGCGCCTGACGCACTGCATCGCCATTGATGTGGATACGCCGATCGGTGGCTCAATGTGAAGTGACAAGTTATGCGTAAAAAGTGAATAGTATTTTGTTTCAACTATTAAAGTGAGAAACCTTTAACTTAGACTTCACTTGTTTGACGTGCAACATATTCCCCCCTAATTCTTGAAATACAACATTTTTGTTGAATAATTTAGCATAAATTTAAGTAAGAGTTTATTTCAGTGGACATATTACTTTTGTTAGTCAATGTCATTGTTTGGACGATGACTTAGTGACAGATATTTTTTATGTAAGCCACCGAAACGCTGGTGCTCATTAGCGTCTAATATCTTATAAAATATTTCAAATTGCTTTTAGAGTCACAATTTACCGCCGCGGGAAGAAACACTCATTGCTGCCTCTTTCTCATAAACGCGACGTTATTTACGATCGTCGCAAGTCGTCCGCGCTTAAAAAACTATTCAATTACCCGCACCTCGGCTCGAGAAATATTAAAAATGTCAAAATCGCAAGCTCATTATAGTTTCCTCAAATATCGATAAGCAAATTGACGTTTCAGTGAGTGCGATTCCGCGCTCGAGAATGAGTTACGGCAAAAAGTTAACAATAAAGGAAAATATAATTATCCGTAATTTTCCAGGCGTTCCGCGAGCGCGCGCCTCGTGCAATAGCGCACTCCACAGCGCGCGTCTCTTACACGAGCCGTCGCTCGGCAAAAGAAAAATATATATATAGCGCGGATGCAGGTAGCGGGGCATTAATTTTAGATTGAAAAAGAAGCGCGAGACGACCGGTGGGGAAAGCGTCTGCGGGCGCGCACAGGACGTTGACACGATTACGGCTTCGCGCGCGCGCGCCTAATGGTAATGGGGTGTCATGTGCGCGCGCGACTTTGGTCAAGTAGCGTGTAACACAACGGGCTCGGGCCGGGAGTAAACTTTTATTGGAATGATTGGCTCAATGGACAGCGAGCGAGTTTAAATATAGCCACTTCTCGGCGCGTACTCCAAGAGAGAGATGGAGAGGCCGGCCGGCCTCTCCTGTCGCGGTATACGCGTGCAAAGCTCGATTTCTCTCTCGAGGGGGAAGATTCGCGCTGGCCGAGCGAAGACACGCAGAAAATCACCGAGATATTTCGTGGCCTTTTTGCTGGGCGCGGGCTTTATTTTAAACGGGAACTCGGCCTGTATTTCACTTCGCTTCGCGGCGCATACGGGCCGGCAGTTTAAATGCTGCGATCAATGCGATGCTACCGTTAGATAAAGACTTCATTGTACTCGCTCGGGTTGTATATCAAGGCTTTGCTTAGGCTGCGCGGTGATAAACCTACTTGCGCGGGACTAGAAGTTATCGATGGTATTTTAACAATTCATGAGATACACAAGCGTTGGATAAATAAATCAATGCCTGTTTTGGAATTATTGGTCGTGTGGGCAGTTGGGGCTACTGTCATTGGGAATTCGGCAGTATGACGGCCTCCCATTTATCACATTTTGTTATATACATTTCAGTAATAATTTATTTACGCTTAAAAATAATTTCATAATGCATTTAGCCTTCGCTGCAGATGGGATTGACCATTTTCGTTAATAAAGCTGTCGTTGAATAATTTAGGGTAAACCGGAAGACTTAAAATTGTCATGTAACACGAAGATTAAAGTCCCCTAAGCTTGGTAACGCAGGAGTTATGATCTAACAAAAACGACGGTTCGTCCGTGACAACAGGTCTTACCTGACGCAGCCTCATTTTTGCGAAGTGCAGCGACTCCTTATTCTTGTTCGCAGATCTATTCCTCAGTTGCACTTGATCCGCCTTTTCCCTCGTGGTAGCCGACCTCGCCGATCTCTCCTTATCGTGCTGGTGCTTATCGTGATGATGATGGTGATGATGATGCTGATGCTGCGTGTGCTCCTGCTGATTCTGTTGCTGGTGATGCTGCTGCTGCGGCTGGGCCTGCTGCTGCTGGCTCTCCTCGTTCTCCGCCACGGAAAGCGCCTTCCTGGGGTGCGATCGCTGGCTCGCCGGGGGACTCGGCGCCGGGGCCGTGGCGTGTCCGCTGCTCGGCTGCGTCGTCGTCGTCTCGCGGTGGCTCTTGGTTCGCCTCAGCAGCCGGCGCACCGTGTTCTTCACGGTGGCGGCGATGTGGGTGCCGCCGCGCTCGGGCCCCGGCGAGTCCGGCCCCTTCGCCTGGTTCTGCTGCTCGCGCTGCTGCTGCTGCAGGTTCTGCTGGTGGTGGGCGCCGGGCTCGAGGCGGCGCCGGCGGCCCAGGCCCGGGCTGCCGGCGAGGGGCGGCGCGACCTTGTGGCCGGGCGCGTCGACGACGTACATGGTCGCGGCGCGCCGCTGGCCGTGCGGCCCGATGCGCCCGGAGCGCCGGAACGAGCGCCTTAGGAAATCCGTGGTGGCGTCGGGGCTGGGCCGGGAGCCACTGACGAGGGGGTCGGCGTCGTCGCGCCGCTACTATCTGCCGGGCCGCGAGGCGATCACCCCGCGGGAGCCCCGCGCGAGCCGAGCGCAACCCCGGCGCACGGCCTCGCTCATCGAGCGCGTCCGACCGCGCCTCGATACTCCGCCCGACTGCCGAGGCGTCGTGGTGCGGCCTTAAGGCTGGGGCTGCTTACGCGGGTCGCTGGGAGGCTCTAGTCAAGCCTGTGGGGCAGACAAGGGCAATACGGTTACACCACTCGCCGCGGCACGAACGATGCGCGGTTTTCTTTCTCTCTTTCTCGCTCTTTTTTTTTTGTTTGTTTCGAGAGTTCCGGTGAGATTCGAGGCTCAACGCTGCGAGGGTATAAAGCCACTCTGGGGGGGACTGGCTGCGGGCTGTGGAAACGAGATCGCGCGTGTCAAGGCTGCGTTTGCGCTCTCGAAATCACTCCGAGGAAAATGAAAGCTTCGGGGCGGGACGAAATCGCTTTGGAGCACGCTTTTTGAATTTGATGCAATTAATTTCGGTTATTGTATAGCCCGCGATAAGGTTTAACTTCAATTCAATTAAATCGGTAAATAAGAGATACGCTTTCTGGTCGTCTCTATTAATATCAAGCAGTGAAAATCCTTTCATTCGAGTGTTAATTGATTTTTAGTTGAATCGATTAATGAATTCAGTGATAACAGATATCTTCCTAATATAATGCCTTAGAATAATAAAAATAATAAACGACATTTTATTTGTTTATTCATTTTATTAATTTAATTTTTTAACATTCTTTCCAGACTGTAAAGTGTCTTTCTGATACTTCACGTTAATTAAATATGAAATAAAAATTTGCAATGTAAGGCAACTATTAAAACCTGTAACTTCAATTTATTTTCATTCTTCGAGCTTTTACTTGAAAAAAGAGGTCACACCTTTTTTGTTATTCTTATATTAGACACAAATTTTTAGTCTTATTTTTTCAAATTCAATAGATTCAAACAATTTCATATTTTCTTCGCGATTCAGTCAAGTTCGACTCAAATGAAAATATCGATAATCACTTTATTCGACGTACGTCTACAACTGGGAATTTTTCCTCTTTACATGACCTCGAGTAAAAATTCATTCTAATCGAATGATTACCAACTACATTCGCTCTAGACAAAAGTTTAAAGTTTATTCGCCGTGCATTAAAACAATAATTTCCACTGGCTACTTTAGATTTCCAAAGCGTGCTCCACGCGTGTCCCGAGCGCACTCGTTTACTTATGCGACGAAAGAAAAAAAAATCTTGAGGTCTATTGGTTTCGCATTCCAGTGTCTGTATAATGAATGGCGATGGAATGTTACCGACAAGGCAGCGCGCGCCGTTCAAACAAAACTCGCGCGCTAATCTCCAAAAACTTATCGGCGCCCGTGGAAGACGCGAAATAACGCGATTTAATATCTCGGGCCGCGTGCCTTTCACCGCGCCGTTACGCAACCGAAATCGGCGCGGTTTTCTAATCTCCGGCTGCGTTTGCAGAACCGTTGAAAACCCGACGAAAAGTTATCCCGCGAAAGTCACACGCGCGCACTTTCCCGGGCGAGCTTAGCCGAGCGCACAACCGGTAGACGGTACGCGCCGCCCGGGAAACGCGTTTACGTAAGCCCCGAGGAAACCAGTCGCGTCCTCCGCGAGACGCTATCTTTTCCTTCCCGAATTCGCGGTCGCCGTTACCGCGGAGGCGCGCGCTCGATCGCGGGACCCGCGAAAGTGCAAGTGCACGGGAACAAAGCGGCTGCGCTTTTCCCGCGTTGTAACTATCGCTCGCTCTCGCGGGCGCGCGTGACGTCACGGGCCTCGCGTGCGGCTTTTCCGCGATCGATGCGCCGAGCATCGCGGCTGACGTTCGCGCGTTATAATCAATTTAAGCGCGCCGAAGCCCGCGCGGCCTCAAAAATTCCATTCGCCGAAAGAAAGGGAAAAAAAAATTAATAATAACGAGATTGGAGGAAGCTGTACGATTAATCGAGGAGCGATTTTTACGAGGCGCGACTGACGGTACGTTGCGTCAGTCGAGGGTCTTCGGTGTACCGCCCTCGCGTGGGCATACGAATATCGGTGTGCATTGCGTCACCGGGCGCACGAGGCGGCGAGATAAGACGTCGCGCGAGCTGCTGTCCGTTTTTTTCTCTTTATCGAGCGCTTCGGAATTCTCGGTGCCGCGGCCTCGGGTGGAAAATGCTGCTCCGCTTTTACCCGCGCTCCGATGTGTACTACACTTTCACGCCCGGACCCCGAGCGGCAACAAAGAGCCGACACTTTCCGGCACGCGCGCGGGAGCTTCGCACCACGGGGGTTCCTCGGAATTCGATTTGCGTAATTTTTCGGAAGGGAAACAAGATTGCGTTTGAATGGCTGAATCTGTCACGGAAACTTTCGAGAGGCGTTCGCTCGGGAACGAAATCGTCGCCGCGAATTAATTTACAAATAATAAATCATTCATATTTATGAGCTACTCTCTGATGGTCCTTGTCAACTGTGTGTATATACTGAAAAATGCGCTGATATACAGTTTGGAAAATTTATGAATTCTTTTTCTTCGCGATTTCTTAGACAACACGCGAGCGTCGAAGGCACATAAATAGTACACACCGTACAGAAATAAACGGATTTACTGTTTGGCATAATCCACTAAATCATTGTTATTTATTTTGTGACCTCACGGTTCACGAGATTCGAAAACACTGCATCACCGCTAACGTAATCACCGATGAATGAAAAAAAAAGCGCAGCTACGACCGTCAGAATCATGCGTCGCGCCGTAATCACTCGGCCGCAGTGCACACATCGACTACGCCTTCGACCGATTCGTCAAATAATTGAGAAGAAAAAATCAACGACGTCGAGGAATGTCGAGTGCGAGAGATACCCCGAAGAAAATAAAAGCCTGCCACGCATCCCGCGATAAAAGCATCGGCAAAACAAACATCGCGCGGGCCTTTTATCGAGGAGCCCCGCCGGCGCGTCTCTTTAAACCGCCGGAACAACACACCACACTGATGGGGTATAATACGGTCCCTCGGGCGATCGGCGAATTCCGCTGGCACTGTGTGTTACACACGACGACGACGACGGGCGCGGAGGAGTCGACGAGATATATCCGCATGGGAGGGCGGGGCGGTGTGCACGACTGGATCTCCTTGACGGGGCTCGCTGGTGCGTGTCTCCCATCGGGACTCCCGCGATTCATCTCGCTTTCGAAAGTCCGCGCGCGCGCGCTCCTTATCTCCTCGATGGCGAAACGCGTGGGCGCGCTCTCCGCATAAACAAACGAGGCTGGACGCGATGGTTCGCGCGGGGCACACTTACATTCCACACCGCACTCAAAGAGCGAGAGAGAGAGAAAGAGAGATAGAGACGGAGAGCTGCGAGCGCAGCGGCGACGTCGCGGGAACTAAGCACGACCGCGCGACTGACTCCTTATAACGTCGTTAGCGCTAACCGAGTTAGCGGGCCGATCTTCTTTTTTCCGCGGAAGACCACCGCGACACTTCTTTATTCGCTGGTGTGTATATCGTTGTAGGTACCTTGCGGGGGAGGGGGGCCACGTGTAGTGGTACTGCGCGCGTCGCTTCGCGAGTAGTTATACAGCGTATGTATAGTTGCGAGGGAACTATTCACGCGGAGGCCGTGCTGCCCGATCGCGGGCCTCGTGCTAACTGAGCGGCCGCCTCGCCTCTATAGCGCAGCACCGAGCGCGCGCCTCGAGTATATGCCTCTGTCTCTGTCGGGCGCGCGCGCGAAGAGAGCGAGCGAACGACTCGTAGAGCGCTGGATCGGCCCCCGTGTGAGCGAGTGTGTGTGTGAGTGCGTGCGAGCCGAGTGGGAGCTCCCTCTCTAGCCTCGGAGTATTATAGCGAAGTAGAGACACTCCGTGATGAGGAGAGAGAGAGAGAGAGAAGGAGGGAGCTTGCGAAACGCTGCGGGCCGCCGTGTACGTTGTGCAAGAGGAGCTTGCGCTTGCGCCGGCCTGGAGAAGCGACGCCGAGGGATTACGGATGCATCAGCGAGCGGACGCGTGCATCGGAGATGCAACCGATGATCCAAGAGGTAGACCGGGAGGCGACTTTTTTTTTATTGAGGTTACGCGGAGGGACTTTACTTTGGACCGGTGATAAAGAGTTAACTCTGAGCCTGAGCTTCACTTTATAACAACGATCTACAGTTTAGAGGAAAGTTTTTCAAATTTGCGCTTCGGTATACTCTTTAAGTGTACGAGCTGGCAACGTACTGTAAGTTAAATTACTATTTTATTTCGCACAGGAATAGAATTAAATAAATTTTATACGATTACATAATAGTCGCTGTGAATAATAAAATAGAAAATAGTTCTAATAACTTAACTGAAAAAGAATGGCTTGACTGTTGTAAAATTAAACTTATATTTTTCCGACTTTCTTTAAATAAATTATACAATTTGTCTTTTACACACTTCAAATGTATTACGATTATCCTAAAATAGAATTCACGCTTCCTAAAAGACGAAATCGAGTAATTTACATAGCAGTAAAACTTACTCATCGCCCACTGAAAAGTGCACACTATCTGCCGATGACTCAGTGCACCTCTCTACCTCATCGTCAAAACTGTCCCCCCAAAAAGTCGTCTATCCCAACGAAAACAAAAAATAAAACGGCACAAGTCCAGAGGAAGGCGGTCCGCTCATCCTTGACACGCTCCTCCTTCCGAGTGGGATCTCTCTCGCGCGGAGGGACGCCTTGACCCCTCGGCGATTTTGGCCCCGGTTCCCCCCGTCGCGGCGTACAGTGACTCACCGCCGCGGGAATTCGCCCGGTTGCGCGGAAGCCTCCGGCCTCTCTCTCTCTCTCTCCGGCTTCATTGTGTCGCCGGCGAAAGAATACCGGCTTATCGCGCGTAACATTTGGCAGCCTCGCGCATTTGTTTACTATTAATAACCCGGGCTCGGACGACTGACTCGGGGGGAGCCGGGCCTTTCGTAGCCGAGGGAGCGAGAGAGAGAGGTGACACTTGTAGCACGTGCGCGGAGACGCCGCGGCACCCGCGCGCTGACGTACTTCCTCGTTCGGCGCACAATGCACCGCGGGCTCTTTTCACGCGGTGCTCTCCTTTTTTTTTCTCGCTTCTTCTCGCGCCCTTTTGTCGAGGCGAGTGTGGCGCGCGTGCAGACGGGGGAGGTGTGCAGTGTGCGCGCGCGGCTCGACGTCGGCGCGCGGACAATTGCACTCGCGGCGACGGAGTGAGCGGAAAGCATCACCGCCCGTGTAATGAGCTCGGCTAGAAAGGTCCCAGGCGTAAAGAGCCGCTGTTGAATTAGCGACGAGTGCGGACTGTTTGGGAGGTGTTTGCGCGGTAACATTGTAGTTTGCGCGCTGGATTTGACGTTTTACAATGTAATGCGCTGCAATTAGTTGGTTGACGTTTTAATGGTTTCTTGTAGAATGGTTATTTCTTTTCGTAATCGGGTATTCGATACCATTATTTATTGTAATTTTAGTTACATTTGATACCACTAACTCATTTTTTATTTTTTTAGTTTAAAACGAATAGGAAGTGATTAACTGAAAATCAAATTATTGACAACCTGTTCACTGATGACAGCTGATTATTGCGAGTACAATCTTGGTCAGCAAAATTTTCAGACACAAGTTACATGTTATAAATGTCGTTAAAATTTACGACCCTATTAAGAAACAATGTATATTTTTACATTTAACTTTGTTTTAAATATAAATTTGTTGATTCCTTATATATACATTTTCTCATTAACCTTGTGAATCAAATAATAAATTTCCAACTGTGTACAATCGATGCGTTGCGTTATTATTCGTCGCAATATAGATTAGTAATAATTCCTTTTCATTCACAAAACGTGACTGGTGAACATTTTCCCTAATAAAAAATCGTGATTTTCAATAATCCAAATCCCTGACGCATCAGCTGACTCGACCGTGCCATGCCGCAGGTGAACTCGTGCGTTTTTTTCGCGAACCGCTTGCGCGCTCGTTACTCAAACGCGCGCAGCTCGGCAGGCTCGTTCGATTTTCATCCGCGCGGCCCGACAAAACATGCAAATTCGCAGTTTCGCGCGAGGCGCGCTTTTCAGGCGTTATTACATCGGCGATCTGTCACTTTGCGTCAGAGGCGCGGGGTATACATACCCAAATGCGAGCAAAACGACTGGGACGTTTGCAAAAATCGATCGCAATTACGTACCGAGCGAGACACCCGATCGACTCGCATAATGACGTGCAATTGGCGTGGGATTACGCGGGTTATCTGCATAAATAATAAATCCAGCGTACAATTTTCTTGACGCGGCTATTGGCTCATTGAGAATGTAAAGGAGCCTGGTAACGGACGGCTTGCATGCTAAATTTTGGCCTCCGATCAAACTGGTTACACCGAGTTTTACATGAATCTTTAGCGAGCAACAAGTGCAAGGAGCTTTAATGAACGACCAGCAGCTTATTCGTTACTTAACATGTTGCTCCGATTAACATTGCACTTAATTGTACGTATAGCGTTGTTAAAAAATCTTGATAATAATCGATACAAATTCTGCATAAAATTTTAGACGAGATTTTCATCGTTGCACAAAATACAGTTTGATGTAATAATGATTTTTTGCGCCAATTACATGTTATTTAAAACCTACATCACGTAAGCCTCAAATTTATTATTATACAAAATTGTATGCATTTAAATAAAATGTAACAATATTTTGACCAAAATAAAGTGTTTTAAAAAACAAAACTCGTTTAATTTTAATCGCAAGTCGTGCGTTTAAAATTGAACAGATATTGAACAGTGTATTTTGGAATGCACGCGGCTTATCGAGTGAGGAAAAAGCCGAGCACCGAAGCTTCATCGAGGAAAAGTACAGAACACCGGAAATTCGGTGCTCGATCTTTCGGTCGACATTATTACTTCCCGCTCCTAGATTATCGGGCGACCGTAGGGCCCTGCCCGGCCCGTAAGTACACAGAAACACGCAGGCGCTGTTTACTTTTTCTCAATAAATGGGATTTTTCTCAAACGCGTCGCGTCAGCTCTGACCTTCGATCATATTGATCGCTGACGTTCCTCGCGGTCTGTATAATCAGCGGCATTATAGCGGCCCCCGCTGTAGATACCTCGGCTTTAGCGATCTCCCTTTTTTTTCGCCTTCTTTCTCGGCCTGGAAGAATAATGCCTGCCGCGTCCCTGATCGTCTTTTTTATTCCTCCGGCTCGACGATTTTAATGATTTCCGAGTTTGCGCGGTATAGTGTTATTAAAATGTGTTTTTAAAATACATCTCGACTCGCGCGTTACGCGTGTACATTTGTATCAAAATTTTTTTCTGCAGCGTAAAATTATCGCGCGACCTCGACGATTTAATAAACTCGAGGCTTATCAGCTGATTATTCTCTTTTTCACCAAGACGGAAAAAGAATGGAAGCAAAAACACCCAAACGGTTTGTTAATTTCGTTCATATCGGAAAGTGAAGTAATTTACATCGAAAACACAGTCACGTTAAAGAAAACGTTTTCCTGTGTAATCATACAGAGGAAATTTTTTACGCTTCCCATGCGGTGCTACCGTAGCTCTTGTACAAATAGGCATGATGTCAAGGCTTGTTTTCACGCGTCATCGGTGGTAAACATTTTAATGGAAACCGTGGGTCACCGTTCAATTAGAGTTTCGCTCGCACCTCAATAAAAATCCTTCGAATTCAATTATTCATATGGGACCTGGCGACGCGGAATTGTATCCGCTGCCGATTGCTTACGCAACAATGAAAGTCATAAACCGACATAAAGCGTGTGATATGGTCTACTTGATATCAAATCAAATATAAAATAAAAAAAATTCGTATAGTCATCTGGACCAGTTCTTCAATACTTCCTTCACTCATCTCTGTTGCTCAACTTTCGCGATATTACCGATACAAGTGGCTAATATTACTAGAATGATGCCTTCGCAAGCGAAGTTGAGGATCAAAGGTCAAGAAATTATGAAACTCTCACTGTTGACATTGCAAACGTGTGTATCTTTTTCAAAACAACGGATGGCGTACTTCATAACATTTTAATTATGAACAATATTGAGTTTACAGGCTTAAAATAATTATAAGGGAGATTGAGGTATATAGAACAGATGATTCAATAAATCAGCGGGGTATAATAAGCAGCTATCTGAACTTGATCACCGACCCCTTAAACGCGAACAGCTTGCGTATGGTACCTCGTATTTAGGATGTTGCAGATCAAGTTTCGGTCATCTGTTGGCCAATTACCCTTCGCTAATTTATTGTACATGTCTGTAAAATTTTTGTTATAGATAACAAACGTGGTATTAGATAAATTCAGGATTTTTTTCGGTATTTCTGAAAACATAATTTTTATGAAACTTAATTGAAATCCCTCCCTGAAATATTACGTTTTAACGACTGTATAAAAACTGTACAACATAATACGCGAACTAATTCTCCCCTACGAATGCAAATTTGCACTCGCATTAGATACGGTAATAAATAAAGCGCTATTGTGCGAGATAAAATAAATTCTCGGCAATAGACCCCGCTTACGCATTTAGGCATGAATTGCTTCGATAATTACCGGTATTTACCGGTAAATGTGCAAACAAAAAGAAAGGAGATGCCGAGATAGCGGCGAGCACGTGTCTACCCCCGATACGCTTTTAATTCTAAATTAAATCCGCGACGATTTTCAAGGGTCGCTCGTTATTACGCACGAGTCCCCGCCACGGATATTTTTTTTCTCGCGCCACCGATTCCCTGGCTCTTATCGAGCCTCGGCGATGCGGCGCGATACTGGCGGAGGGAGATAAAAGTATAAGGCACTTCTTCCTCCTTGTCGCCTGGCTTTCCTTCCCGCCCCGAAACGAGTTTTACTCGGGACAATTATTAGTTCGAAGGTCGTCTAATATACGCGCCCGGGATACGTGAAGAGATTTTGGTATTAGTCTCCGGTCCCCCTAAGCGCTCGGCTCGGCACCACCTGAATAATATGGAGGATCCTCCTCCCGGCGGTGGCGAAACGGAACGACGGGCGAAAAAAATATCCTCGAAGGATGGGAATGGCTGTCGGCGTTATTTTCTTGGACGATAATCGAGGTGGAATTGGGATCTTTATGAGGAGAGGGGGAGTGGCGCTCTTTTTTTTAATTCAAGGTGGAGCTTTTTAGGAACTCCTTAATGAGACTGTAACAGTGTTTGCACTGGGTAGTTGACTTTGGTAAGTTTATCAGTGTTCGATAAAATTAATTCAAATGTTAAATGATAGCGATTTGATTTGTTTTCTTATCTTTTGTTAGGAGTAAGCCATTTGCGCTTCAGTTTTTCTATACAGTATTAAACTTTAAATGCGTTTTATGCGCTACACTGTAGGCGTGTAACCTCAATTATGTGCTATTTTAAGGTGCATTATCGCAATAAATTTTTTAATAATATCGATGACCTATAATTTATTAAAAATACTGATACGTTGGATTATAAGATTATTTTTATATTTTCAGAATATACCAATATTCATTATCCGCTAAGAATTATTTATTTCAAAAAAGGATCTTTTGAACAATCAAACAAGTTATTTATAGGACACTTAGCCAATTAGACGTCGTTTTCACTCGAGCAGTAAGCAATTTATATTTCACCCAGACATTTGCCAATTTCGTAGGTGACAATTTTTCAATTTTGTCGAAACTGACAAGTGTAGGGAACGGGTAGTATCCGCATTTTCCGAATTTACCGTCTGCGAACATATGTTGCACACGAGAAGACGACATTATTTCAAGGCAACGCGGAGGCCCCCGCGGCGGATCCGCGTTTTCGGCGACTCCGACCTACTTGAGTGCCCCGGCGCATTGTGAACCCGTAATAACTGACCGCTCGAAAAATCCGTTGCGCCGTCGCTCGGCCGCGTCCATATTAAACGCCAGCCCACTTACACCTTCGACTCGAAGAAAAAAAAAACGAGAAAGAGAAAGAAAGCGGAAGTTGCAGTCCCGCACGTACAGTATATATATACGCGATACTTCGGTGCAGTATAGGCGAGACGATCGCGTAAGAATCAGCGGCTCGGAGACAAGGTGATACGGCGCTCGAGTAAGAGAGAGGGAGAGGGACGGAGGGAGAGCGAGAGGCGCTGGCTCGGCGGCGTTGCCAAGTCCTCTCCGGCGTTACACCGCGCCGTTGCGCGCGGGGCACACGCGCGGATTTCAATGGAAAATCGTTGCGGGGGCTCGCGGCTCAGCTGGGCCGGCCGAGAGGCTGGCACCGAGAGCGCGCCGCTCACATCCTGCCGCGAAGACGCCGCGGCGATACACAGAACGATTAAAAGAGGGGTATACCAATTGGCGGCTGGCCGCGCGACATTTTCCATTCACGAATTCCCGGCCGCAGCCGTACCGAGTGCCAGCCGCTGGAAAAACGAGCGACGAGTGCGGCTGCTCCCGAGCGAGCGCGGGAGGATGAATGGGACGGCGGACGAAGAGAGGCTCTTTTCCCTCGGCGACGAGAATCGAGACCGAGGACGCCATCTGACGGTGGGTGTCGGGTACCAGGTCGTCGCGCCGTGTACGTCACGCGCGCGCGGCCGACGCACACACACACACACGCGTGCGGCCCGACGAGCGCACACAGTCCATCGATCTGACTGGACGTAGCCGCTCGACTTCTCGCTTTTAGTCTAGTTCGGTGGTTCGGCTCTAAGGATTCGTGGGCAGCTGGCGTTGGGGGAACTAGGATTTTGCGCTCGCTCGATACGATGAGCTGGCTGCTCGTGTTTTAGTAATGCCGGAGAGGATTGAAATTCACTTGGGTTTTAAAGGCTGCCTCTGGTTTTGGAGCATTCGTTTTTGGAGCAAAAGATTTTGATTTTGGGTTACGATTTTTCGGAACAAAAATTCTGATTTTGGAGCCACATTTTTTTGGAGCAACAATTCCGTTTTTGGAGCAGAGTCTCGTTTTGGAGCAAAAAGGATATTTTGGAGCAGAAATTCTAGTTTTGGAGCAATATTTCTTTTTGGAGCAGTCTGGTTTTGGAGCAACATTTTCTTTTATTTTGGAGCAAAATGTTTTGGAGTAAAAAAATGTTTTACTTTGGAGTAATATTGGATTTTGTTTGAGTTTAATAATTACTTAGGAAATGTATATAACCGTATAATATTGTTTGAGGCTCTACCGCTACAAAATTAAATTGAGCTATCAATTTGCTTAGTGACCTATACCACAGCCATAGTTAACCAACGAGTAATTAATTCTTTATTATTAAATAATTAAAATTTCCACGCTATTTTAAAAATGCAATCAATGCAGGCTAATTTTAATTAACGCGCACATTGCAAATGACATCAGAAACTCGCCGTTAATAGAATATCGACTGCATTTCTGAAAACTATCGAATGCTAAGTACGTACATGCAATAATGCATTTTCCAACAAACGGGTACAATTCAATCTTATCGTCGCCTCGCGCGAACCAGCGTCAGATGACTCGCGGCAACAAATAAAAATCTTCCCAATGCCAGTAAAATAAAACTTGACGTTTAATTACAATAAAAAAGTTTGTCGAAAACAACCTTGTTTACGAACGAAACGTTCCCAACATACACAAAAAGGAGGACCCGGAGAGAAACGGATTAAAGTAAAAATTTCCTCGACGAAGCGATGAAACTATAATAGCTGCTGACGGCGAAAAGGGATATAGAGCTCGGATATCCACCCAGGGCCTCTCTCTTTCTGTCTCCTGCATCGAAAATCAAATTAAGTGAAAAAGTTGATCGACAGCGTCGGCGCCCTATATATCGAGGGCGGCGGGTTTGGGGCGCGGAATACACTTGACGAATCGATCGATTACTCCTCTCCCCCGCTCTCTTTTCACTCCGCGCCTGAGAGAGAGTTAGAGTGGCCCGTTTTGCCCTGCGCTCCGCAGATACACCCTGAGCGGGTTGAAAGGGGAGGGACAATGGGCTGACGCCGGAGGCCTGTTGATTCCCTGCCCGGCGTTTCTCGCTCTCCCAATAAAAGAAATCAATAATCGAGGCTCGCCTAGGATTCGCGCCGGCGGCCTATTCCACTTTGGGAAAATTACGCGAGCAGGTTAACGTCTCTTCGGGGAAGAGCTTCACGCGGCTCCAGGAGAGTGTGAGAGGCTAATGCGCTATTTTTTTATGTAAGCGTTTATTAATTTCTGTATGCTTTTCTTCGCGTTTTTTTAACGCGATCAACTATTTTCGGTGGCTTCACCCTTTACGCAACAGCCAATTTACGTAATGTCCATTAGTTCGCAGCTCGCGAGTGAAAACAAACTAATTGGGAGGGTAAGCACGATTCGGTCAACATCGATAATTCGCTGGATTATCAGACGCTGTGTAGGTGACGATGAAATATTTGTTTTCGACTTGTAGTCGTGTGTGTTGTTTCAAATCGTTACCGCGCGGATGACTCGGAGGAGGGAGGTGGGTGGGCTCCGCGTGTGCACTTTTTCAAATTGAAAAATTCATTTGGCGCGAAAGCGATCGATGTCAGCGGTATTACGGAATGCGTTATTTGCTCGAGCGAAATTAGCTATCTTGCACATGCAGCCGCTAATCTGACTGCGCCAAAAATAGTGCTGTAATTACTTATCTAAATTAGCCACTTACACTCGTGCAGCAATAAAGTCACACTTATATTTAGTTGACACTACGTATCTCGTCTTTCGAATTTTATTGAGTACAAAGATTTCTCATCGACGCAAATAAATTGTAAATTTAAAAATCGTCCAACAATTTTCTCTCGTACGAAGTTGACCGTTCAAATTTCATTTTCCAAATATTTCCTCAAACTTTCGGCTTAAAGCCCCGGACAATGGGCACTCGAGCTTTCAAAAGAAGAATCCCGCAAGAAAGTACCTCTAAAGCGCCATCCAAGATTTAAAGATTTAAAAAGCCGAGAGAATAAAAAAAGGAGACAAAGAGGCCGCGGGAGGGATATCGAAGCCGCGAAGCGAGAAACGAGACGCGGCTTAAATGAATGAACGAAGAAGAGTCGCCGGGGTAGGACGGGGGGGAGGGACTCGAGTTTTACGAGTACACGAAACGTCCCACGGCGCGGTAATTGAGCTCAACGAACAATTACGGAGAAGCACGCGATTGTCGCGTGGCCCCGCGATTCGAGAGGCCTCCTCCTTCTCCCCTGCGACGATTTACGTACATGTGTGCGCGGGTACACTCGAGCGGTATAACAAGTAACGCCGCCCTGACCGAGTCGTTTAATTGCCTTGGATTGACCTAGCGATTCGATGACCGCCTCGCGACGTCGCTGGCTGGGCCGCGGATCCGATGATAACGACGACTTCGCCTCTTTATACAGACGTCGAGCGATTTTTTGCGAAGGTTTTATTGTTCTTTCGTTTCGAGGTGCGATTTATTTTTGTTTCAATCTTTTTTAACGCGCTTTTCTGAAATTTCAAATGTCAGTTTTTATTATTTGCTGGGTGTATTTTCAGTCGATCGCACCGCACGTCGATAGAGTATATTACTTTTGATGAATTTGAATTTCAATGGAAAAAATTTGGCTTTTATCGTGGAGTAGTCGAGATTTCTTTTATTTTATTTATCTGGGAAAATCGGTGGATGGAAATTCATCTTGCGAAAGAAGGCTGTGAGCTCGCGCATGACACCGATAGTCATTGAAGTCGAAAAAAAGAAATAGGTTTCCACAGTTCCTTATTGCAAGCCGCATACTTTTTACTGTAAATTCATTCTCATTCGGGGAAATTCGACTTTTTTTGTTAAATTTTCGTTGAGCAATGTTTTAAAGTAATTTCATTTAATTAATCAATTGCCAATGCGTACTTTGACAATTACGATTTGATATCTAACATCTTGACGGAAAGAGGCAACAATAGCAAACTTTCTTTTTATTATTCCCATATCAAAATTAATATATTCCTATTATATTCATAAGTGCATCTTAAAATTAATTTCTTAAATAATTGATTTTCCTGCACATGGAAAATTCGCACTGGCATAATTTTCTTGAAAATGTAGCCGATATTACAGTGTTTCAGATTATTTCAAACTTTTCTCATTTCGTATAGAAATACGCAGGAATGTAGGACTATCGAACTCGTCATGTAAATACTTTGGCACTGCCGCACAAATTATTCGCATTACAGTTCGAATTCCTAAAATTATCGGCACACTTTGCCGTCCAATCCAACGTTAACACTCGCCCTGCATTATGTAAATAGTTCGTCAACTGGCGCGCAGAAATTTACCACTATCCATTAAACGATAAACGAAAAAATCTCGCTCGAATAAAACGCACATACGTGTACATAGCTGTCGCCTGTCGCATAAAAGAGACAGCGTCGATATACAGGGCGAGCTTGCGAGCGATGAAATCGAGCGCACAAGTAATTCGATGAGTCTGTTTTGGTGAGTAAAAAAAAAAGGACAAGTGAGCTACGAGACGAGCACAAGGCTGCACAGCGTGAATAAAGCAGGAACTGACGATGTATTGTTAGTAGCAACATTGTGATGCGCTACACGCCTCTCAATCTCGTGTAACGCGCGAGTTTAAAAAAAAAAAACTTAAAAAAGGAAAAAAAATGCCTCGGCCAGACGTATACACTATGCAGTCCGGCCGGGGACGTCACTGTGAGCGCGTGCATAAAAGCGGGGGCTGGCAAAACGGTATCACGTGCACTCGCACGACACAACGGACTGTTTTTCTCCGCGATATTGGGAATGGCATTGCGCTTGATCGGACGGTCGCCTTCCCTTCCCCTCCTCCTTCCTTCCTCCGGCTCCTCGGCGCGTCCTTCGAGCGCGGCGAAGTGTCCCACGGAGGCGAGGAAGGAAGGAAGGAAGGAAACGCGACCGTCTCCGATCCCCCTGTAGCACACGCTCGCACAATAACAGGTGGCGAGTGATTCGCCGGGCCGCGGAAGCGCTGGCGCCCCTCAAACGTCGAACTGCCTAGTGCCGAGGTCGCGTCCGGAGAGATTCGCAGGTGACGATCGACACCTGTTTGAGTCGCCTTTTTTCTTAGCTTGCTGCTGCAGAAGTTAGAGTGGGAGGTGAAAAGACCGCGTAGTTTGCGATAGTCCAGTGTTTTTTTTTAATATTTTGTTTAATTTTTAATTTCTCTGTGCATTGCTTAAATAATCTCTCCAAGATAAAAAAATAAAAATAAAAATAAAAGTTCACAAAATGTCTACTTTAGTCTTTAAAAAAAATTGATAATTACTTTTATACACAACGCAGACATGACTAAAAAAGAATAAAAAAGATCTCTCTCTGGACAAAAGAGAATCCGATCACCCGCACGTACAGCAATAAAAGAAACAAAATGAAAATCTCGTAAACAAAAGTTTAGCGCGAACAAGAAGCAAGCGCAGGTAGCCGCGGCGAGCACTCGGCAGCGGCAGTTCGATAAAGTGGCGTCAACGTCCGCGTGGACGCAATCACAGTGAAGCCAGCGTGAATAAGTACACGCTGCAACGGCGGCGACAAAAAAAAGAGAGGAGAGCGATATATAGCTACTCACCTTGGAGTTAGTGACGTGGTCGGCGGGCACGGATTCTGGAACAGTTTGCAGGGTGCTCCGCATACTAGCGGACATTGTAGGCCAGCCAGGTTCACTGCCTTAGACCCTCTGGCCGTACGACGTTGCGCCCACACCCCCTACGCCTGCAAGAATGAAGAAAACGCCGTTAGCATCAGCGGGTATAGAGCCTCGCGTTCGAATTTCGCGCGGTGCCGCACGCGCGCTTGCGTAATCGCGCGCAATGCAAATTTGTAATCCGAGATGAATTGGCTCGGTCGTCGGGGAAATCAGCCGTTTCTGACGGAAAAAGTTTACTTATTCTCATGTTTTTTCATAAATGCATATCGGAGGATATATATTTTTCATGTTTCAGAGATTTTTTAACGAAACTAGGACAAAAAAAGTTATTAAGTCTACTATTTATTCTAAAGTTGCGTAAGTGAAATTTAACTTATAAATAAGTAAATAGTCACTTATTTAACGAGAAATGTTATTCAATTATTGCTTTAGGTTTCTAATAAATTTGCTTTCTGTTTTATTTTCCTTTTTTACAGAACATTAGGAAGTTTAAAAGTTCCAGAGAAGTCATATTTTATTCGATAAATTATTTTGTTGCATTTGCGAAGAGAAAATAAATAATGAAAAGTTTCACAATAATTTACATTGCCAAAGATTGCGCGTAAACTTCTACACTTATGTAAAAACGTGAAATTCTCATTGAAGCAACAGGCGTTCGTGCACGAGAATCAATATCTCAAATGTATTGACAATGACGCAAAGTCATCTACAGTAACAATAGAACTAATATACGCAAAGGCAATAATTTCATCAAAGAAATCATCATCACATTCGCAATTCCGCTTTCGTAAACGAACTTTTTTTTAGAAAACGAAGAACTTTTACAAGTACGCCCGGTGCACACGCAAAATAAAACGAGATAACGATCTCTCCCGAATTAAAAACTCTACGCGAAGTGAATTCGAGATCTGGGATCTCGCAACGCAGCGGAATTACCAAAGATGGCACGAAAATTTCCATCGCCGCGAAAAAGCCGAGCGAAATTCTCTTTTGAAAACGAGAGAGCAAAAAAAACCTCCTCGCGGCATTAAGCAAGCCTCGCCGGGCGACCGGTTAACTTTCGATGAAATTCCGGAAAAGCGCTGACAATGTGACGCCATCGGGCCGCCTCTTTTTCTCTCCTCGGCCGCGAAGAAAAAAAGGCCTACTAAAAAAAGCCGCGCTCGCCGCGGAAAATAGGTTGCGTCTAGTCGCCCCCCGCGTCCGAGCGAAGAAAAAAGCCCGCGCCTGGCGAAAATAAAAGTCGCGCGCCTGGTACCCCGCGACGCGCAAACCCACCCTCGCGCGCGCGCTCCAGTTTCCGCGCGTTTTTCGCGCGCGAGCGATGGAAAGGCGAGCGATCGATTCGCATCGGCGCCGACCTCGCCGCCGCGACGATTTCACGGAAGAGTAAAAATAAAGCCGAGTTAGGAGCGCGCGCACCTCGTCTTCCTTTCGGACACGCCGCGCGGAGGGGCCGATTTACGAGCGGCGTTTAAGTACCGGCGATCGAGGGCTAATCGGCCGTGGGCGCGGGAAAATCAATGCCGGATTTACGGGCCTGCCGCGCTCGGACGATGAGCCGCCTGTACTATGAGCTTTCCCGGTGCTGTGCGCGATGGCTTTTGTGATTTCTACTTTCACGAGGTTTGTTTGTACGAGTCATCGGGCTCATTGGTGAATGAGCAACTGAAAGTTTTAATAGTTTTCAATGATTAGTAACTGATAATATTATCGAGAAGTTATACTTGTTTTTGCAAGTTAATATTAATATTGTTATCTGCTGTGAGTCACTTGTAAGAAGTTTATCTTCCGTATGACCGTACTGTAGTTGAAGTTAAGTAAAGTAAGTAGATTTAGGTGTTACAAAATTAAAGCATGTTTTTATTTGACATGCCATTTGTATATTCTGATAAAGCACATTTTAAATTTCAGAATTTGTAAAACCGTGAAATGTTTTGATTTAAAAAAAACGTATTATTTTTGCATAAATTTTTACGTGTATTAAATTTTAATGCAAACTTTCAAGTAGAATAAATTCATTTTTTTTAATATAACATTAAAAAATTTTAAATAAAATGAAACAAAACAATGAAGAGACTTATAATTGTAATAACAATAAAACGTGTAAAATTATTCTAAAATAATAGATTTTCAAAAGGTAAACATCACGAAGAAAATATAGTGCTGTTGGTAATTCACTCATGATTCTCGTACGACCTATCGAGTGCGAAATAATTAGCGTAGATGCTTGGCTTATCGCGCGCGTGTCGAAAGCTGAAAATATCGGCGTCGAAATAAAATCACCTCGGCGGCCGTGTACAGCGCAAATCTTAATGAACCCGCGATCGCGCCTCGGAACTGCGCTTTTGCCCCCCGCGGCTCGCGATGTTTACCCGTGGCCGGCGCGCTTAAGTGTCAGCGCGAAAATGCAATATTTAGCGGCTAATTACCAAAATAAAAAATAGCCTCCATTGTGCCGCGCTCGATACACATCTCGCTGGAATTTTGCCAGTGTTTGGACATCGCCATTATTTACATGCGGTT
Source organism: Eurytoma adleriae (assembly GCA_900480045.1). Lineage (NCBI taxonomy): Eukaryota > Metazoa > Arthropoda > Insecta > Hymenoptera > Eurytomidae > Eurytoma > Eurytoma adleriae. The sequence goes on from UXGC01000096.1 coordinate 151,187, forward strand.
GAGGCATCGCTCGATTCCGCGGAAAGGCGATCTTTCAACACGTCGCTTTTAAAGGGCGTCCGTCCGGCCGCGTCAATATTTGCCGAGTCCGTTTTTATCGTCCGCTCCGCGCGAACGAAAAGGAAAAAAAAAAGAAATTAATTGAATTTCCCTCGGAGCGGCGCAGTGGGATTAAAGTCCTTGGCCATCCTCGATTACGCGAGCGCGCACACCCCCGGATGCGCGCCCGCGTTTACGAGTGCAACGGAGGAGTCGTGACTAATCGGCGGGAATTACATAAAAGCTCCGGCGCGGCAAAAGCTCGTTATTAAATTTGCGAATTAATTAGCATGTAAGCAGCGGATCCGCGAAAGAGCGGTGCCGCGAAGTCGTGGGGTTTCCTCCGGTGGGCATGCGATCCTTTTAAAAGGAAAAAAAAATGACCGTACGCGAGAGCAGGTGCGCAGGAAGAGCGACAGCCGGTGGAGGCAGGCGCGTAACGGCCGTTCGCGTAACGCAAAGGTACCACACTACAATGCACTTATGAAAATTTTTCGGGTAATGGTCGCACGCGTTGCCCCGAGGCATGTCATTTATCTTTTTGTTGGCCGTAAAACTTCGGTGGGGTGTACACCGATGAATCATGGAATTATCCTTGAGATCGTGGGAATCAATTTTGTCTTTGTGAACGAGGAGAAATTTCTCGATTGTTATTGAAGTGATTTTTATGATAATTGTAAATGTAATGGGTTTAGAAGCATCTAAATCTGAAAATGTGAAATAAATTGAGAAAATGAGAATACTAATATATTATATATGAAAAGTCATTCACATATTAAATAAGTAAACGACTTTTCACATAAAATATGTCACAATTTACATTATCTTAATTAATTTTAAATTTTCAGATTTAGAGTGCAGAAAGTACGGAAAAGTTTTAGTTTTTCCAGTTTGTTCCAGTTACTTAAGAATATTTTTATAGACAAACAGCTTGCTTTTGTGAAAACTGAATTTTTTATGTAATTTATTCAGTAGCTAAAAAACCTCCTTTCTTAAACCCGAAGCATCGATGAAAAGGACTATTTTAAAATCGATAACAAACAGAATTCTCCATCGATCGTCGCGAAACGGCGTATGTGTATAGGTACCCTCATAAAAAAGAAAAAATGACCCCGCGTTTAACGAAGGGCAAGCGAGCAGCGGGTGTGTGCACGGAAGAAAGTCGCGTCGAAGGAAAAAAAGTCGTTTTGCATGCGCGCACTCGCGAGGAAGTGGGCGTTTCGCGCTCGGCAAAAGGAGGCGACGGGTTCGCGCTTGTGCCGTCGATGGGGGGGAAAATCACACAGGACACGCGGCGCACGCGACCATGGCGAGCCCGGCGCGACGACCTCGTGTCCGAGTCCCCCTTTTTTTTTTGCCGCTGCTGCTTTTCCGCCTTCGTCGACGGAACGGACCCGCGGGGGCCGCCGCGTAGGTGCCTCGACGCTCGCCGGCCGACAGAATAGATGGCGGGATGAGTTGAACCAATTCGCCGTGCCATTTAGAATAGGTTAAATTTATCGTCAAATACGTGCCTCGCGAACTAAATTCCGCATATTTATAAATTGTCGCTGCATTATGTCACGAGCTACTCTCCCCCACCGCCGCTGCCCCGCACTGTATACACTCGAGTCTCGAAAGTTTTCGAAAGATTAAAAAAAAAAGAGAGAAAGAGGGACAGAGCGAGCTTGGGAGGCTCGCTCGACTCCCCGAGGGGGGAACGAGGCGAGAGAGAAAAAAATCGCCGGAGTGTAGTCTCCGCGGGCGTCCCTGTCGCACGATCGGCGGTCCAAATATAGCAAAAGAGGAGCCGGGCGCTTACGCAGGTGAGCGTGCTGCGCGCCAGCCGAGGATCAACCCGACAGGATTGATCCCGACGTCGTTAACGGGGCACACGCTGGTATACAGAGGCTACTCTGTCACAAGAACGATCAAAACTTTACATACGGGGCGGCCGAGGTGCCGACGACACGCGCCGAGCGATTCGCGCGACTTTTGGAGGTTAGGTGTCGCGGGCCGCGGCGAGAGAAAGCCGCGCGCCAGCCGACGAAAATAGAGAGAGCGTCGTCGCCGAGGCGACGGTCGCTCGCAGGGATTATAAAAGCGGAGCAAGGATCGCTGCGGGAGCCCAAAGTGCCAGCCGCTCGGCCGGGGGCGCGCCGAGTGAGGCGTTTACCTGATAAAGCGCACCACTCTGGCGTCCACGGCGAAGTGACAAAAAAAAAGGTCAAGGAAGAAAGGAATCGTCGAGCAACGGTGCACCGGGAGAAACACTGAGTCCACTTACCACGAATTTACGAGCGGGAGGACAGCCTTTTCGCCGGGGAGGCCGGAGGGAGCGAGAGGTTCACTTGGTGTGTCGCGAGTGCACGGCTAGGGGCGCAGCGTCTCCGTCCAGGGCGGCATCGCGCGCACGTGCCCCGCGCGGTTTATAACCTATTGAGACACGGCCGCCGTGGCCGCTGCCCCGGGTGGCGCGGCGAGCCCCGCGCGCTGATCGACTCGTCCGCCCCCTCCTCCCCCGCCCCGGCCGAAAGGCCCGCCGCCAGCCAGCGACACCGCGAGCGCGAGCGAGAAGGCGATAGAGCGGGGGTGCGCGCGCGTCGCTCCAAGGACTCGCGCGGACGTCTCTCCCTGGGCTGGGCGTCCTGGCGATGCGCGCGCGCGGCCTCGGGGCCGACGTACCGCGAGCGAGAGGGACGTATCCGCGCGGACACACGCACGCACACACACACACTCGCGGCACGGGCAGCGCACTCGCGCTCCACTTTCCCGGAGAGAGAAGGAGAGAGAGGGAGATGTGGTTAGAGAGAAAGAGGGATATAACCCGACCCGGGCGCGAGCGAGACTCGAAACTGTACTGTACGACTATATGTGGGCGTCGTGGCTGCACCGGGTGGCCGCCGCGTCGGCCATCGACTGCGCGTCCGGATATTTACCCATTTGTCACGGGGATGCCCGCACTCGGCCGCTCGAACTGCACCGACACTCGACTGGCTTGTCTGATGGTGTGCGTGCGCGCCGCCGCTGCTGCTGGTGCTGGTGCTGCTGCCGCCGCTGCTGCTGCTGCTGCTGCTGGCTCGTCTCCTGGCCCCCGCCCCCCTCCTCCCCTGCCGCGCTACCACATACAGACATCCCACGACGACGGCGAGCCAGTACACACGCTTCCTACGTTTTTCAACATGGCGATTATAATATCGCGCCGCGTTATATGCCGAGAGTATGCGAGAGCTGCTGCCGCTGCACGGACACACAGAGTGTGCTGCCGACGGGTATTGCCGCGGTAGAGCGGCGTCGGGGACGCGAATCTAAGGCGCTGCCGTCGCGGTGCTCGACTGAGAGGACCGTTCGCCGCGAGCGGGGACCCCGAGTGGGGACGACAGTGACGTAGGCCCGCGAGTACAAGCTACGCTCGCGCTGCCAGCGCCAGGGCCGTACACGAGCGCCGACGTCGCCTCCCTACCACCCAGCGCGGGCTACTTACGTACGTATACGTTGATTATCCATTGATTTTCCATTCGTCAAATTTTCTCGTTTTTTTGTTCTTTTTTTTTTGTATCGAAGGGTCGAGACGGCGGGACGCGGGTACAGCGTGGAGTACGATATCGATGGCCGTCTGGGAGTTTTTTCGACTTTGGGGTAAGTTACGTTTTGTTTGCGATTCTCCGGCGGATTTAAAGACCCGCTGCCTGTTGCACCTTTGCTATTGGCTCCAGTGCTGTATCAAGTGATTTACCGCTGCTTTTTTTTGGAGTTTGAGGCACCGCGCTAGATTGAAAATCGAACAACTTTTATTTCAATTACGTACATAAATACACCTTTACAAAGTAGGAAATAGGATAAGTTTGGTATAACTTTGCCAGTGGAGTACAATCAGTCTCATTTACACAGCACTGTAGCTAGTGGCATTATTCAAAGTCAAAGTACTTCTGCAGAAGTTCCTCGTATATGTCTTTGTCTGTTTTTAAGAATAAGCAGAATATGACGCGGTCAATCTGAAAGTTAAATTATTATTGAAAATTTAATACAATTTGTTCTATTGCAGAATACAAAAGGGAAACTTACGGTGCCTGGATTATCTAACAAGAATTGTTTGACCGTGGACAATGCCACTTTTGCAGCTGGCCTCTGTGGGTAGCCGTATATGCCAGTCGAGATGCAGGGAAAAGCTATTGTACGAACTGCATTTTGCTTTGCCACCGTAAGACTGTTCCTGTAACAGTCCTGCAGTTTTTCAGGTTTCTCTCCTTGAGGTCCCACGGTGTGTATTACATCTAAAATAGAATATTTTTTATTAAAATATATTTTTAAAAATATAAACTAATAGAATTTAAAAATTTTTTACATTTAGATGGTAACATGTATCCTCCAGTTATTTTAGCTTCTCCAACATTGCAGCCACCTAAAGTTTTACATTCTTGCTTCAAGTATCCTCCTGCACCTCTGTGAATGGCACCATCAACTGGAAGAAAATAAGTTATTGGAGTTGTTGTAAGTAATGATAATATCGGTACAAGGTATTGAGTATTAATACCTCCTCCACCACCCAGAAGACTAGAGTTTGCAGCATTAACAATGGCATCAATTTCTAGTTTAGTAATATCACCTTCCCAGATTGAAACTAATTCAGCTAGGCTTTTATCTACTTTCTCAGGCTGTTCTGACTTTAAAACTCCAATGTTTCCTTTATTTTTCTGCCAGTACTCTGGCCAAGAAGGTATATCAGCAACAGTTGTTGTGGAACCTTTTACTAGTTGTCGCTTTTGTTCAATAGGCATGGTCAAATATTTTTCTAAAAAATAATATAAGACTTTGTTGATACTTTCTAATCAAAGAACCATAAAGTTAATAGAATTGAATTTTACGTTTTTCTGTTTCAAAAGACATTTTCTCCTGGGAAGCTGCTGTTGCCTTTGGTACACAAAAATTTGATGTTGTACTCAATGTACAATGACTGGTTTCAGACCTGATGATCCTTTGGACGGATACTAGTGTCTGTATAAAAGGCAAGAAAAAAATCCAATATTATTATTAAATAAACAATTCGCAGACTAATTCTTTAGCATATCATTTCACCATAAAAGTAAACTTAAGTAACCTCATTTGATATAAATGCCGGCTTTCGTTACCGAATTAAATCGATAATATTATGCGGAATTGATCGTAATTTTATTAGTTTGTAAAAAAAAGTCGACTTGTTTACTTTTTTGTTAGTTCTTTATTAGTACTTAATATTAGGTAGTACTGAAGTAGTTTTTTTAGTACTATTTGCTATTTTATTTTCTCTGAAGTTGCAAGTAAATCGACACTCATAGTACGCAATTTGCAAAAAGCAATCACCTAGAAACTCAAATGCGTGGCGGCATCTCGCGACTACTTTAAGAAAATAAATTTTACTCAATGGATAATTTATTTAAAAAATACAATAACTTCAAATATTTTCTATAATAACTGCATTGATTACATTCTGTTCGATAAAATCTGATAGCGTTTTGCATTGAATTTTCATTCAACTTATGTAATTTTATTTTAAGCGCACATTTCGTTACTATTAGCTGATATGGGAGATTCCTTTCTTTGGTTTTCAAAATTTACTAACAGATGTTAAATAGAAAAAATTGAAAATATTCGACAAATTTAGTGAAAATATTTGCATACGAATATTTAGAGAGCAAGCAAAATTCGTTCCACCGTGCTACTACGTCAAACCTATAGCCAATTGATAAATATCGTACGTTGTTAACTTTACACTCCGATAAATATCGCTCAATGTGGAAATTCCATCATTTGCTCTGAGTAATGTTTACAAACTTTTGTTTGTCATTTTGTAGGAAACATTTTGCAATTGGCCAGCACTGATTTTACGATTAAAAAACCGCAGTTATTCAGTAAACGCTGTTTCGGATCATGCGTATGTATGTACATACATTCACCGGATGTAATAAAATAGAAGAATGTAAAAGTTAAATTAAGAAAGTAATTTTGGTCGATATTTAAAATATCGATCGAAACTTTATGAAATGATTGAATTCTCAAAAGATTTAGTAAGAAAATGTGTATAAAATATTATGGAAAGTATTATATTAACAATTTAGGTGCTTAATTGTCAAATTATTTTTGTAACTATAGATCGTAGTTAATTGGGTACAATTATGTAAAAAAAAATAAATTGTCAACCAAATTTCAAAGGGTTGAATTAATGATGATAATTACAAAGGTTGAAGTGGCTTTGAAACTTTTAAATTAAATTATTATAAGCAATACATAATATTTTTGATGAAATGATTAACTGATATTAAAACACTATGTTTTTTTTAATAGGAAGACAAGAATGGTCAATAAAAAAGAGACTGTTCGAACAAATGTGCGAACAAAAGTCTGGACGATACGAATGTCTTAATGGAGCCTTTGCAAATGATGCGGCTCCGTACGGAAAAGAACAGCTACGTGCAGGCTATGCCAAGAGGACCCAGCTGTACGAGCCCCCCATGATGATCGATGTCTGTCTTCGTCCAACAATCGACGGTGCTGTGCCAGCAGCGACCAGGTGCTCTGAGGTTGTACAACCTTCCCGAGTCCCTTTCTGCTTTCCTATTGTCGAATCTGGGAATCTCGCTGCACGAGTATGTATGCGGCGACGCCATGCACGATACATGTTGGTCAAAGTACGTGGACCATGTGTTGATACATGAGATCGCCGACCAACGCCGCTCTGTTAGCTTCGACGTCAAGAAGATGCCCGTTATGCGCGTATCTCAGTAACACACTTGCGTGCTTCGTCAGTCTGCGACCTACCCTTCAACCCACCCCATATTCGATAAATGGCTTAATGTTATGAGCTTCGTATTCAACTGGAAACTGCTGCTGGGGATGCCACAGATGTCCGAAAAAAGATACCGCACGAGGACTGTCGATATTTAAAGTTACTTTAAAACCATAATTAGGTGAGAAGCGATTAATTTTAAATAATTTAATTTAATTACTCATAAATGATATGTGATAACTATTAATTTAAGCTATTATTAAAAAGTAATAAATGTTTTTAGGATAGATAGGTGATTGGAATTGGTTAAAGCGAAAAAAAGCGAGAAACAGTCAAACAACTTTTTGGTTTATCTTCTGAAATACCACGATTTTGAAGGCCACTCTGAATCTGTAAAGTCAACAAGGTCTGTAACAAGATTTAAATTATCGTTATTTTCAATTTTTCATATGATTTGATAGAATATACTTTTTATTTTTTAACTTTCCGAATACATTCTAAAATATCATTCGAATAAATAAAAACAATATCATCAAAAGTATGAATTTTTTTTACAGGTAGATAATTAAACAAGAGTCATAGATTCATACACAATTATTAGTAAATTATTGAGCTACCAAAAGTGGGCAGCTTGATCATCCAATAATTACTGTGTTGGCAGCATTTTAACAATGATCCGATAGCAATAACATATTTTCCCACGTGTCCACCCACTGCACGTACGTGTCTTATCTACGATTCAAACCCCGACCACACTTACATCTACTATATCACCAAAAAAGCATACGCAGGTATCTCCGATAAAGAAAACCTTATTAATTTTATTATCCACCGACGAGTTTAGCAAACGGATCGATTCGTCTTAGTATCCCCATCCCGTGGCGCGCCGATAAATACCCAAATCACGCGCCCTGCCAGAGTACGGCGGAAACGAGGCGCGGGATCGCATGCAAAGCGCCCGGAGACTCCCGCTCCCTACGGGGAGGGCCGCGGCTCCTCCGAGGGACTGGAAAACACGTGTCGGCGGTGCAGCGCGCGGAACGCCGTGGCCGCCGATGTATGCATTACGCACACACACGTAACTGCTCCGGCCCAGTAAGACGTGCCGCCGTCAGCCGAGCGAGAGAGAGAAAGAGGGAGCGAAAGAGGGAGAGTGAGAGAGAAGCACGCCGCTGGGAGATAAGCGAGTGACCCTCGCTCCGTGACCCGCGACGCTAGATCCATCTCGGTGACGCGCGCGCGGCCAGCGCTCCGGCAGTGATCGCCGGCGCGCGCCACGATCTTTTTTACTCGCCAGCCGGAAGGGACGTTTTCGCCGGATCGACGAGGATCGCTGCCGCTTTTCGTCGCGGTTTTTGGAGCAAGGCGGGCCGTTTGGAGTGCCGGAAACGAGGACCCATGGCCGGACGCGCGATCGCGTTCCTCGTGCTCGCGGCACCGCTGCTGAGATTTGGAGGATGCGGTGAGTTTTGACCGCGTGTGCTCGGCCGCTCTTGTTTTGCATTCAGTTTTGTAGTCATACGCACTTATCTACGATTTCCATGGTGTTGCGCAAACTGAAAGGAGGATACTTTTGTTTTCTTTATCGGCGATCAATCAATGTTTTTGGTGTCGTGCCTTTGAATTTGTGTTAATTTTTTTATATGTTTGTTATTTTGTGTGGTGTAGATTTGAGTGAGGTTGCTTCATTTTCATTCTCTGCGATGAAATAATTTTTTATTGTAATTTTTTTATTTAAGTTCTTTCGACAATTTCTGATTTTTGTTACGTTGCATTATGTTCTTTCGCACTGTATCAAACATTTGTTTTCTTTATCTGCGATCAAGGACTTAGTCATTCCATGTGATCACAAATAATTTTTTAACCTCGTATTTGTTTACGATGTTTTTTAAAATATGAAACACTAAAAACAATTTCAAAAGGAAATTTTAACTGAGCAAAGTGTCTCAAACTAAAGCAAAAACTTCTAATAGATCAAAAGTCCAATGCATAGAATTTTGACTTTTGTAGTTATTAACAATACGATTGTGCTAAAAGTCATTTTAAGTTCTTGTAAAAAATTTATTGTTTTTTAAATTAATCGATATTTTACGTACCTATCTGACTTTTAGGTTTCTGTAGGAAATGTGTATATCTTATTCAAATGACAGCAAAGCTGATTGTTGCATAAATATGAATACTTTTGGAGTTTTCCCGAAGTTGAGTGATGGGCTGAAACATATTTTCGAGTGCCGCTTGAACTTTAAACAAGTAAAGCAGTTGAATCTAAGTATCTGAATTGAAATATTAAATAAGCAATTTAAGTTCCCGCTGAGATCGCATTAACGATACTCGCGTTGCATAGAGCGCTTCATCGATTTCCGTATTCGGATGTAAAAATTATGTTCCTTATCAGTGTCTTAATGAAAAAGATTCGTTTATCGGTCAATTTTTTTCTCATTCGATACATAAAATACGCTTTTAATTTACTTTACTCGTTACAGAGAGATCACGAAGAGCTTAAAAAAAGAGATTCGAAAACTTTTTTAATGAATGTAACTTAATTTAACTGCTAAAGCCGGAGCAGGTGTCTATTCAATTGCCTTTCATCTCTTTTTAATGTTCAAAGATACTCAGTCCAAAGGGCAAAGAGTAGAGGTATTGAAAGCAATTTTTTTCAAACATTTTTATGAATGCACAGTTATTTTATTTGTAATTTATTTATTTAAATATTTTAAACAAATATTTGTGAATTTCTTTCCATCATAAACTTATACTGTTATCCAACTGAGAACGAAACCCTTTTTTATTTTCGAACTAAGCAAGTAATTTGCATTATGAGAGATATGGTCGTGTTTATTACATAAAAAAATATTACTCTTTCAAAATAGGTCAGTAATAATGTCAAGGTCATATGAAGAATCTTCGAAATAATCAACTATTAATATTTAACTGATCTTTGATATCTTAATATTAAAGTACTTCAAGTGTTTCTTGTTCTATTAAATATAAAATTAGTCCGTAAAATTTGCACGTAAATAAATAAACCGCTTATATTTCAAATATACTAAATCCCACAAATATTTTGCAGCCGAAAGCAGTAGCAATGCGTCGACGGCGGCGCAAATAGCGCAGGGCGAGAAGCGCCTGGGCGACCAGATTCGTGAGATCCTGCAGCACTACCAGCAGCCGAACCCCATTGGACTGCCCGGCGCTCCGGTGCCGGACCCTATGAGCGTGCCAGACATCAACTACTCCTTCTCCATCTACACGCTGAACATGAAGTCTATCAAGGTCTACGGTCTGTCGAAATTCCGGATCGACCACATTCGCTCGGAGCTGGCGGCCATGCAGGTCTCCGTCACCCTGGACATCGAGACCCTAGACATACGCGGGCTGTACAAACTGTCCTCGTGGCTGTCCAAGTCCGAGGGTGACTTCACTGTCAAGTTGACGTCCGTCAACGTGCAGGGCCTCGCCAGGCTCGAAGTCGGCAACGACGGCAAATTGCACGCCCAGAACATCGACATGGATCTTACTTTCCAGAAGATTGACATGGATTTCAGGAATCTTGGTTTTTTGGCTTCTATGTTCCAAGGGTTCATCAATTCTGTCGGCTCGTTTATATTCGATAGTATTAAGCCTTACATACTTCAAGAAGTCAATACTAACGTTAGGTACGCGGTTTTTATTTTCACTTAATGCATATACGACTTTTTAAGGTCAGAAGGTTTAGACATTGTTAATTTTATTTTAAAAAAACTTCCTCTAAAAGCAATTAAAAATATGCTACTAAGTAACTTTTTTTATTTTTCTTTTTCACTTTATCGCAAATATAAAGTCGTGTATTTATTTATAAAGTGTATAGCAGTCAAGCTATTAAATATTTCTTTACAAATAAACTGTACTGTTAAAATGACAATTTTCAGGGGTGAGGTGAACAAGCATATATCACAACTGCCGAACTACTTTCCGAACTCAATATCCCCGTTCGACATGGCAGTAGCAGAGGCTCGGAAGCAAGTCTCTGATATGGGATACGATCCGTTTAAGGTGAAAGACTACAGTCAGAGTATGGGCATGTTTACGGTGACGTCCTCACACACCTGGCTCACTGGCCTCGCCAGCTTCTACCGCATGGGCAACATTACCCTCAGCATGGAGAACCGCACCGTGAGTTCAGCATTTTTCGATGCACTTACTACGCTTTATTGAGTTAACTATTAACGCTTAACTATTTTATTGAGAGCGATTGCTAGGTGGGAGTCAATCTTTAATATTATCATCAGAAATTCGAACGTTACCTGTTGATTTTAAGAAGTTTTTAATCTGTCTAGTAAATAATGCGATTTGTCTTGGAATCTATTTATTAAGAACTCGATACTATTTGTTCGACATAAAGTTAGATGTTGTAGAACGGTTTTATCATGCTGTACGGTAATCCTTATCTTGTTGACCAGTCTATCAGACAGTTTCTGACTCGAAGATAATTTTTATCGGAAAATTGTCTCGCTCTAGTGTAATGCGCACATGTCGATATGCAGTTCCGCTTGTAGAATTTATTTTTCAAAATATTTTAACTCAATTATCGCAGGTGCAGTCAACAATTAATTAATTCCCTCGATCACTGGCTAACGCCTCTAATGCAATTGGGTATAGGCATTTGACGCTATCGTAAAATCAATCCCCCGGTAAGACCTCGATCGCTTCTTTTCTCAAATTAGCCGCACCGATAGACAAGCGACGCATTAGACAGGAAGTGGCTTAGCCACTCAGCCGTCTCCCGTCTTCTAGCTTTATCTTATTAGCGAGATGCTCTTAAGCGAACGCTCGGCGATCAGCGAGACTGGAGTGGGCCCTTCGATCGACTCCTCGAGATCCTCCCTCCTGCGCCTTCTCCTCGGGCTCGATCGACTCCGCGATCTTAGCTCCAGGTATACGCGTATAAGACGATGTACATGAGAGTTCTGGTTTCAGGTGTACGCGGTCATGGACGTGGGCACTCAGGAGATCGAGGGCCGCACCAACTGGGAGGTGAGCTTAATTGGCGGAGTTTTATCGAGAGCCGGCACCGTCTCCTTCACCATCGACTATTTCCGGGTCCAGCTGAACCTCAGCCAGCCGCTCGACACTCGAAAGCGCGCCACCCTCGAGGAGCTCGACTTCGAGCTCGGCAACATACAGGCGCGCATACACGGAGCCGGAACCATCGACTACCTCGTCGAGGCTGGCATCAATGTCGTCCCGAATTTGCTCAGGTACGATCAAATGATTTTTTATATTTTATTATTAATTTTTATTAACGTTTATTATATTACACCTTTTTATTATAGGTTTTTTATTTTGAATTTTGTGTACGCTCGCAAATTAATACGATCAACCTTGTTTAAAAGCTTCCAACTAAATTTGAAATCGATTGTGCAGGGACGATAAAACCTAATGCTTAATCTAATATAATACATTTGATTCGTAAGGCAGATAAGAATTTATAAACATAGTGTAAAGTGGGTTATTAAATACTTTAATTTTATTTAGGCTTTTAAATATTAGTAATAAATAACTTGTAGATATATTAGCTACTGATTAAAAAATCGAATATGCACGCCGTGTTCAACAAGAAACAACCGCCATTACCTCGACCCACATTTCGGTTTGAAGTATGGCAAGCTTAAAAGGACCAAACTTTTTAATACTGATCCCCGTAAAGAAGTTGTGGACCCTCCCCCTCCCTTCTTCTCTCGACAGCAGCATTAAATTCATCATGAATTGATAAAGAAGCAACCACGTGTCGGAGTTTATACGGGAATGAAATTCTCCTCGTCATCGCGAAGGGAAAAAATCATAAAGAAGGAGATTTGATTCCGGCGGGAAGAGCTCCTCGGGGTGAAGGGAAGGTGAAATCTTCATTTGTATCCGGACGCTCGTAAACTCGGTATCCGGCCGCTCGTCAGCCCCGGCGAGGAAAATCCGCTGGATAAGAGGGAAAGAGTGAGAGAGACGAAGAGAAGGAGAGTAAAGATGCTGTTTCTTTTCTCCGGGCGTGCGCTGGCTGGAAGGTGAACGCGAGCGGGCTAATGGATTGACGATCAAACTTTTCTTCCCGGGGCGCGCTCCGCGGGTAACTAACTTACTTTCGCCGCTGCAACGCTTCTTGCGTTCGATCAGAAACTATTATCGCGCGAATCCGGAGGGAAAGTTTCGACCGACAGTTCGCGTCGTCGCGAGGGAAAGGGACTTGCCCGGGGGGCTGGAGAGCCTCTCCGCTCTCCTCCCCCTCCGGCGATCAATTATTATATCGCTCTGCTCATTTTTCCACCGGCACGACTTCATCCACTTAGACAATGCGCTTTCGGCGGACGGCGAACGAGGCACTGCTCATCCGATTGTTACCTTTTTAATGATTTTACTTTGACGCTTTTTTGTACAAGGATTTCTTTTTTTATTATTATAGAAAAAAGGTTGTATTCGTCTTTTTTTAAACTATGGCGTTTTTCTTTCTAAAATTGTCATGTGGAAAAAGAAGTTTATTGGTTTGCATTTACGTTTTTAGTTACTATTTTAGAACTATTGAAAGAACAAAGATAATAACTCAAAAGTTCTCCTGGTTAATTTTATGTATACCTATCTTTTCAATGAAAAAATGTAATTTTGAAGTCGTACCTGTTGAAAACATTATGTTATAGAATATATATCATATTTCTATAACAAACATTAATTGCATCTTTCAATATTTGCAGGAACCAAATAATGGATGCATTAGAGGGTCCGATAAGGCGGCGCATCCAGGATGAATTGGACAAGGTGGACGTGGAGAAGCTGATCCACGAGCGCATCCCGGACATCGAGGAGCAAGCTCGGCTGCTGCAAGGCAAGCCGGTCGAGGAGGAGCCACTGGAGCAGTCGCAACCGCAACCCGTCGTTCCGGTGCCCGACGACCAGGAGCCCTTCTCCGACAGCGAGGAGGATCGCGGCGAGTCCTGATTCGGTTCCTACCCCCGCCGAACTTCTCCCCCTCCAACTTATTTATTTTACTAGAGCCGCGGATCAATGCAGCGCACCAACGTATACCCGAGATTCGCGCGAGCGCTCGACCGACATTTCGCTGCTACTTAGAATTTTGTAAGAAGAAATGTAAAGAAAATATATTCTTAGATGTGATTTTTAAATTTTTGAAAGTTTACTTTGCTACTCCAGTGCTTGAATTGAAAATTATTCTCTTTTGGTGGTTATAATGTAATAGACTGCGCCGTGAAAAATGTAACCAATATTTTTGTAAGTGAGAGTGTAATTTATTGGTTAAAGGGTAATTATTTTTATATCTAAGTTTAATAAGTTAAATTATTACGTTGTATAATCACTAGTACGCGTGATTTATGAATTTGCAAATAGATTATAACATATAATAGATAAATACACGTCGAATATGTATATACCACCAAGAGAATTGTTTACTTTTACAAAATCTTTTTTTTTAATAAATGAACTCTCAATAATATACAGTAACTACTCAGTAATAACTTATTTAATAATTATTTTGATCTTCCATTATAATAGAATTTATTATACAAACTATTTAAATCACTTAAAGCTATTATTAGTTTAAGAATGGAAAAACTCCGCATAATTAATGTACTCTATTGCCAGGGAGATTGAACAATTACCCACTATCCAATCGAAGATCGCAGTAAAAGACGCAAGCGTCACCTGTCGCTGCGGATCGCTCGTAAAGCCATCCGGCATCCCGTAGCTAGAGCGTTCGATTCAGGGCTAATTGGCGGCCCCTCAAAACGAAATTGAATCGGCAATCAATCGGGGCGCCGCGATCGTCCGGTAAGAGAGCCACTTCGGAGTTTGCGCCGCTGCGCGCATCGAGACAAGGGCCCCTGGCCGCCGTATAACCCAGCAGTCTCCGGCGTCCCCTGTGCGTTGGCAGCCGCGCCGTCCCGGCGCTCTGTTATTGCCCGGCCGTTACGCGCTCCCCCCAGCCGGGGATAATTGAGTTCGCCTCGGATATACGCAGATGCCCCGGGAGCGAGCCCGTGTCCCCCGGCGACGGCGCTGACGCGACAACTCGACCGATTTATCCCGGCGTGGCCGAGCGAATTGTTCCCGTCTCGCCCTTGATTCTCTTCAAAAACGGGACGCTACCCCTTGGGAGCTTGCGGGGGAGGATTGTTCACGCTGTTGGCGCGATGTCCTCATTGATTTGAAAAACACTTTGAGAGTGGAGACTTTGAGAATCTTCAGGAAATATTGTATCGATGATAGGGGATAAATTGAATTATTATTGATAAACGATTTGTATCGTCTATTTTTTTTTTAAACATTTATGTATGTCAAATTATCGAATTTATTATATCGAAATATTTAATTTCAATGGACTCGACATAGTCGGTAATTATGTATCGGAACTATCGGTGTGTAATTGTCCTTTGAGAGATCAGTGTCGAAAACTATTAGGAGCAGAATCCATTACCGATATTGCATTGGGACAGCAGCGAATCTCCTCTAGAACCAAAGGTACTGTCCAATCAAGCGATTGATTTGATACCAAAGCGTGGAATTCAATAGAAAATTATATATCTATCGAATATTGATTTACTTTATTTAAATAATGTCACCTTGATACAAACATTATAATTTATACGACAAAAAGAAGATATTTTAGTACAGAATTTAAACAATCTAAATAGTAATACAATAACGTACTGTTTTTCTGTGTAATTTTAAATTGCATTATTAAATGTTGTTCACAGGATAGTTTTCTGCTTGAAAATGAATTATTTTCCGGGTGTTCCATTTTGCCTCCTTGTCCCCTACTCAAATGTTAAATAAGATGTACCTGGCGAATAACCGGCGCAAATAGACGTACAATTAGCCGAGCTAATTGCTCATTCTTTAGAGTCGAACAATCTCGAAACTAGCGCGCACAGAAAATTCCGAATACCCAAGCATGACGCGCGCACAAATGTAAATTAATCCGTAAAAAGAGCGGCAAGTTTCAGTGTACACGGCCTCGGCCGTATAGCGTGAAAATTTGAAAGTTCGAAAAGGGCCGGGTCCACTTAGGCGTGCCTCCCCATTCATGTTTTAAAGCCGGGCGAAAGCGGCGCAGCAACTACTTAATTGGGCTAACCGTGCAGCGCGCGGCGCGCGCCTCCCACCCCCGCGGGGGGCCCATCGGCTCGAACAAAAGCGCCGCGCGAGATCGAATGAATATGGCGTGCTTTCGAAATTTTATCGAAATTAAAGTTGTTTTGGCAGCCTTCCAGTGCGCCTCTCCCCCCTTCCTTCCCTCTATTTTTTTCTCTACTATTTTTTTTCCACCCCCGCCCGGCCGCATTACATTTTTTAAGCCGTATGCGCCGCGTTTCAGAAAGCCACCAGGTGCCGCATCAGCCATGAATCTTTCATCCGGCGGGCTGCACGCGCGAGTCTCCCCGGACAGTGCGCCGGGGTTTATACAATAACCCGCAGCGAAATGCGCGCTACTGGACGCGGTTTGCATATGTGTTTTTTTTCATCGCGCTTCGGCGTCGCGTGATGCGCGATTTTCGTGCGGACCGCGTCAAGAGATTTATTATGTATGCATCCCCGCCGAGATTAACTGTGCGTTTCGTTCGCGTCAACTTTCTGACTTTGATTTTGGTATCGGCTTATTTAAACGAGTATTTTACGAATTTTCCGAACGATTTCTAATTAACTGTTTGATTTTGATGATGTACGATTTCTGAATGTGGGTATTAACGTTTACGAGCGAGTCCTTATGCGAACTTTGTGATTTAGTAATGAAATTATTATATAGTATGCGAGATTCAGTAATGTAACGAGGGTATTAAATTTTGAAAATTTAATGTTTACACTATTTAACTAGCTTTGAAATAATATTAATCCTGCAGCGCAACAGCGAGGACGGCTATTTTATTCACTCTGTTCTCGTGTGCTTCTGCGCTGCATTATGCACTATGCGTTTGTTCTACTTTTTCCATGTATTCCCATCGCGCATCTTGCATCAGTCTGCCGCATGTACATACAGTGCCCATGTATATACATGCAACTTCTGCACATCTAATAATTTTACGAGTTTTCTTGTTAACCTCCGGCTATAGTATTGTTTAATTAGTTTTCGAGAAAATCAAGCTACGTCTATTCTGATGAGGTGCATTTCAAATTCGAATCAAGAAACAGCTCGTCTCGAAAAATTGAATTTCATCCGACTGATCCTCGTACGTACGCAGACGTACATACATGCATACGAATGTATACTCCAGATTAAATCCAAGTGTTCCAAGCGAATTTTTCTCCCCCGGACGAGCGGGACGCCCCGCTTTGTCCGAAATTCGGACTCGTGGCGCTGAAAAAAGAGAGAGAGTCGACACGCAAGCGGCTCCAAAATGAAACTGGATTTGCATGACGTAATTCAAACGCGATCTAGTTTAAAATTTAAAATTTATTCTGATAGCTCGATCGGCCCCGGTTATATACGTACGATGGAGCCCCGCGGCCTTTGCATCGCGCGCCCCTCGTATTCTTTGCGCATTTCATTCCATTGAGCATCTCGCTTTGGTAACTCTATAAAAATAGAGCGCGGACGAGGGTGCTGCAAAAATTACTCGCTGAAAAATCGAATCTACGCGTTACTTATTCGGTGCGTATATCGACGGTTTCATCCTTTTTTTTGAGAAAAAAATAAGGAGGGGTGAGAAATAAAGCTGCTGGAATCAAAAGCTTCGCAGTTTACGCTTGGATCCTACGCGTGGGTTCTAAATAAAATGCGAGCATTAGGGTTTCAAAAAGTGGCGGTAACTCCTTCTTTTACGGTGGATGGGATTTAGTTGATCTAAATTCAACGAAATAGGGGTGTAATTTTTTCACAATGGAATATGGTGCGCTCTGTAGCGTTTACCACTGAATTTGAATGAATAGCAATTAAAATGACATAAATTGCGTGATTTAGGTGAGCTTACAAAAGCTTTTCAGAAAAAATTGAACCACCAAGCAGCTAAGTAGAAATTGAATTCTCTGTAAGCTTTTATTGGACTTTAATTGGCCATTTCGAATTACGAAGAGATCAATACATTTTTGATTTATTGATTAAAAATTTAATTTAGATTAATTATAAAACTTTTTTGTTAATAATAAAAATTTAGTTTATAAACGAAATGATTAAAGTCCGATTTAATTAAACCTGAATAAACATAAATCACGAGGTACTCAGTTGCATGTACCTATCTCAGTTCCTTGTCGAAGATAAACAAAAGCAACAATGGAAATTGAAAGAAATTCTGAAATTGTTAAACAATGGCGCAACTCTTTATCCACCCCCTCCAAAATAAAAACGAAGGGAACCTAAAAAATCCCCTCAATGCCCAACGAGCTCGAGAGGAGCAAGAAATAATTTTCAAACGCCGGTCGTTTACTCCGTCGCGCACAAAAGGCTACAAAAAGCCGGCAAGTTCCGCCGGCAGCCAACCCCCGTCGAAAAGCCGCTCCTTATCGTTCGCGCGATTATGACGCTCTCGTCGTTATCTCCGCGTGGAGAGAAAAAAAATCGCTCTCTCCACCCGGCCGCCTCGAAGGCGCGCGCAAGGGGGTACAGTAGGTGTACGAGCGCCGGGGGTGGCGGCGGTGGGGAGGAGAGCGGCGGAGGGTTGCGCGCGCGGCGCCGAGTCGCGCGGCCGTCAGTACGCGCTCGTCCAGGCCGCGAGGCGCACCGCAACCCCCTGGCAGACCCTCGCGCGCACATCAGCCGAAGAAGAGCGCCCGCGAGTTTTTGGATCCGAGGCCGCGCGCGCGCGCGAGACACGAGTGTGCAGTGCCGACTGCGCGACATGTAAGGGGGTATTTCCGGTGGGGTGCGCAGGACACTGGCCGAGATGCGGGTTCCGCTGGTACTGCTGGGGGGCATCGTCGTCCTCTCGGTCGCGGTAGCGCGGGCCCTCTCCTGCGTCTGCTCGCCCCTCGAGTGCGACTCGCTTACCGACGACGACTGCCCCGGCGGACTCACCTGGGATCCTTGCAAGTAAGACACTTCACGGGATGCGGTTGTCTTAGTTTTGTTTTATAGCTTTCTTTTTATGTTAGGGTGATCGGTGAGGGGTAGTTTTTTGAGGAGAATGCACGGATTAAATTATTTGGCATTTTATCCATTAGGAACAGTACAAATAGTTTAATTAACATTTAACATTGAAAACGACAACCATAATGCCGATTTTATATTTCTAAGATGCTAATTCTATATTTTTTTAAAGCTGTATTTCTTCTGCTCATACATATGAAAGAAAATAAACTTGCTATTTTACCGCCAAATCTACTATGTAAAATATTCCATCTGCTGTTTTTTTTCCTGTGTGATCGAGTGATTTTAGAAGTTATCGAAAAATGTATCAAACATTTTCTTGGGGTTCATGTGGAATGTAATTGTGTGTGGGGTGAATATACTGATATTGAAGTTGAATATACTTTTGATACACATGAAACAATAATAATGGATCTTTTATTTCAACGACTATTTTGGTTTTTAATTTTATTTGAAGTTGCTTGTAAGGATAGATACTCGTATATACCCGACTGAAGTATTATATGTTAACTTCGCAGGCTACAAACTTCAAGCTGCTTTAAAATTCAGCATAGTACTATAGTGCACCAAGAATTTAATTTAATTTAGTTTTCATTTGCAGTATTAAACATCATTTACATCTTGTTTTCTAAAATAATTATGTAAACGTAATTTTCCGTAGGAAATTTTATAGTAAAAAACTATACAACGGTTTATTTTTTCGGGATTTTCATCTGGTAGGTAGTAAAATTTTAAGTTAAATTGTTTCTGTACTGCACATACGCGCAGTACACCGGAGCTTATATCATACTCTATTCTATTAAACCAGCGTGCGGTGACACATAAAATCAAAGCCTGGACGACCTCGTCAAGAAAAATCCTCTTTTCCCGCGAAAAGAAAAATGTTTTATAATACCCCCGATCAAAGCTCGTCGCAGCATTTTCAATATAAATTCTTTTAGCATGTAAAGCGCACCTGAGCGCCTGCGCGCGTCTATACCTATATCTACACGCTGCCTACCTCGCCGTCGCTGTTATTCGAGCCTGGGCTCCTGGAAAAGAGCCGGAGCAAGTTTTAAATGTAAATCATGTCGAAGCTGCGCGCCGCACAGTCTTAATGCACTCCCCCGCACCCCTCCCACCACCACCTTCCTTTTTTTCCTTCTTCTGTTTTTACGCGAAAAAGCGACCACTCGTCGAGTGGGTATATAGTTTTGTTTGACTAACGGATGCGCAAACAAACGCCGGGTTATGGCGAGCGCGCGGAATCTCGATGCGTTTTTTGCGCGGCCCTGTGCCCTATCCCGGTTCCCTCGGCGTAATTGCGACGTAAAAACTGTTATACCCGCGCGGGAAGTTTGTATTGTTTGAGTAGCGCCGGTGACGAGTTTCGCGAGTTTAATGTAGGTTATGCCGCGGGTGACTCGCTATCGCGCATTTCTGATCGGCTCCTCGATCCCCGTTTTTTTGCGACGCCGGCGCGAGGGTAAGTACCGAGCTTGCGGTTTGATAGTCATTTATGTCTAACGAGTATTGCGCTATTTGGCACGGGTGTGTTTCATGGTCTATAAGCGAGGTAAGAAGTTTCGTGAGTGTTATTGAAATTACCTATAAGCTCTGCGGTAGCTAGACAAGTTTTTTTTCGGGCATATTAATGGGACACTAAAATTAAACGGTTTCTTTTTAAATAGCATTACTTTAAATTTTTATTTGAGTTTTATTTAAGCATTTAATTAATAGATTATACAATTTTCTTATTCTCACTTGCAAGTATTGAACTTAATTTAATAAATACTTGAAATCAAATTTCACATTTAAAAAGTTTTTTTTAATGCGTTTAGTTATAATACAGTACTTATAAATTTATTACATTTGAGAAATAAAATGTCTGCATGGGAAAGGCATTTATTTGTTTTCTTCATTAAACTTCTGCGGTCATAATTCCACAAAGTTTCTTTACAAAAAGAAAGGGAGGAATTTCGAAAGTATTTAAAAACTTTATTAGGGCATAAAAACCTAATGATCCAGTCCCATCTGCTTATGGGAAACTTTTTCTTTTTATGAATCCGACTAATTAGTCCAGAAGTTTTTGAGAACCGTTTCGAGTTTACGCGCTTCAATCGTCGTTCGCCGCGATATTTTCGGCCGGGATGCAAAATATTTTTTTTATCACTCGTTTGCGGGGGAGGCGACAAGTCCGACCACGATTACAGCAACAGTTGCCCCCGTAATGGCTTCGCGCGCGCGCATCGCTATTCACTATATATTTCCCGCGCCTTCCCCGTCGCTTTGACGGTGGGCGATATAACTTCGCGATAATTAAGCCGCAAATTTCAGTCGAAAACGAAAACTCACACTCAAACGGACGGATGCGAGAGGAGATGGACGGTACGCCTTGCTCCGAAAATTTCACTTTATTATTATCCGTTCAAAGAGCATTATACTTTAAAAACGAGGTAAAAGAAATTTTTTTAAAAATTTAGAATGCATTACTGAAATTTTACGTTCAAGAGAAAAAATCGTTAAAATAATGACCTCGCTGAAAAAATTTTCATATTTTATCGCAGTATCGCATTTTCATAAAAATTTGAATTATTAAGAGGAACAAGAAACTTCGGATATTAAAATATTATTCTTTACTTCTTCTTGTAAAAATAGTCGTTGCCAATCTACATTTAAACAAAGTAAAAGTAGACCAGCCTTCCCGGAGTCGAAGATAAATATTCCAAAGCTCCGTTCAATATTGCGATTACACAACTAGGTTAAGTCACCTTATCAATAAAATCCTGCAAAATCCCAGTGCTCCTCAGCAACAATCCCGAAGTTCCGGGCCTCGCGCTCTTACATAATAGGCGGGGCGCCTCGAAAATCCGCGCCGAAACTCGCCGGAGATCGATAATTACTCGATGGCCTATTTTCCTTGTTAAACAAATTTCGCGCGACGCTAGGATGCGCCGCGCAAATCCTCCCCCGTCTTCGCGGGGATTACATCGGCAGCCCGTAAAGCGCGAGATTTTCCGCGCGTTTTTATTCCGCCGAGCGCCGCGGATTACGCGCCGATCCACTCGTTTATTCATTTGCGCGCCGGCATCCGCGCAGCGGCGGGGTTTGCTCGCGCGACGAAAAGTCGCGGAGGGCTTTTGAGCTATCGACTTGCTCGCGCGAAGCAACGGGATGCGGGAGGCTCGAGAGGCGCGGGTCGGGTCTGAGATGCGACTACGAGTTTGCTGGATGAAGTCAAAGTGCGTTGTTGATTCGATACCGGCAGGAGAAGTGGTGTTGTCTGTGTAATTAATAATAAAACTTTTCTATGCGACGCATATCTACTCTCTATATCTGTATTAATGTAATTATTTCACTAATTTCACTAATTTGTGAATTAGTGAAATTAGTAAATGTCAAAAATTTTTTCTAAATAGAAATTATTGGAAATTATTTCGAAAGGTGATAATTTATTAGTAAAATTGGACACCTTCATAATAAGATAAGGAAATCTATACTTTATTATTCAATTAGCAAAGATTTCCTCTTAGAATATGATGAAACATAACTTCGATGGACATTTCTTAGAAATCAAATTAAAGCTCGTCAGATCGAAGTGTATAAAGGACTGAGGAGCTTGCGATGCAAATTAAATTCCAATAAGCTACCCATAAATATCACCATCACAGTATCTATAAAAAAATTCCGACAAATTTCCCAGTATAAATACTACAAACCAGCTGGCATCGAGCCGCACCTCAAACGTCCACTAAAAGAAGGCCATAATCAAACATCTCGCCTTCGTAACCCACTTTTTTTCGCGCGCGCGCGTGCAGTCGTTATTTTTTCGCGCGCTGCCCTCGTCGTCGTCGATTCGACGCGGCAGCGCGGAAAAAAAGGACAGGGCGGGAGGGAACACGGAATCGAACGCGAAGCGAGCAGCGGACACTCGTGAGAGCGAGCGGATGAAAAAAAAAGGCGGGCGATCGCGTGCGACCCGACGAGTTTCCTCCACCTCCTTTTCCCTCGTTCTTTTTTACCCGTCGGGGGGGCCGCGCGACGTGCCGCTGCCACTTCGTTTTTCCTCGCCGCTCGGCTCCCGAGTGCTTCTTCTCCTTTTTTTTTCGCGCTCCAGTCACCCTTCCGCAAACGTCGGAGCGCCTCGCGACGCTCCCCTCCCGTTTCTTCTCGGCTCCTCTTTTCTCTGGGCGATCGGACGGCCGGGAGCGCATGCGAGCGAGCGATAATGTCGCGCGGTTATTTCGTTCGAATTGGTCGATTTAGTCGGGCGGGCGCGATAATGACGATACGCATTTCGGGGTAGGGGGGGAGGACTTGGCTGTCAATTAAATTCTGGGTCACCGGGGGAAGGAAGTCGCCGCTTTAAATAAAGTAGAAGGAAACAATGGAGAGCGAGGGAATGCTTATGCTTTTGTTTTTATCTTTTTAAACAAATGAAACTTTTAATCTTTAAAAGCTTGCGAAATAAAACTGATCTTTTTATACTCCCTTTTTTCATTAAAAAGGAAGAAGAATAAAAGGCAAGTCTTTACAATATTTACAGTATAATGGGAGTACTGAAATAAGCGCAGTTAAGCGTGGTTTTTCAAGCAAATAATCAACGTTTATAAATGGGAGCTCGATATACTTCAGTGGCGCATTGACTCGCAAATGGATCGATACCCTTTCACTTTTCAATCATTACTATTAAGAAACGCCAATCCGACGCGAACGTAATGTAATCGTTGAATATGCATCATGCCATACCGGCATTAATATCGATTCGTAGCTTCATTTATCTCCGAGAGCGTTTGTATGTCGCACTGCGATTGAATGAAATTTCAATGAACCATCTTTTTTTTGTTGATACCCCGCACCATAACGCCCTATTTTTTACGCGTCGCTTTTTTTTGTTGAAGAGAAAAAAAGAGAAACACGTACGGCCACTCTTAAAAAGCGAGGTAAGCGCAGCCGTTCACCTCGAAAATTTCATAAATACATTATTTACAATTTTTCCGACTTTTTACGGCGGCCCCGCGCGGCGCCCCCCCGGCGTAAATTCCTAATGGCAGCGTGACCCGCCGCCGAGCTAATTAAATTCTAAATGAGCGGAAAAAGAGGAGCTTTGAGCGCTGCGCTCGATCGGCCAAATCGGGAGGAGCAGCTAGCGATAAAAGCGACGGCCGGTGTGTACACACACACGCACACAGTGTAGGCGATAGAGAGGGGAAAAAATTATTTTTATCTGCGAAGGACGCGCGAGGGGTGCCAAAGGTACACGGCCGGCGATCGATTAGACGCGCAAAGTCGCTGGAGCGCGAGGGAGGCGCTGGAATTTATCGGAAAATGTTTAGCGCGCATCGGGGCTCCGGCGCCGTCGCTACTGCTGGCCTGCGGTATGCGAATTGGGGAGTCGCGGCCTCTTCGAAAATAAATTGCACGTCGTCGGCGGTGATAGGCCCGGTCGCCGGGGCTGCAGGAACTTTAAGTGGCTTGTTTTTTTTTTCAAACCGGCTCGCGTTCACCCCTTTTTTTTAACCCCCCGTCGGAGTCTCCCTTTCAAACGCGAACCAGCAGCCCCTCCGAACCCCCGGCCTCTTTATCAGATGAAAGGCAAAAGGGATCCTCTCGAGCGGATCCCTCAATTAAACTTCAAAACGCTCAAAGTGCTTATCGCTAACGTTCCTCCTGGAAATGCCGCGCTCGCCCTCCCCTGCCGGTCATAAATATTATAAAAGTTTTATCGCTTCCGCCGGCGCGCGTCCTCGCAGTTTCTTGCCCTCTTTTTTTTTTTTCTCCCTCCGACTCCACTGACTTTTCCCTTTTTTTTCAGATGCTGCAAAGTGTGCGCGCGAGTGGAGGGCGAGCCGTGCGGTGGCCTGTTCGGATTCTCCGGCAGGTGCGCCGTCGGACTGCAATGCTTGATTAAGAATCTGGTGCCTCACCCACGCGACTCCGCCGTGGACGAGGGGATCTGCACAAGTGAGTATTATCGCATAATCCATTTTTTGTACGTCCATTAATCCGATTTGCGCATCGATTATGTTTAATCACCGGTGTGCTCGTGTTAATGGAATGTAATTTATTGATATACACTATTCCGGTAATTTTGGATTCACGAGCTCATTAAACTTTAAATGTATTCAATTTAATGCAGTTTCGTTAATATTTCGATATCGAAAAGCCGGGAAAATCAACGCGCCGTGTAATGCATAAGTGGATCGTTGTAAAACGTCATTTGGACATTAATTTCTATCCGAGCGCATTATCTAAACGTTTATTTTTTTCATACGGAACCGGTGGGAGCGAGGGTGATTTATCTTGCTTTAACCACCCCCATTTCGCTCTCTATTTATTGAATTTATTTTTTGGTGCGAGATAAAGAGTGTGATTAATTGGATTTTGTCGGTGAGGGAAAAGGAGGTCGGTCGGCGCGGGGTATTCTTATAGAGTGAATTTAAACCTCTCAACTTTCTGGCGAGCCGGGGAGGCCTGGATTTATTTAAAGAGATGTGAAAGAGCCCCGTAAAGCTAATTTATAGACCTGACTGTTAATATTTCAAATGTTATTCTTGCAAATCAGCTTACTGCCAATGATGAAAATAGACGTTTTATGAGCTTATCTGTACTGTTATGACTTATAAATTTTAAAATTATTTCAATAACTGTGATTTATTTTATCGAGTAACAAGTGCGCGTTTTCCGTTAATATAATTTTTACGATTGAAGTAGACTGGTTTAATGGGCGACTAACTTACAGATATTTAATTTTGAAATAATTTGTTTTCAAATTTAGGGCAATTTATCATTAATTTTTTTACTAGCAGAATTAGCGTAATGAAATCCTTTTTTAATATAACGAAGCTTATTAAATTGAATAAAAAATGAATTCTATCTCTATTTTTCTCATTACTCGATTATAAGAAACGTAAAATTATGAAATAAAATTTGTTTTAAAGAAGTGGAGGCGCATTCGTACAATATTTTAGTTGACATTTTTAACTAACCTCATAATCTTAATAAAATTTTACTAAAAAAATAACTCTACTAATTCCGCGGAAATAGAGCAAACAAATTGCTCTAATTGAAACTTCTTCGCTCTCACCACCTCCTGGAAAATGACTAAAAAAAAAAGAACATCCCCGCACCGTATAAATTACGAGCAACCCCGAAGTCCCGGTACAAAGCTCGAACACCGTCAATCGAGGAGATCCCCGCCGCGTCCCGTAAGAAAAGGCAAGCTAACGGCGGCTATTCGAGCTTGCAAAGCGCGGCCTTTCATTCGTCCACACGTCCGCCGACACTGCAAGCCCGAAAGCCCGGCGCGCGGATCGATCCACTTGAACTACATTTCAACTCTCCCCCCGCGTTTTTACGGGGAGCGCTCGAGATAAATCAAAGCTCGCGTAAGCGCCAAGTGCCCGCGGATCGCTCCCTTATATTTACCTCGTCGTAGTGTCGCGTGCGCGCCACTGGCTTTAGGTATGCGTACCTACGTACACACCCCCAGCTGCTCTGTATTCATGGAATATCGCGGGGAAGAAGGAGAGGGGCCGAGGCGAATTACCTCGGCTGCCGGATATTTAGCCGGGGAAAAATTGCTCTCCGCTCTCTTCTTTTTTTTCCCCGCGAATCGCTATCGAGGCTGGTTTCGCGTATCTCCGCCGGATGTCTCCGCTGCGCTCGTACTCTTGTCTGAGGAGATTTTAATTCCGAGCCGCCTTTCTCCGCCTCGAGATGAACTTTCGCGGATAAGCTGACTCGCGGGATTAAGCAGTTTTTGCGCATTTTCGCGTTATATTAACGGGGAAAAGGAGCCCGGCGTGTTCTCGAATTATATACTTTGAAAAGCCGCGGGGGGTCGATAGGTTTTTTGCTTTCGGCAATTTTCGAGCCAAGGAGCCGGAGGATTTAAAAGCATCGTTTACGGTACAATGGAGTTAAGCCGGGCGCGCGCTTTGCCTCCGCCCGGAAAAACAGAGTTAGTTTCGTTCATTATGAGATTTGGGTCTGAGAGCTGGTATATACGGCGCGCTCCCTTTGTTTTAATAAAAAGATAACGGTAAAAGCCGTTTTCAACGTTTCCACCCTGCAGGTGAATTCGTTAACTTCAAGCTTTGCGGGATATTTTCACCCGCGCTAATGTGTATAAAGCGTGGTGGATCTATTGCACCAATTAAAATGAAATTAATTTTATCGAGGCATCAAGGCGCGCTTTCGTTTAAATTTTCATGTGACCAGGAATAGGTTGGTTCTAAAGATAGAACACGGCGTCCGGGTGGATTTGCGTCAGTCATTCTTTTACTTTGCCGCGTTATTATCGGGACTCAGTGACTTAGGGGCATGTAATAAATGTGACTGTCACTTGTATGTATACTTCCTTCTCCCGCTGGCTTGATGAAGAGAAGCCGACGATTTCTCACTCTTATTGCTGCTGAATTTTTTATGAAGACCACTTATACTGGAGTTTCTTGTTATCCTGAAAAATTAATTTTGTTTCCACCTTCAAATTTTCGATATCATCGTACGAAGAGCAGCTGTGAAGTTCCAAAGTAATTGTTCTAAATAATGTACGTTCGATGATTGTTGTCGATAATTTATTAGTGGAACAAAAGTAATTGTTATTACTTAATCTATTTTCTGTAAACTTTTTTACAGTCTTTTGTACAGAGATAAAAGTAACTTTGTCGGTTAAAAACGTTTTGAAATATTAAAGGCATCATCATAAAATTTTGGGAAAAATGACTAAAGAGACAGTGATTTACTACTCCATTTAAGTAACGTCTTTGAAACTCATTGCGTTTAATCGAGTGTTAAAATCATTGTCTACTAGATTTAATGAATTAAATTAGAATTGACACAAGCAACCTAACTAAATTTTGTAAATTTTAATCACCAAGTCAATTCTCCGCAATTTGTCGCATTCAACTAATATACCGATTAAAATAAGCCATATTTCAGCAAAGTGAAAACACAATTCGTAAACCGTCGCGAATAAAAATAAATCCTTATCCCTCACGACCCGGTCGCACGCAACGCGTCGTCGTCTTATCGCACTCGCGACTCCCCGTAAATCTGCAATTTAAAAAAATCCCAAGCCACGCGCAACTCACCTGCGGCTACACTTTACCCCTACGTAGCAAATCGTCTCGCTCCTTATTTCCACCGTCGCGATTAGAGGAGGACGGCTCGGGGTCGTCGCACCTCACAGAAGCAGCGAGTGCGCGGCTCCCTCCTCGCTCTCGAGGCGAACCCGGAATATTCGAGGCCGAGTCTATAGGCGTCCCCCCGGGTTACAAAGCCATTGGCTGTATTTTACGGCAGCTGGATAACTGGAGCGCTCGCGGGGGATAAGGAGGACGGGTAGAAAGGCGGCGCGGCTTGGGCAAAGGGTCGACCCCTCAATCGCGCCCGCGAGCGAAAATAAGGGACCGCGCGCGCCGCTCTTCATACACACGGGAATACATTTGAATATATACACGTTCAAACGACGCTATCCATCCTTTGAGACGCGAACCGCACTTAAGTAAGGAGACTAACTCCGTCACCCAATGAAGATATACGCACGTACGCACACCTTTACGTACACATGCGCGCGCGCCTACACAAACACGCGTACAGCGGCGACGCAAGGCGCAGTTTTTAAATAGGCATGTCGTCGGCTCCCTTTTTGCATCTCATTAAAAATAATTAGTCGATGCTCAAAGTTGCGGGTGCGACGAGGCGATCGCGTGCGCGTTATACACAGGCGCTCAAACTCCGTTTCAGTGCGGGCGAACGCGATCTTGTACAGCGATTCTACATGTGTGTTAGTGTGTATGTGTGCGTGCATGTGTGTGTGTAAGTGTGTATGTGTGCGTGGGTGTGCGTGAAGGTACGCGTTGCATCTGCGCGCTATCGCGACGGATTCCATCAGAGGGAGAGCACGACCGATAGGGACGTCAACTGCAAGGCCCTTATAAGCGCGTCGGAAGATAATTAACCCCGAATCACAAGCTACCAATTATGCGTCGCGATTCGTAACTAAACCGATGCTAATTTCAATGCGGGTTCCTTGACATCAGCGCGCGAGCGCGCGCCCCGCTCGATCAAGCCGCGCGCGCAATTTACGGGCAGCCGCAATCCGTCGGGCTGAACGCACGCGATGGAAATCTCGCCCTTCTCCGCGCCGGCATAATGGAATTACCCTTATCGGGCCGGCGGATTTTTATACCACTTTGCGCGGCGCTTAAAGTCGTCCGCGCCTTTTTTTCTCGCGAGTGACGTGGGAGAAGCCGAGATATTCCTCTTTACCGCGTGTCTCCTTTGGACGGATTACACTTGGACGTGGAAGTTTTGTACTGGGCCTGTTAGAGGGTTGACCGAGACGAGGCGAGATTTGCCTCGAAATTTTTTTTAAGTAAAACATGAATTTAAAAAAAAAACAGGTTCGCACAGTCCGGTCTTAAATTAAAAAAATTAGAAAAAATTAGTAACTTATTCAGATTTTTAATCGAAAGGCATGTGAAGATCGAAATTCTCGAAAAAAAACGGAGACTCTTCTTCGTATTCGAGATTTTTTTGCCTTAAGAGTCTCATGAAGATCGAGATCCACCAAAAAACTGAGACTCTCGAAAAGGATCAAGAAATTCTATCTCGCCTTCAAGACGATATTTTTTCATGTCGAGATGAGACGAGAAAATCTCGAAGCTTTCCCTGTCGCCCACAGGCCTTTTTTATACGAAAAAATAAAAAAAAACGCGATAATCGCGCTTATATAGTGTATCGGCAGCAGGGACTTTATGTACGGGTACATCGGCCCGGGCGGTTCGCAGCCACTCGTCCCCCTCGAATTTCGGTGTCGGCCCCCGGTTTACCCGTGTGTACTCGGGATTACACGCGCGGGCGCGTCAATTGGGTTCTGAAATTCAATTAACGCTCGCGCGCACTCGTTCGCGGATCGTCCCCGGTGTGCGCGCGCCCGCGCCGAAGTAAAAAGTGAAGCGGGAATCACGGCGGTGGGCATTACGCGGACGTCGCGCTCTCCCGCGCGTCACCCGATTCGGAAGCGGTGAATATTTGCGCTAAGTAGCATAGGGGTGTGTAATTGCGTTATTGTGTCTAGACTCGCACTTTAATAATGCCCGCTCGTGGGAGCGAGTAGCTGCCGCGCTCCGTTGCTGATTTAACGACGTTACGCGGCATAATGAGTCTGACCTGTTTTCCGCTCTCGGGGAGAGCGTCGAATTTTGGGAAATTTCGGGAGCGAGGGAAGTTACGGGGCTCGTCATTCGGGCCGGCCGAGGGAAAGAATGGAAATTCGCGTCGCCGTGGTTAGCTCACCTGTTCTCTTGGCTAATTTAATTAAAATGTGTCCGCGGGTACCGCGTGTAAGCAGCTGTTGAGCGTAAATGAAACGAAGGGAGGAAAAAAGGCGGTTAATTGTTTTAAATAGAGGCAATTGAGATTCATAAATATCGCTTGAGGTTTTAATTAAAACAATTGCTTGTATGAGTATTTCCCGGTGGCGAACGTTTTGCTCGACACGGGGATTGTTACTTCGGTAAAAACAGGGATTTCTTTCATACAAAGGTGGAAAATAAAATAATGAACAAAGGGAGACATTGAATTGGATGTTTTGTTAAAAACAAATTTATTGAAAGAGTAGTTTTAATTTCTAATACTATATAAGTAATATTAAAGAAACGCGAAATTCAATACGAAATTAATACTGAATGCTTATAATATGTTCAATTTTTAAAAACATTATTTTAGAATGTCAATCTCAGATAAAGCACATTTTTATTCTAAAAATAGTACAGAGTCGAGAAACAAATACAAGCAAAATCTAGAATAAAACTAAAATAAAATGATTCTTTTAGCATCGCTTGCAATCAATAGTATCGATGTAGAAATAGAAAATCAGAGATAAAACTCAATCTTCCGAAAATAATTGGTTAATTATCATCTGTATCAGTAACTGCAATCGAAATCCATTGAAAAAAACGATTTTTAAATTGCAATTTAATTCGTGAGTATATCCGGTTAAATAGCGACAAAATTAAAAAGCTTTTAACCACATAAATTATTACTAAAATTATCATTTAGTGGAGCACATTTCAATAAACTTTAGCGCATTTTACTAACTTTTATTAGTTTTTCACTAATTTAACTTTTCAGGATATGCACGCGATAGGTAAATAAACGTACGAAAAATGTTGCTATAGTAAACTAAAAATAAAGCTCGAAATTCCTTTCTCCCTTTCAGAAATCCCTGGCAGGACGAGAAGGCACTGTCCGGGCGGTCCGCAGCTGTCGGAGGCGGGCTGCAACCTGGTCGGCGAGGGCTCGTCGAGCGGCAGCGCGGAGTCCTCCGGCCAGGATGCCGGGCAGTGCGTCTGCGGCCAGCCGGTGCCCTGGTGCCCCGGCGAGCCCCCGCCCTACACCTACAAGACGAGGCACGAGTGCGAGCTCAACCTAGCCGCCAAGATGGCTTACGGTAAGTAAGCTCTTGCACTGTACCCGCCGCTGTTGCCGCGCCTCGATCGACGCCCGGCTTTTACTACTTAGCAGTTTGCAAGTTCCGCTCATCTTCGCGAGCGAGATTGACATTTTCGAGAGGAGCGACGAGGACCGGCAGGGATTTTGATTGGAAAGGAAATTCTTTATTTGCGTGGAAGTGGGGGGTAATGAGGTTTTTGTATGAGGAATGAGATGGGATTTGAGGATAGCGTTTTTTTGTCAGTCTGACCTTAACTATGCTTTTTCTTTTAAATTCTTCCAATCGATCAGTTACTTTTTTTTTATTCAAAAGACACAATGACGTTGGCTCCTGAAAGTAATTTTTCATGTGGAATCGAAATTCACCTTTAGTGCGTTTCCCGCGTGCGTCAGAATACTTCATCGCTGCACTATATGCGGTCTCGCGTATTCAATGCAAAAACGTTTTTGCCTCCTTTTTTTCGTTCGGACCACCGTCCAAACTGCCGCGTGCAATATTTACCGAACTCATTAAAAAATTGATGGCGTTCCATTTTCTTCCGCGGCCAGAAATATGAAGGAAACAGCCGATCGGAAACCCGAAAATAATTGACAGAATCCATTACTGCCAGGCAGTTATCCCCGCGAGCACAATGGTAGATTAATTTAACAAATTGCCCGGCCGCGTTCTCCGCCACGCGCCTCGTCGTACGCGCGAAAATCAAAGCGACTTTGCCTCGCGCGCGCGCGCACACAGGGGCAAACGGAAGTAGGGCAAGAAAGGCAAGTCACTCGTTGGTCAAAGCCGCATGGCAAAGGAGACCGCGCGGGGCAAAAGAAAGAGCGACGGCGCACTAGGTAAGGACGCACAGAGAGCAAAGAATGAAAAAAGAAAGAGAGGAGAGCCCGAGAAGAAAAGAAACGAAACCAAGAAAGAGGGGGTGGTGAGGGGTGCCCGGGTGGCTACAGCAAGAAGCAGAATGAAAGTTGTGTAAGCTATAAGAGGAAGCTCAAAAGAAGTTGGCGTGTTTCCCTCGTCAATCCCCCGTCCCGCTGCAACCGCACCGGCCCCGCTCTGTACACCCGGCGAGAAGAACAATGGCCCGGGAGACTCGCCGCTCCTTTTTTTCTCCCCGGCCGGGGATGTATCTTTTATTTCCAGCCGCGCGGCCAAAAGATCGCGGGGGTGGAAAACGTCGACCGGCCGCTAATGAAAAGAAAACATAAATAGAACCGGGCGACTGAAAGCCGCGAGCCCGCCCGGCCAAAAGTACAAGTGCGCCGTTAATGAGAAAACGACGTGAGTCCGCGCGGAGCGCACCTTTTTTTTGCGTCGTCGCGCGCGCGACAGCACATCTCTCGGGGTCTTGGCGCGCGTTTTTTTTTTCGCTAACTTTCGCGGTTCTTTTTTCTCGCCGGCGGTACCCGGCGAAAACTGCTCATCCCGCCGGTGCCTATTATAGGGTATACACACCCGGCCCGCCGGAGAATAAGCAATTACGCGCCGCTTGCGCTCCGTCGAGGAGAAAATAAACTTTCCCTCCACTCTCCTTCCTCTCCTCCTTTTTTCCGTCCGTCCGGCGCTTCCATCTCGAATGCTCGTAAATTTCGAATTACTCGCGAGGGGGAAGGGGGGGATTCTTTATTAGTGGAGAGGAAGCGTAGCGAGAGGGACGTTGCAGCGCGGCGGGATGAACCCGGCGGTTCTTGGCAAGGCAAATAGTTCGACCACTCGAGTGGGACGCGCTAAATGAAAGAGACGAGATGAGGTGGACCTCGTAAGAGCCGCTTGTTTCGGGGGGCTTCGCCGAAATGCTAACTTCTTTATGCGCGGGAGAATGGAAAAGGGGCAGGAATGAAAATTTATGCGATTGCGCAGTTACTTACCGGGGAAATTTTTTTTTTTTTGCTTTCTAGCTTTAGGAGGATTGGTGGTTTGGAATTTTTTTCCGGGTGGCCGACCGACATCATTTCTTTTTAATCGCGGAAATAAATGCTTGAGTGGCTACGTTTAATTTGCAGTTTTTCACTTAATTTAACGAGTTTTATTGTTAATATTATTGCGAGGTAGAGACACGTTTTATGTTTAGCGTTCAAAATGTAATCTTAATCATTGTATAATCACATTTTTGAAACATTCAATTTCTAAATAAAATTATAGTATCGGAAATTCTGAATAAAACGATTAAATTTTGTTTTTACTTAAAGTTAAATACAACGACGTAAGTAGTGTAATGTCTTCTGAAAAAGTTATCACTCCTAGTATATGATATATGGCGATATATGATGTATGATGAGATATTTAATTCTTATACGTAACAACTAATTATGAAATTATAAAAATAAATTCTAGGGTATTATTTTCTATTTGAGAAGATACATTAATTAAGTTTAAATTTATTTATATATTACTATTTTATCACCTCAGACAGTAATTTATAAATTATTAATTAAAAGATTTACAGTTTTTTTTATTAAATTTTATTAATTTCACTTAATTATTTATACCATTACCTTCCACGAGCGATAAAAATTAAATAATAATTTTAAGCTAATTTTAGGGGTGAAATATCACGTTTAATTATGAAATACATCTGGGAAGACGTTTAATTATACACATCAGTTTTCGTTACCTCCTTGATACGCGCTATATCGGGGTAAAGCTGGGAAGGTGCGCCGGGGGATTTCACTAATTTAGAATCACGGCAAGAGCCCATGAATAGTGCAATCATATCTTTTATCCCGCCTCGCCGTGTAAGAGCATCGAAGCCGGCCCCGCCAGTAGTAGCGGACCGGCTCCGGGCGGACCCGCCGCAGCAAATGCTTTATCGACATCTGAATGTCGCTCGCTTCGGCGGACGCAACAAAAAAAAAGGTCTCTTTTTGCGCTCGTCGTCGACGGGGTCGCCGCTACTGTCAGCCGCACGCTCATTTTCGATCTACCACCCCCCGTCTCTATCTCTATTTACCCCCGCTCATCTCCCCGTTGTCTCTCGCGTCGTACTCCTTTTTCCCCGCGGGATTTCAATTTTTTCCCCCGACGACGGATTAGCGCTGAAACTCGCGGCCGATAACGAGATCTGATTAAAGCTCGCGTCCGAGCCGTCGCGTACGCGTCTCCTGTCCGATGGTCTCGAGGCGCGCGCGCGCAAGTACGTGGCGCAAAAGTAAGTTACTTTGTTACCGAAAGTTAAATTTGATTCGGGCGAAAGTTTAATCGCGTAAGTACTCGAAGGCGGCGCGCATCGGTGTAACGCGCACTCCAAAGCCGAAAGAGAGACAAAAGGACGGAGAGGGAAGTTTGCGCGCGCGCTAGTCGAACCAGCGGCTGATCGAACGGCGCGCGCGCCAGTGTGTTATGTAAAGCGCGCTCGGATATCCTAGCCGGGCGGCACTGCGTACACCCACGCGACGAGAGGACTGCGCGCGGGATCATTTGAATACGCGTTGTACGCTTAGGAGCTCTGACCCAATTAACCCCTCACCCTCGCCGGTCGCCGAGGAAACGACGCTTTTTCGAGCCAGTCGAGCTCGGGGTAAAAAAACTGTACTTTACTTTCTTTCTTTGAAACTGGCGGGTGGTTATTGTGCAACGGTGCGCTCGATAACTGATATTTATTATTTGGCGTGTTATTTTTTTGTTACAAGCTTTGAGGAGGAGTAAAGTGTAGCTTTCGCCAGTCGAATGGAAACTGATCAGTTTGAGGTATCCCGGGAGGATCTAAACACTCTGCTTACTACTTTATTGCCAATAGGCTGGAGCTTTATGTGGGTATATTTAGTACCTTACAAGGCGACTATTACGACTTTAACGACCACTCAATTTGATGCTGCATTTTGATGGATCGCAACTTCGGGCGCGTCAATAACGCTTTTGCGAATGAAAAATAAACATCGATGCTTTTTGCGCAGTGTATACATCCAGTCCACTCAAAAGTTGATTCTATTTGATTAAAATAAAATAATTGTAAATGTTATAGACAAGAACCTTAAGTTCCTTAAGAAAGATAATAAAAACAAAAATATAGATTTTTATATAGTATTTAACAACAAATTAGATTTAAAAAAAATTTGAAGAAAACTTACTACATCCTTACTTATAATAAAATGTTATTTTTTTACGTCTCACGATGACTCTCAAAAGGACACGATGTTAAATTCATAAACTTAGTCAGTTCACATCTTCGTTTCGGTGAAGGTGTTCTGAAATTTGAATACGTCATGCATAATAATACATTTTACATTTCAAGAAATTTCGAAAAAATAAAAATTTACATAAACCCTTTGAAAGTGTTTCATTGGCATGTCGACCTCGCGCACGCACACCCGTCTTGTCGGTGTGTATTTGTCGATGCACACACCAGAGCTAAAGTCCCCCCTCCTCCGGCGTGGCTGTGCAGTCAACGGAGCGGCGCTCGAATCTCGACCTGATAGGATCTTCCGGGGGGCGGAAGCGACTGGGGGGTTGGAAACACGCTCCTCTCTCTCTCACTCTCTCGCTCCACCTCTCGCTCCATCCCGCTCGAGACGAGTTCATTTAGCGTGGATTTATGCCAAATTGCAGGGGCGGAAGGCAGAGCCGTCGGCCGCGTGCGTTCGATGCCGGCGCGAACTTCAAGCTCATTATATCGGGAGCCTCCCCCGCCACCCCCCTTTCTTAATAGAGCTGACTTACGGCGCTTATGAGGCGCCGCAGTCTTGACGCGATAATTCGCAAAGGAAATTAATGGCCGCGAAACTTAGCGAGCGACTAGTTCGCCGCGCGGCTTTGTTCCGCCCGGTGTTTCGAAAAGTTCCGCGCCGCGGCAAAGACCCGTGGATTTTCGTCGCCACGCGCGGCTGCCGGTACGGATACAGCCGGGAAAAGAACGAGAAACGCCGCGGCCGAAGTTGCATTTAACTTTTTCCACGTTGATTCTTCGTTAGCGGCGGCCGGAGTGAATCCGCGAG
Source organism: Eurytoma adleriae (assembly GCA_900480045.1). Classification (NCBI taxonomy): domain Eukaryota; kingdom Metazoa; phylum Arthropoda; class Insecta; order Hymenoptera; family Eurytomidae; genus Eurytoma; species Eurytoma adleriae. The sequence continues at coordinate 187,396 of UXGC01000096.1, forward strand.
CCGAAATATTTTTCTATCAACGACAGTCGCGCAAAATTTAGCCGGGACTTTAAGCGCATTAACTTGAAGTAATTGTAGCGCGCTCCAATTTCGCGCGCCGCGATGTTACATCGGATAATACGAGAGACGAGACGTAATTGTAGGTCGCGCGTCAATTGCCACCTCGAAGTAATTTTGAAGCGCCTTGATGAAACATTTTTAAGTGGAGAGTCTTGTATATTTAAGTAGTATGGGTCAATAAATCGATTTTTATTTTTTTTTCCAAAATGAGTGTAAAATTAAATTTAAAAATGTATTTGACGTTGTAAATGGAATACGAAATTAATATTAATTTAAAATAATAAATATAATAACTGAAAACTTACTGGTGATCTTCTTTTATCAATACAAGTATAAAAAAAATGTTTATAATCATGATTAAAAAGGTGACAATTTTTTAAACGTTACAAGGCTCCGCACTTAATTAATCTTTGTGGCACCACTCACGGGGGAGGTATATAACTGGGAATTTCGCGGACCACCGGAATCGAACGCAATTTTCACGTTATTAAGCGTCGATTAACTGGGAGAAGAATCGTCGGGGGTGGATGGTCGATGGAGGGCGAAAAGAGCGAGATAGGCACGACGCGCACGGGGAGTGTACGATAAGGGCGTTGTTTTCAGCGATGCGGTGCGCGCACCTACGTGTTCTCCGATAATGGCCCGGTCGCTTTCGGCCCTCTCTTCTCCGCAACACACCGAAGCATATTTCACGGGGGACACGCGGCAGCCTTTTGCACATTCCGGCGCCTTGTGTATTTGCGCTTTCGGTTCGCCGGCCCACGAGGAGGTTAATTCTGTTGTCCCTCGAAGTAGGCCGTGAATTATTTCCATTTATAGGCGGGCCCGGCTCTCTTTTGTTGCGAGCGAATAACTGGAGTGCGGAATTGTCTTTCCGGGTCTTTGGGTGGCGTTCGGGCCGGGGCAAACGGAGCGCGCGCCTTTGTTGGATTCGCCGCTGTCTTTCTCCGTCCGCCTCGGCGTTTTCAACATCAGTTTGTCATTAGGGATAACGAGCAAAGGACGTTTCCGTGCTATTTATTTTAAAATAAAATAACGCGCCGCGAGATCCACTTATTTAACGCGAGCGGGACGTCAAAGCGCTGGGGGAGAGGGGCGCGCGCTCAAATGTCAAAGAATTCGATTTAAATTCACATTTACAAATTTTCACTCGTTAATCTTTGAAGTTATGCGGCTAGCGCGCGAATATAAAAACGACCGTTTCAACGTTAACGCGGAGCTTGCTCGAGGGGAAGCCTTTGAGGAGAAACTAACAGTTTTATGAAAAGAAAGAGAGGTAGATAATATACCTGTTATTTACCAAAAAATGATGGATATACCTTTTATTTACTAAAGAGAGAGAAGAAGAGAGAGAAATTATGAAAAACTTCGCCGACCGCGACGGGGTTGTCAAAATAATGTTCCCGTGCGAGATATTGACAAATAATTAGATCGGACAGGTGAGAGAGGAAAAGACGAGCGAAAAAGGACGTCCGTAGAAAAGCAAGAGAAAAAACTTTCCCGGAGACGTAGTTCGAGAACAAAAAAAAGGAGTGCGAGACTCTTGGAGACAGGAAAAACACATACTCGCACTTCGGAAATGTTTCTCTATACGTGTAGACCCAGAAGCTCACGTCTGTGGGATCCAATCGACAGGATTTCTTTTTTTTCGTCAAATACCTACGTCCAATTCACTCTTTTTCGCACATTCCGGGTGACACAGAAACGTACTCAAGCTTGACAAATATAGAGTTTCAAATGTTATTATTATATCTGTAATTAAATATAAATAGAGGAAAAAAAATATAGTGAGGTACAATATAAGTGGTTTTTGTTTTTTTTTTATTACGTAATATATCTTAAATAATAATAGTGCACTTTTCTAACATAAAAGAGAATTTGGAGGAAAATATACTAAAACGAATGTATGAAAAAAAATGATTGAAAGAAAATCGCTACATCACAATGATCTTGTAGGTTTTTTATATTTGAATGATTTTGTGATAAATCGAATCATTGTATATTTTCTAAAACTTTTTTCTCAGTGACCATCACTTCTGATCTTGATACGATTATTCCTTATTACAAGAAATTTTATAATTTAACTATTAAAAAACAAATAGCTCAAAAAAAGTAAATAATTTTGCACATTTTTCAATTACTAGAAAACCATACTGTTTGCGAACAATCTGATTAACCATTTTTAAAGCTGCATCCAATGCCCGTCTGCCAGCGTGAACAGCCGGTTACCCAAGCGTGATCCTAAGCACAAGAGCCATAGCAGGAAGTCAGGGAGGCGAGACGATGATTTTAATTCGCCTCGGGAGGCCGAAGTTGCGGTAACAGTTGCCCCGGCAGTCTCACGGCCCGTCGGCGCGCGGATTCGGACAAAGGCCCCTCCCCCTCGCCACCCCCGCCTAGCCGAGGGGCACGGAAAATTCCTTTGATGCTGTGCGCGCACATCGCGTCTCGCGCCCATCGAACCGTGCGCGCGGCTTCGATCCGCTCGACTTTTTCGCGCGTCTTGCCTCGTTAATAATAGGCGCCTCGTGTACCTCTTGGGACGACGATTTTTCAATGGCGTCGACGCATCAATTATTATTCGCCGCCGGGGGAGGGAAAAAACACGCGGCGCTCCACCCGGGCGCTGTTGCCTAGCGAACGACGATTATGCAGGGTTGCGCGCGGCTTCGCTCTTCTCTTTTTAATGCCTGCGTGGGTGTGTGTGCTTACCTTTTTTCTTGCTGCGAGCTGGATTTTCCGGGAGGAGAGGTTCGACGCTGCAGCGATTTTATGATGATTGCTTTTATCGGGCTCTCGCGCTGCAGCGTTTTATTGGGAATTTTTATAATAATAAAGCGACCTGGATGGGTTGGGGAGGCCTGAGCGCGTAGCGCTGCGTAGATACGGTTTTAGTGGATCAACAATAATTTTCTTTAGAACGATAAAGTGTAATCGACTCTAAATTTTACTTTTTTTTAACAAGAAGTAAGTTAATTTATTTTAGAATTACTATCGTTTGGGTACGTACAATAAAAATTTTGCTGATTTTTTAAAATATTTTCCTTGTTTTTATAATATGTAAGCTGCTTTAATATTTAGTTTCTTATTCTTAAAAAAAATTCGATTAAAAAAATGTTAACTTTATGACTTTCCTTCAAAAAAAAATAGCCAAGTTTTCTTGAGGGGTGTTGAAGTGTCAATTTTAAACTGCCTGTTTCAAATGTTCCGATATTTTATCCGATAACACAAGTCGCGAGTAAACGAAGCAAGCCCGGTGTATTCTGACGAAGGCTTGACGCGGGGCTTAAAATTGCAGGTGCTAATTGTGGCATTGACGGATTTAAATAACCGATAGCGGAAGCGAGCGACGTTTCTACGTTACGTTTCATATCTCTAATTCAGTCGGGTGAACTGACGGGCTGGGGGGGAAAAAAACCCTGACACGGTTCAAAAGTTACGAAGTTCCGAGCGAAACGCGCTGTTTCTACGGTAGTTGGCAACAATTCGTAATAATATCGGTCTAATTTTCGCAGGCGCCGTCCCACTTAAAAATAGTTGAAAGCGAATAATTCGTTAAAAAGTTGACAAAAAGTTGCGATAACATCGAGCAGCCTGTTAATTTGCAAAATTAATGCAGCTACGTTTCGTCCGTTTAATGTGGAAATGAAATTCATACAACTTCCTTTTCCGGCTGTCGACTTTTCAAATTTTTCGTAAGTGAGTTTCGTCAAATAATTCCCGGCCTCGCCGGTCTGAAAACGCGGCGCGTTTTAAATCAACGGGATATAAAATACGAGAACTTATTCCTTAGATTGATAAATTTATTTAGAATTGTATGACAGCATATGAAATATGCATCAAATATCGGATTTAGCCGCTTTGAATTTCATGATTACGTGTCATTAATTTGTTATTTAGAGAAAAATGGATGCCAGTTAAGTTAGACTAAAATTAAATGCTTAAATTAGTCTTAAAATATCTAAAATCTCACATACACGATATTTAGAATTTATAGAACAGTTAAATTAAAATTTTTTTAATACTTTTTTAAATCGTTTATTAAATAAAATTTCTACTTTATTGAATAAACACTTTAATTTAGTTGGGGAATTAAAAAATAAGGTTGAAAACGCATGTCTGACTATAGTCGTCTGTTACTACTTCCACATATAAAGCATAATTAAAACCGTCTTGTTTACAATTTTTCTGTCATGCTGGTTTGTGTTCTTTTTTTCTTTAAATTAAGAAAATTATTACATACGCAACATATTTTACATAATTTAAGAATGTAGGACAGTATCACTCTATTTAAATTAGTAAAAATAAGAAAAAAGTGTTTTTTGATGGAATTATTAAACACATACATTTCAAGCTAAACACTCCATGATAAATCATAATTTTTCTGTCTTAAGACAGACTCAAGTCCAAATTGTAAAATATTTTCTTAGTCGCAGCAACAAACGAGTCGTTACGCTGCGCTCGAAAATGTCAATTCAGATTCCGTGGGTGTTTACCCCAAGCGCACACGTACGTAGAGAGGGGTGCTCGCGCGCAGGGGGGGAAGACTTGGTAGCACGGCGGCGTACGCTGTATTACGTGTTAATTTAATTTGTTTGCATTTCAGACGGACTATACGAGACAGCGGAAACTCCGACAGATAACGGTGAGTCGCCTTATTTAATTAGCTAACTTAGCCGCGAGTTTCTCCCCGTCGCGGGGACCCCGTCGGCTCTCGAATCTTAATTAGGATTGTTTAGTGCTCATAGACGATTAAGTTTAACAGATTTAAAGTTAACTAGCCCAGCGAATAAACCAGTCCCCCTCAACTCGCGGCCATCGGAATTGAATTAAGCGCGTCAGTTTTAATATGCCCCCGCGTTAAACTCCTCCCGCACAAAAGCGATCGATCCGTCGGTCTTCCAGTCGCTGTCCTTTTTTTTGTTCTGCCCTCCTTCCGCCCAGATGATAAAACTTCGAGGAAGCCGCTGCCGTCGTGAATATACAATTAAGTCGATAATGAATTTTCCGCGGGCATTGTGCGCTACGTCGTTTTTTTTTGTCGCGGAGGTTAGCGGCCCGCGCGACCCGCTTTGTACACACCGGAGAGGAGTCGATCGAAGGAGTCGCCTCGTTAATGACGAAGACGTCGTCAAATATTTAGCCGCTCGTACGGACGAGTGTCGCGTTTAAAAATAGAGGAGAAGAAAAAACCGATACTTCCTCCCATCGATTATTTAATCGCGCGAATCAGATATTTACGTGCCTTTTTTTTCGTACCGCACACCCGAACGCGGATCACTTTGGGGAGTTTTGTGTGCGTAGGGTCGAGCGGAATTGGACCGCGGTGCATGTTATCGAGTTAAACGGCGGTTACCGCGGGGCAACCCGAAAACCGAGTTGAATTTTCGGTCGGGGCGTTCTTTAATGAGCGCCGAACATGACTTGAATAACCGGCCCGCGGGATGAATTTATCGAGTTTTGCCTTGAGCAAAGCGCAGCGTGTACTTACCGAGTGCAATGATGCGCAGCTGCCAACTGCCTGCGCGCAAGCTGCTATCGGCATAATTAACAAAGTTATTGTTGAACGCGGTGCGTTTGCGTCTGACCAAGCGCGTAGTGGGTCTACTTAGTTAGCTCCGACGCAAGGGGCAAGTTTCTTTAAGCGCCTACTTCGATGACGTACTTCTTTTACTTCTTTCCTAAAAGAACATTTTTGAGTTGTTTTAAAAACATATTTGAAATTTGTTATCAAAAAATAGTATTTTTGAAAAATGTATGGATGTATGTGAGGGTTTGCGTATGCATGCGCCTATATCTCGAGCTTCTAGTAATTGGATTTTATTTTATAAAGGCTCATTTTTTTCTGAATTTTTTGTACCAATTTGGGAAAAAAATCCGCCTTTTACTTTGTTGAGTCGTTATTCTTAAAAATCGATTTTTTTAATTTTAATGGTGTCGTTTACAAAATCAATTTTTAAAAAGTGCATTTTAAAAAGCATAAAATTACTCATTTTTTATTATCGTGCCAAAATTATTTGCTTGAGTGTTACTGGGTGAGAGGCGATTCGGTATAACCGAATCGTAAAACAGTTGTGTAACGGTTAGTGGGGAAAAAGGACGTAAAAGAAACAAGTGTCTTTTGAGTGTACGAGAAATAAATATTGTAGAAGTAGCGTTTATGAATTGTACATTTAAATTCAAGATTTATTTATGAAGTTTGGTTCACCGCTTCTTCTTGAAGTATGTCATAAAAGACCTTGTTACTTTTTAAATAGAAGATGCAATTTTAAATACGAGCAGAATTCATTATTTTATATGCGCGGCAATTCCGTTTTTTAATTTTTATGATTCTCTTAAGTATTTTACTGGTACAACATTTATTGTTGACTCTGCAAAACAAAACAATACTATAAAACTGAAAAATTAGAAAAAACGAATTAATTCGTCAATTAGACTATAATGAAAAACACAATCTCCATTCTCGGAACTGATTCACTACTTTACCAAAGCACAAAAAAAGCTTGTGCTTAAATTACAAAATTAATCCCGCGGAATATTGCAGTGCTTATGGCGATATACATCATCCAACCCGGGGGGGAAGCGGTACGTTCCGCCGGCAAAGAAATAAAGAGACCGCTCAATTAGCACTTAGCCGCTGGCTGAAACTCCGACTCCGGCGGGATTATTGGTACCGCGGCTTGTCTCTCTTTCTCTCTCCCTTTTTTCCTCCCTTCTTCTTCTCGCGGACGGAGGGGTAAAAGTCAGGAGCGCCCGGCCAACTCGGCAGCTTACGTAACCAGGAGTTATTGCGATAGTTGGCCCAAGTGGCTCGGCTGTTTGCCCAGCGTCTTGGGGCGGGCTGCCTCGAGACCGGGACCGCCTTTCCGAAAATAAAATAACGGATAAGAGCCGCGCGCTCGCGCGCTCTTCCTCCCGGCCGCGTAATAAATCTCGTTTACACGCATAAACACTCCACCTTTAACAAAGACGAAGGACACGCCCGCTAATAAAAACAATGAGAGCCCCGCGCGCGAGCGAGAGAGCTAGGCACCCACGTATATACACTGCAGCGTGGGAGAGGAGGAGGAATCCCGAAAGAGGAGCAATTCAAATTGCGGAATATCCCGCCGATCCCCAGGAGCGAGAGGAGGAAAAAGTTATCCGAGTAAATTCGTTCCTCCGGGGGATCGATCGGGGGTGGGGGCGGCGGCGGCCCCCCCGAGGGGCGCCGCGACACTTTCACCTCGATTTCGAATTCAAAGAGTCGGCGTAAACACGCCCGATGCGTCGTCGGCGTACCTGCGCCAGGATTACGCCCGCATATTTATTCGCGCGCGCGCGCGGCTGCAGCGAGTCGCGCTGCACGTATTCCGCGCCGAAGCCCCCAGCGTCGACTCCTTCCGCGCGCTCGTGCACCAGGGAGATATAGCGTTTAGCGCCGGTGAAGGTGAGGGGGTGGGGAGCTCGGGTTTTTCGAAGCCGAGGATTGATGGATGAATATCCGCGATCGGCGGTGTACGTTCGCAGGCGGGGATCCTTTTGTGGGGCTTTGTATATTTTTGCCCGATATTACGCTACGCGGAATAAAATTTGTTGGGGCTTTTGCCGGGATGATTCTACCCTTTTGGCGATGACGATGCGTGCACGGGGAAGCTGCGGATTCTGCTGGGGTATACGCTGTAGTTAGCGTTACATTTATATTTATGGAATAAATTTAAAAATGTGAGTAATGATGGAATGCAAATTTAGAAGTTTATGGGTTTAAAGTTTATTTCGAGGCTGTAAATTTTGTAGTCTTGGAAGTATCTATCCAATAATATAAAATGTACTCTTTTTGCTTAACCCTCTGCTTTTATTAAACAAATTATTATCATTACTCAAAAATTATTAATTCTTACACTAATCAGTAAAATCCACTGTTATTGTCATTAACTCTGACTGTGTACATATACGAATTAATCATTTATATTTACGTCAAGTTTTAAATTAAAATTTTTAGTTTTATCGAATACTAACTACTTCATTCCAATCTACTTCATCCAATCGTCGTTAATTTTTCGCATGACACTAAATCAAAGTAATTCGCGCAAAAAAGTGAGATACTATTCCCGATTATTTAAAAATTCTTTCCTCGCGCCCCTCTCGCAAGATACACGTCTCTATCGAATTTCGCGAATTCCACCCCGCAGACGCTTAAAGAAATATTCAAGCGTCAAAAGAAGTCTTCGGAGGGCGATTTTTAATCCGAACGCCTTGAAATCCTGAATTCCCGGCGCAACCACCCCATCCGACGTCGGTGGTATTACAGCTCTCCACCGGGCATGAGAAATTCGCCGAACGAGCTATTGGTCAGCCGCTACTTTGCACACACCCCTACACTCGCCCGCAGGCTCATACATATGCTCGCGGATGCACACTCAAACCCACACCCCCACCGGTTCATACACACATACGCTCACACAGAAACACACGTACAGACACCCACACGGACATCAGAACGCGAGCGATTTTTCCATCTCCCAGCGTAAGACACGCGGCTCCTCGCGCGATCCGTTACCCGGCCGGCCGCGCGCGAGAGAACTTCAAAGATTCGCCCCGGTGCCGCGCGAGAAAAAAAAGTCGGCTTTGACCCGGCGAGAGGCGAGGAGAGAAAAGTGATACGTGCGCGCCGGAGCTTCGATAAAACTCGGGCGCCAAAGGGAACCCCCCCGCCCCCAGGAATCCTTTGCATTCCGCGGCCGAGAAGGAGAAGGGGGGAGGGGCGGGGGGAATCGGGGCTAACTCGCGATATGCGCGCACCTGCAACTTTCCTCGCCCGGCTCTTATCAATCTTACGCCAGTGCCCCGCGCTGAATCCTACTTCGCCGAGGTGGAATCTTTTCTCGACTCCTCGAGGCCTTTGTATTGCCACCACGCCCGCGATGAATGTGCCTTTTCGAATTTTTACCGATCGAACGTACGGTATGGTATCGGAGTAGTTCCCTTTTTATTCCTTATCGCGTAATTCCGTTTTAGGGATTTGTCCTTTTTTGTCTGAATCGAGCGCGCTGTATTTATGACGGTACGAGCGAATGGAGGATGTAATTTGACTGGACGAATTTAGAGCGTGAGGTATGTTCAATGGTGCCTTGTAAAATTACGCGTAATTTCAGTTTTAGTTGCGTACCTACTTCACCACCGTCGTTGAAAACATTTTTGTTTTATTTTTATGTCTGGATGTACAGTTCCGCGACTGTTTGTTTTCATTTTGTATACATATGCGACGATTTTATATTTAAATGTGCATAAAAAATGAACTTTTTTTGCGATAACAATTGGCAAGATTTATATATCAAAAGAAGTTGTGGATTTAAGTTTTGAAAAGAATAATACTCAAGAGGCATTAAAGGCTTTCCGAAAAAAAGAGAATTTATTCGGGCGTTTGATTGGTATCAAAAAATCAAGCAAATTCTCCTCTAATTTCCCTAACTCCGACATAATGGATTCACTGATGTAATCGAATTTTCCGTTTGCCCAGTTCTTTTACATAAGTAGGCATTCGCCCGCCCCTTTATTCCTTTCGTTATAGGAAAGCCTTTGAAAAATTCGAGCGGGGGGGAGGATAGGTGAATGCTCACGTAATACAGGGCGATATCGATTTCTCGTGCAAACAAACCCACGGGACCGAAGCCATTGTTGCGAGAGCGCGGGGGGCAAAAAAAAAAGTATAAAATTTGAGAAAATAACTCGGTACCTTTCTTCCTCCCCGGGCGAAGTCAAGATATTGCGATCTAAATTCGCGAAATAACGTAAACTATGATCCATGCTTTCCGCATACGCTCCAGTAGTAACGCACGAGCTATGGTCAGACGAGTGATTCACCGTGGCACTTACGACTGCTCCGCCGCTCGGAATATTTATTTTTCCCTTCCCTTTGCAAAAGTCTTGTACTAACGCAGTCGATATTTTATCAGCTGTCGGGTATTTGCCTTTTCAAATTTTCATTCGTAGTGTAAGATGAGTGTGGACTTGTAAATAACATTTCGAAAATGTATTTATCTTATATTTTCTATGAAAAATCCGTATTAATGTTAAAATCTTAATTATTAGGTTATTTTGCAGTAAATTTGAATAGTTAAATATTAAAGGAAAAGAAAACAAAGAAAATATTAAAATCATTTTTTTTGGTATACATTACTTATAAAAAAACAAAAGTTAAAGTTGAATAGTTATAAGGATACTGAGGGATGTTAATATCTTCGACAGAATTAATTTAGTTATTTTATTTTTAGAGTCAAGGCTTATTTCGTTTTAGAATCAGTACTAAATTCATCGAGCGCAAAGTAGAACAGAGCAGTTGTTATCTCAACCCTAATTAAATTGAATTGATCTAATTCTGATGTAGTCTACTCAGAGTTCGAATACAAACAATATTGACATCTTACTTCGCCTAACTTTCTATTTACTTCACCCAAATCGAAATCTACAAGTCATTTGTCAAGCAAAACAGCCACCCCCGCGAGAGCAACATCACGGCATCACCCAAGATCTAATAATTTAATCAATTCACATCCACGAATTTATCCCGTTACAATTCGCGCGGCGCAATTTCTCTGTCATCATCAATCTCGGGTAGTACCGGTTGAATTCTTAATTTCCCTATTTATCCTCATCCCATTTATTATCGGGAAGCCGGTGCCCGGCGGCCATCCTTTAATTCCGTCGCGCCTTTGTCGAACCCACCTCCCGTCAAAAAAGAAAAGGAAAAAAAGAAGGAACGGACGCGAAAGAGGGGGGGTACAGCTGTCATTATTAATTACGCGCGAGAGGCTCAGCGCGCACTCGTCTTCATGACCGCTTAACGACGCTATTACTGTGATTAATAGTCGACGTCAAACGTAATCCTCGCGGCGGTCCTTAACTTGTAGTTTGCCCGGGAGCCCGGGAGCTCCGCGAAACTTTGGCGTCGCGCGCGCCGCGTCGACGAGTTACACTGGCGCGGCGGGGACCCTGCGCCAGCTTCGTGCGGATTTCAGCCCCGAAAATTAAGTGCACGCGGGGACGAAACGCGCGCGACGTGCAGCCGCCGGCTGCGCGCAGACTTGCGAGACTGCACTGTCAACCGTGCGCGCCCGGCCGAGTTGGGAAATTATACGCGATTGAGGAACGCTTTGAAAGCGCGCCGCGCCGGATGAGCGCGGGCTTTATTTTTAAGTAGTGGATTCAGGACCACTACGCGCACCTTATAGAGGTCCGCCTTATCCGTTATATATAAAAATAGTAGGCGGGCTAATCGAAATTTCGAATTTTATTTATCGAAATTTTTAACGCGATCTCGATCTCGAAAAAGGGTATCAATTGTTTTTGTTTTCTGGTTTGTGGCAAGTTATACGCGGATACTTATAGGGGTCGCGAAGCGTGCCTCATCCGTATTATAATTTCGCCGCGTGCGATTTTTCCCTCGAATTATCGGTTTCCCCGAAATCCGTCTCGATCTCGATCTCGATCTCGATCTTTTAATAGAAGAATATCAATTGTTTTTGATGAAAATCAAATCAAATGAAATTTTATTTTTCTTGAAAATTAAGAGCACTGCGAGATCAATTGCGAACGAAAGCTCGAAATTTGGATGAATCTCGATCGCTAAATTTGTATAAAGGATATATAAAGGAACGGATGCGCGCGCGAGTGTAATTGGACGGATGGACGGAAGCGATTTATTTTTTAAAAGGGTAGCCGGGATTTTTCGTCGTTTGTCATGCTATCTGGAGGTAGGAAGATTTATTTGCGGGACAATTTAAAGGAACCAATTTCAGACGCTCATTCTTGATGTCTAAATTGGCTCGCGTCGTTTTTCTCCCGTCTTTTTATATTTATATAAAGTTTGTTGGGGAATTGAGGTTGAGTAGTTTAAAATTACGAGGACAATAAAAGAAACGAATTAAATGAATTTTTTAATTTAATCTTTAGACATTTTGAGAAAAAGATTTTATTCTGACGATGAAAGGAATGAAAAAAGTCATTTTTTACTACTCCTTTATCATCCCATCTAACAATACATCCTTTTTTTCTAAAACAACCGCAAGTTCATTCGTTTCTCCTGCTCTGGACTTGTCCTTTCTTTAACTATTTCCTAGCCCGATAAAGGACAACTGCACTCGTAGAAAACACTTTTTTCTGCCACCGTACCTATATACAATTGCTTTTATTTCTAATTTAATTTACCAGCAGTCCAGAACACGTATCCCTTCCTTTTTAATTAGAAAGACATTTCCATTGGATCGCCGTCCGCTCTAAATGTTTGCGATCAAAGTAGCGCCTTCGAAGTTTTAATTTTACGCCGACGGCATAAAAAAAGGGAGAGCGAGTGCACTCGACGCATATGCAATTCCTTCAATTGTTTTAAAAGGCAATTTATAGGTGCGCCCCTTTGTGCGCGCGCGGAACAAAGGGCCGCTTCACGGTCCACTTGGCCGAGGCAATGAACGACCCTCGAAGCCTATCGTGACCCTTCTCCCAGGGTCGAGAAACAACGCGCGTGGAAAAAAAAATGCAGCGATCGCACCACCTGGCGGTCATAAATCCCGCCCGGGGGGAAAGCTCGTTACGCCTGATGGAGCGCCCGAGTTTTCTGCATTCGCGCATAAGTTTCTCCGAATCCGCGCTAATCGGTTTGCCATCCTTTCGCAATTATCGATTGGACTTTTCTCGATTAGAAGTCGAAGGGTGAACCTTTTTTCGCGGGTGTGGGGAATGGGGCTTAATCTTGATTGAGATTGAAGGCTGCGGTTGTATAATAAATTTGAGGATCGCTTTGGTAATGGATAGATGGTCTTACTTTTAATGTTGATAATTTGTATTTTTACAATAAAGCGAATTGAGATTCGTTTCCTTTTAGCTAGAAAGTAATAATTAACCAGTGATGTCAATTACTTCTGATTGAGCAAATCCATAAATTCCATAAAGTAAAATTGAAACGAAGAGATTTAATCATCCATCGATGTTTTAAATACCTGTTTGTAAATGAAAAATTTCCACGATACAGAAATATTAAATTATCATTTTGTCAACAAATGAAGCGTATTAGACATTAAATTTAATTTCTGAGTATTGAACATATTTGAATAAAATATCTGCATCGAAGATGCTTATCAATTTATTTCAGTTAAATTGGATTATAAATTTATTCATCATTTTAACGTCGCAGTAGTTATAACAGCAGCTTGCAATATTTATTGCTTTATTTTTATTTGTAAAAATTTACTTAATTTACGAATGAAAAAAAGTTGTTTTTCCTATTTTAATGAAGATGTTGATACAAATCCACTTTATTTTTGTACTTTGAATTCTTGATACCGCATTACTGTACGTCAAAAAGTAATCCTACCGAAAAACTTCTCATCCATCAAAATTGTAATTTATTCCGAACTTACGAGGGGAGAGTTCGTACCCTTCTCCTCCTGATAGATTTTGATCGATCTTGATGAAATGTTACAAAAAAGAATCATTGTACGCCTTTCAATTGAGTTCCATTGTTGTAAAAAGGGACGGCAATGAAAAATTGGTAATTTATCCAGTATTTATACGACATCGAGTTGTAAATTAAAAATTGCAAATAACACGTACTTAAATATATATCAGGAAGACCTGTAATTAACTTTAATTAGGGATAAGTTTGAAGCAACTGAAGCAGTTAAATTTTGCAGTCTCTTAAATTGAACTTCATATTCTTGACTTTTACTCTGTTCTATAATAAATTTAGAATTACTAATTTTGTAGACATCATTACACCGTAATACAGCAATTACGAGGCTTTCCATTTTATGCAAAAAGCTCCTCGTTGAATCCCAACGAAGGTTTAAAGTACTATATAATAACCGACACGGAAGTAATTGAATTAGTAGAACTCATTTAATAAAAAATACCTGTAAAATAATTTTAACTTTAATGTAAAGGACCTGCAGATTGTATGGAAATGTAACGAAGCATCAGATATCGTAGAATCAGATATGATGTCTTATAAAGGAGTCCAACACCTTTTCGAGTAATAAACTTGGATGAATTTTCGAAAAACTTCAGTTGGTATACCTAAGTAATTAAAAGCTTAGCTTAAATAAACTATTATCTGTATTTTTAGATTTATTAAACAATAATTTCTAAAGTTTCACCTAAATTTATAACCCAGAAGTGTAACATTTACTTTGCCAGACTTCTTTGGTATCAAAGACACCAGGTGTGAACAAAAGCTACATTCTGTACAAATAGTGAACTATAATCCTTAGACAGCTGTGCCTGTCATTAATTAAAATTAATCTATCGATTAAATTAAATCTACTAAAAGCTTCTTGGATTTAAAGACTCAGTATATTAATGTATTTTCAAATACAACAAGCCACTACTTAATCTACCAGCCGACAAATTCTTCCTTATCCATAAGTCATCACTGCGCGACGAAGTTTCTTTATTCCCCACCGCAACAATAAACAAGAGAAAAAAAAACAATCAGAAAAGTTCAATCAGCGGCAGTGACATTAAGTCAAGCATCGCGAGTTGAAAAAGTGTCGCTCGCCCGGCGAGCGAGACATTCCCGGTAAAAAATGTCAAAAGTTCCCTTCGGCCGCGACATTTATCTCCGGGCGCGTCGACTCCTTCCGCGGTACAATATTTTTTTCATCATCTCCTCTCGCGACACTCCAATCCGGCATCGATCACGTATAGCGGCTACTCCTCCGGCGCGCCCCCGATGCCCGTCGCAATATCGCCGCCTCTTATCCCGGGCCGTTCGCAATATTCCCGGTGATTTAGCGGAACGCCTTGCGCGCGCCATACACACACACACAATGGGTCTCTTCGACCGGGGGCTCTCGGCGCTCGGCTCGTAAATAACGAAGGGACTCTGGAAAATTCAATTTTGATGTCGGCCGCGCGCGTCGCTATTTCGGGACACTCGTGGAGAAAAAGTGGCCCGCGGACAATCTGGCTGATTGCGCGGGGCGGCTAATAGCTTTAGCGGGGGCGCACGAGGAATCGTGGGGGCGTTGAGAAGTCGAGCGGAAAAAAAAGCGGGCTGCTGGAATACCGTGCGGAATGAGATATGTATGCCGGTTACTTCGCGAGACAGTGCGTTAAAGGTAATTTTGTCGGAGTGGATGGAAGCAGTTCATCTTGCTGCGGGGCGATTAATCACTTATTTTCAAGTCGAATTATTGAGTCATTTTTATGATGAACACCGGGTACGCCTTTTTATTCAAATTTAGGTCGATGAAAAAAACAAGAAGCGTACCGGAATAGGATAAAGATTTATCTAATTATGAATAAGATTTATGTGTCCGTTGTTTCTATGAGTGAATAATGGAATGACTAATACTGTAATGATTCAAAATTATACCTATGATTAGCTAAAAAGAAAGAATAAAAAAACTTTGCCATTTCACAAAATATGACAGAATGATGATGAATATTTGATATTTCCTGCCATGTAATCCTCTTTCCTTATTAGGATAAGAAGATATTAAGGTTATTTTGCTGTCAACTTTTCTTTCGTAAAATATTTATGCTTTTAAAACGACATTTGCAGCTGACTTTTCTGGCACTGCCATTTTATAAAACAATACCTTTTGATAAAATTTCGAGTTTCCTCTTTAAACCACTCCTGGTCAATAATGCACCAGCCGCACTATACAAAAGTTTGATGAACCGCACAAAAGCAGCGATTTTTATTAATAATAAACCGCCTCAAAATGTTCACTCTCGCAGCCGCTTGAATAATTATCACAATCTTTAAAAAAAGAATCTCCTATAAATCGCACTCGAATGGCTTCATAGGCCGCAGCAGTAAACCCCCACCGGTAAAGGGTAAATTAACCGGAGGGGGAGAAAAGCGGGAAAAAACGTAAAACTGTGTCAGCTCCCCTCTCCTACGCGACCGATGAAGCTCCGATACGAAGCTGTAACCGCGGCGAAAAGGGACAACAGGACAAGTGCATTTTACGACCTCGTAAAAGCGCTAAACGCTCGGAGCTCCGCTCGGCCGCGGATTCGCGCCGCCGCGCACGCCGTTCGAGATTTAGAGTGCGACCCCGAGGCGCTAGCTCCCCTTTTTACCCGCTCCTCTATTTTCGACGTCGCTTTTAAAGGTAGGCGCGCTGCCGGTGTGCATCTTTTTTTTGGGACCGGTTCGGGGTCTTTTGTCTCGTTTAATTCGCGGCTTGCGCCAAATAGCTGCTGATGGATTCCTCGCTGGAAGAGCGAAGGAATTATTTTTCGTGTTGTGGGTGGGCGTGTAATTTTATTTTAAGAGGACAAGCATTGCTGTTTTGTGAAGTTTTTTTATTTTTTAAACTCAGATGATTTAGTTCCGCGATATTGTGTTTTTGTATACTTTTTTAGATATAGAGTAACACAATATTCTAGAATACAATAAAAGAAATTGTTTTAAAAGAATAACATTTTTTTTGATATGTTATTCTAGAACATTGCGTTACTTTTATTGTTCATCCGGCATTTTACAATGAAAATATTTTTGGTAGTGTAGGTTGTTAAAAATAATGTATAATATATTAGTTAAAGAAATGAAACTTTTAGAAATAAATACATTATTTCCCTTTCCATCCCTGCCCACCCTCAAGTCTATCAAATTAGAATCTGGATAAAGGAAAGCATTTAAAACTAACACCAATATTTTAAAAAAGAAGTATACATGCAATTTAAGACCATTACAATGATTTATTAAGATTTTATGTTATATTGGATTTCAATTTCGTGAACATTGCAATTCACTGTCGCACGGCATATCGCGGAAATAAAAAACGATTTATAGTTAAATAACACCTTCATACTAAAACGCTATAAAATCATACCAATAAATAAAAAAAAAAAATAAAAATAAAAGAATTTATTCTTACTAGAGCCACGTTTGTTTTTTCAAATAATAGTCAATATCAGTAAGAGGCTCCAATAAACTTTCCGCATCCAATAACAATAAACGAACGCAAAATAAAATCGAATTCGAACAGCCGGAAATAACGTAACTTATAATTCCACTCGCTTTCGAATGTTTAATAACAAAACCGTGAGTAAGATCGGAGTTATTTTCAACGAAGCAAAGAGCGAACGAAAGCAATAATTCCCGAAAATTCATATGGAACGCTTCCGTAAACTTTCGAGCTCTAGCCGCGAGAGCCAGATCTCCCATCCCGCTCTGATAAATTCTGGCGGATCACGCGGCGAAAATTGCGTTTTCATTCTGATTTGTAAAAAAGCGCACCCCGCGCCGAAGAAGTGCTCGAAAGTTTAGAGGCCACGATTTACGGGGCTCCGATGCGATACGTCGCAATAATCGTTGTTACATCGACGCAACGCCGCAGTCGCCCAAGGATCCATTAATTTCCTCCTCCCTCTTTTTACAGTCACTCCTTTTAATTCGCGCGTCAAAAACCGTATGACGTATCGGATGATTCACTCTTTTTTTTTTTACCTCGCGTTTGATAAATGGCGCGCGAACAAAGGAGTTTCTCTCGAACGCTGCATAAAGGAGGGAAAAGCGCCGCCGACGAAAATATCGCTCGCGAAAAACGAATGATTAATCGAATAATTGCTCGTTTCCCGAAACGAGAGCCCATCGCTCCGCCGCGAGATTCGCCTTTTGTTTTCCTTGCGAGGCGCTACGGGTCCGTCGGCCACCCGCGGCGCTGCTTTTTTCCCGGCACTCGATCATCATTATTCGCGTAACAGTCGGCGCGGGTAGCGATGGTCGAAAGAGTCGCGCCAGCCCGCGAAAGGTACGGTCGGGATAAATGACGGACACTCGGGCGCACCTGTACGCGTCGCGTGGAATTAATTCGAGGCAGCTTTATCCGAAGTTCCTTTACCCGCTTTTTGCAAGCGATCGATTTCTTTTTTAAAGGGAACGCTTTTTTAGATGTTGGAAGTGGGTTGCAGGTACGCGTGAGTGCAACCTCGATGTGTGTATATAATGCGCTGTAAATGAATCTTGACGGGGATGATGTGTAATTAATAAACGCAAATAAATTCGGCCGAACTAATCTGGGAACTTTTTGACGAATGTTATTTCGAAGTTGACTTTAATGAATTTAATGAGCGGCCGCGTGTGGGATGGGTTACTTGAAGAATCGTTTACATACAGGTAATGAGCTAACGGCTAAGTACAAGAGCAACAAAATTTGCGCAAATTTAGCGTTTAATTAACATTTTTAATTAATTTTCATTTTATTTTATCATCTAGGGAGTTTCTGGAGGAAGCTTTTTTAAGCGGGGTTTAAAAATAATAAAACGCGTTTCTTAGATCTTTAAGTTTATTCCGTTCTACGAAACGATAAAAGGCGCTTTTCAATTTATTTTTAAAACAATGTAGCGTAGAACCTTTTTGAGAGAGATCAAATGTAAATGTTTTATTTTACTGAAAAGAATTTTTTTATGCGATTTAGTAACATGAAAAATGTTTTAAAAATGAAAATAAAATTCTTTTAAGAAATACTTACATTTATTTTAAACATTAATAATTTTACATTATTTATACTTACTGCGATTACCATCGTATTATTATTATATATCTTTTATATCCTAAGCAACGTCCTCAAACTAGTATTTGCTTTTTCCGCTTCCTCATTCGTCATGTCATATCAAACCAATGCATCACATCTAATCCCCTAAAAAATGTATACCTATAAAGTAAGTTTAGTTTTTCAAACGAACTGCATTCGTCGGACGCCGTGTAACGTAAAGTAATAACGAATTTTACTTCATTTTCCCCGTAAAAAATGCAAAAGTCAACTAACCTACATCGATGCGCGGTGAACGTCGCAGCGACTCGAAACGAACGAATCTGGAAGCGCCTGCGCGTAACGCACTTTTCATCAAGAGCCGCCCGGCTCCGCGCACCCAGAGACGCTTGTCTCTGACCTTCTTCTATTTACCGGGGCGATGGTCCAACGTACACATCATGAAGTATGAAAGCCTCTTCTCCCCTCTCGAAAAATTCAGCCGCGATTCCTCGCGCCTCGAATTCCGCTCGTCCGTTCCTCTTTTATGCTTTTCTCTCTCTTCTTTTTATTTCGCGCCCCCCAAGGCTTGTACGTAGATGCGAAAAAGGTTACGAGGGTACACTCGAAACGTCGCCGTGAAATTCTCTAATACGCCCCTCCCCCTCTTTAAACACGAATCGGCTCATGTTGCTTAGGCTGGATTTATATGTTTTCTTTTTCCGAAGTTTGCGACGAGGGTGTGGGCCTGTAACTTTTAGCGCGAACTCTCGATTTTTATGCTAATTTCGCGATAAAAAAAATTTTTGTTTACGCGCGGAAATTTATGCCGTTTGCCTCGTAACTAAAGGGAACCGCCACATTGCGCCGCGTTAGATAATCCGCTTTGAATATTAAAGGTTGTTCGCGGGAAAATTACTGTTTCTGTGTGTTGAAAGATAAAGTATTTTATTTAAACTTGCTGTTTCTTATGGAACACTTAAATATTAAATACGTTGGGGAACATCACCTGCTACCGTCCTCCACGGCGTTTTATTCAATCGTTAAAGCAAAACATTTCAGCAAGGGATTTTTTCGATGGAAAATCCTTTATCCCTAATCAATTGGAATTTCTGTAAAAACCTAACTTTTACCTAATTCAGAAATGATTTCTCAAAAATTTTATTTGAACGATTGATCCATTTTATTTATACATGCACTTATATTGGCATTGATTATTTGCAAAACCTAACGGTTAGGTACATTGATAAATGATTTATTTATTTAATATTTTAATTCATTTATTAAACAGACTAATAAGCCTTATACCAGCAAAATAAATATATCATCATTAGAATTCAGTAAAATATATTTAAAGTACGAAATCAAATAAGCTTAAAATGTAACTGTTGGAAGATACACGGTACAACTTTTAAACGCTCCAAAGGGATCAATATTAATCACTTTGGAAGTTTCCAGTAACGTGTAATACTAGTAGTGATTTATATCAGTATTTGATATACATCAAATAAACGTGGAAAAATTAATGTCTGACCGGACACGTCTGTTTCTACTGATACGACGCGTCATTACGTCCATTTGACATTTTATTGCCACTTTTCTTAATATTTAATAAACTTTCTGAGAATTCGCTTTTCCGCCTCCGAAATGAAGTCATCCAGTAACTCAACCTAACAAAAAGTGCAGAGTGGATGACTAATTCACTCACAAAGGGTCACTCAGGCTGGAAATAGTTCATATAATTAACCGCTTATTCCATCAATCAATCGCACTGTAGTAATCGGAAAAAAATGTGTTGAATGTTTCAATCGAAAGTTCTGATATAAAAATATTGTTGACATTACATTTATAAATAAATAAAAAACATTTTTTAATGAATACTATTTTAAAACTTTTGTTCATAACTTATTTAATAAAAAAATGTCAACCGTGGTTAATTAAAGCGCTTTTAATTATAAATTCTTAGAATCCTAGTTTTACTTTGTTAAACAAATATAAAACGTAAATTTAAAAAATTATGAAAGAAAATGTTAATTATTCCATTCAAATTTAAAAATATTCAACTTACTCTACCCGCCTCCATGGAAGTACATAAAATACCTGTCCTCATTACGTACCTCCAAAGCGGAATCCCTTTAAAAAAAAAACGAATGAAAAAGTGCTTTTGAGAAAGAATATCTTGATTCCAGATCGCATAAGCCACCTAAAAGTTTCATCCCGGTACGTATGACGTTATATCCGTAAGATGTGCCCCAAATGCGAGAATAGCCGGGTCCCCGCTCAAAAAATGAAAAAAAAAACCCGGCGAACCTTAAGCCTGGCTCCGCGTAAAAAAGCGGATCCGCACAAACGGCCGACGTCCGCGACGTGAATTAACTGCGCGGCGCGCGCGTGCGGGCGCATATAACCCGAAAGCCGCGTCGCCGGGCAAAATTAAACGGCGCCGGCCAATTTCCATGCAAATCCGCGGTCCTTTTTTCTCCGATCTCCGCGCCTCGGCCCTTTGTTCGCGCGGCTCCGCGACTCTCGTCGCGCGATCGGGAGATTAGCCGCTCCCCGCGGGCGGCGGATAGCGCCTCCGCGCGGGATCGCCTCGTAACGTATCGCCGCGCCCCCGCGGGACGGGGTAATAACGCGCGCAGCCGTCCTTATCTGCGCGTCGCGTTCGTTCGCGCCGCGGCGCAAAAAAAAAGGAAAGGGGGTAAGCCCCTTCGAATGCTCGGCTCCGCGGAGTTTTTAAAGTCCCGCCTCGCGCTCCGCTGAAAGTTCAACAGAGCCGCTGCTTTATTGCGAATTCCCCTTTGCCGCGGGGAGGAAAGTTGCCGAGTCGGGGCTCGCGACTCGCGGCCCTTCGCGAAATTAATAAGAAAGTAGGTGTGCGGGGCTGGCCAGGGGCTGGCGAGATAAGGGGGTCTTTTCCATATTGTTTTCGAATGTCTTAAAGTTGTCCTGACATGTTTTATTAATGGCGATAAATAAGGCGAAACTAAAATATTTAAAGCGGGAAGTCTGGGCGAAGGAAGAAAGGGAAATGCGGAATAAAACTGTGCGTTACTTGATCTGCGAGTATAATAAAGAACAAGTTTTATTACTATTGTTCGTTTCCATACTTCGTTTATGTGCATATAATATTTCATTGTAAGTTTTATTTTTATGTTTGGGCCCGCGCACGCAGAAGGAATAAGAAATAAAACTATCATCCAGCATACTCAAAATGCATGCAAATTTAAGTTCCTTAAACATATCCACTCGGGAGTTATGTTGAACACGTAATTTGGTGTCATACAACGTTCATTTTTTAAAAACTTCTTTTCCTGACGTAGGTACCACAAAATCTATCAAAACCTCGATCTTAAAATTAGTAGCCCTATACAAATCTTTCTATTTGAGACTGCACGTTCTTGCTATTCCAATTCTTTATTTTTAGGTTTACATATACACCAGCTAAAAACAAAAATAACGCGCACTGCACCAACGTCAGAGAGGCCTTTAAAAACACATAATGCGCAAAAAAGTTAAAAGTGTTAAGCAGCCAGCAACGACCGGTGATATCATTAATATAACGCGTATGCGCTTAAGTGATAACGTGTCCGCCGGTGCGGAGAATTTGACTCGAAAATAGTGTGGGTGTCCTCGCTAGTCTCCCACTAGGGTCGAATTAGTATCGCATGGGCACTCAGAGCGTGAACTTGGTCGTCGTTTAAATTTGATTCACTGAGTGCACTATTAATTATCAGTAGCGAGTGTACGTGAGTGAACGCGAATGGAACAATTGTGCGCGTGTGTTGTGGAAGGGGTCGCTGTTCATCTTCCCACGGCGTACTTAGAGGCGACCGTGTAGAGTGATATAATGTGGACAATGTGACTAGATTATCTTCTACTAATTTTCAGACACGAGGCAAGATTTGCTTATAAAATCTTCTGTTAAGTAAACATACATATTCGTCGCTTCTAACGAAGACTAACTCGTATCAAAAAAGGTCTATTTTAATTTGCTGTTTTTCGAGCAACAGAGTAAAATAAATTTGTCTATAGGACCTGAAAATTGGTATGATGCCACATTTATCAGGTTCTGGAAGAGTCTACTTTGCTCTAGTGCTTTAAAAATGACAAATTAAAATAGGCCTTTTTCGAGGTGTGTTAGTTTTCGTAGGATTTATTATTTCGTTTATATTCATCAGTATAAAGTTACGTTATTTTACTTCTACCTTTAAATTAAGAAAATTTGATACGTTGAATTCGCGCAATCATGCTCGCTGGCCATCAGTCAGCTATTTCGATTAGTTATAAATTATAGAGCTTCGCTATTGCATTGCACACAGCTCGTATCTATTAAAATGAAACGTATATCTAATTAGAAAGCTAATTGTAAAACATTTCATTTCTGATAGATATGGATAACATTGATTCGCAAACATACACAGCACCCAAGCAACATAATAATGCATCATCAGCGACGCGCATTTATGGAACGCTGATGTAATAACGGTATAGATTGTGGATTTCAATGCTGCTCAGTCGATTGTAAAAAAGGCGCATAAAAATCCCAAGCAAATCACTGCGCCGAGAATAAAGAGGCTCGAATCCCCATCAAACATTGAAAAGTAATCGAATACGTCTTGCGCTCGAGTTGCATCTCTCTCTCTCTCTCTCTCTTTTTTTTTATCGATGTTCAGTATAATCCGCGTCGATGCTCGGAAGCGCGCATCCGCGAAATCTTGAAGCCGGATTTGCCGGGGTGTGCGGAACGAGATGCGCTCGAAAGCCACTCGGCGACGGTGGATACACACACTCCGCCGGGAGGCTGGAGGTATACATACACAAGGCGGACGGTCGCACTCGAGAGGCTTCCGCGCACGACGGGAGGCCTCGCCATTGTGCGCCTCGTGTATGCCTTCTGGTTATTTTAAGCCGAGTTTCGACGGGATACACCTTCATTTTCGCCGAGGGAAAGGCAGCCGGAAGCGCGCGACGGATTTTTGCAGCTCGCGCGCAAAACCTAGGCATTTTTAACGGACGATTCTGAATCGCATCCGCCTGTTTTGTTCGCCGGAGGATTGGTTAAAAAATAAGACGCTTTGTGCTCTGGAACAGGAAATTATGAAATCGCATTTTACGAAAATCTGCCGAAGGTTCGTTATTTCTGGACGAATTGTTTATCGCCGCAATCTGCCTGCTTTCGTACGGCGTTGCAAATCGAGATTAAATAATGGTGACCTTTCCTTGTTACAATTCAAGATTAAATAAAGGAGACCTTCTTATGCGTAATTTGTAAAAATCAAAGTATTATTAACCAGGTGGAAAGAGGCTGTTTGTTGTGGAGCAAAATGTGATTTTGCCGTAAATATAAGTAGCTCACTTGTGGCCAATTTATGGTATGATAAAATCCGTTTTTAACCTGATTTTTTTCTGCCAGGAATAAATTTAATGCGCGGTACATTCTAAATTTATGCTGTTTTATAAAAAAATTTGCTTTAATTCACTTCAAAATAATAATATACATATATAATCAAAGAATAAATTCCTTCTAGATTATAAATAAAAGCCTGCCTTAATGAATGCCGTCCTATAGAGTAAACCTGTCAGATTTGCAGATTTTACGTTGCCTCCAAATTTCCAGAGTCTGATATTACGCGCTACAATTTATACATCCGCGTATAAGTATAGTAGTTACGAGTCAGGAAACGAAATTTTGGTGCTTGATTAAAATTATGTTAATAAACAAACTTAATATTTTTCGTAACTTTCGAATGAGCGGGGGTAATGCATATTGAATGCGAACTAGGAAATTTACTCTAGGGAATTTCGCGTAAACAAAGTCAATTAGATACGTCAGTAAGAATTTCATATTTAACGCCGCATTATTAACAAGAATAATAGATGATTTTGTCGGGAAAAAGGCCTTTGGCATTTGAAATTCGAATCATGCTTTTGACGTGCATATTTTCACGGCGAGCTAGAAATCGACTGGTTCGTCGCGCGAAATCCCAATGTCGATTCGACGCACTAAAATCCAATTGGCCGAATTAAGAGTCATTATGAGGGAGGCTGTCGGTTACCGCGGCAAAGCTCGCCCAGGACAAACCCGGTGTTTGTTAATTATTCTGATTAGAGGCATTGTCGGCGCGCGCTTAATGTTTGTATATGAACATTGGCGAGTGTATAACAAATGGAAATCGGCAGTCGCCGATTATCTCCCCGTCGACATATAGAGATAAAGCGAAGCTCTCATTATTGCGAAATTTATTGTGCACTTTATCCCACGCATAGCATGAGCCTCTCAAACATTTATTGAGGTATTAGCCACTGCGCGCGCATCGAACTGGTCCATAAAATGCGCTGATACACAGCGATAAATTTCTTTTATTGATTGTTATATTTAAAATCTCAATTCCTTTGAAAAACGCACTTTGCTCTTACAATTTAATAGTTTCAGGAGTAAAGATTTCCTATATCGTTTATAAGTGTTTACAAATTGCTTATCTTTTATACAAAAGCAGAACAGCTGTTCTTAATAGTAAAAGTAGATTGTTGCGATGGGCCAGTTATTAAATTTATTAATTTAATTCATTCCGCGCATTGAGTCTACAAATCAAATTCTGAAGTTGTTAATTGAATAACAAACTATTATTTTGAAGTGTCTTAGACCTGAAGATGCAGGTGACAGTAATAACTGAAAATGTTGGAAGAATGACTCTTAGTGACAATCATATAACATTGTCAAGAAAACTTCATTGAGTGCAATTAACCATATTAAAAAAGAATTATAATTTCAACAATTATTTATTATTTTGTGGACACTCCTTGCTTTTATCAATTCCACCTTTAATATTGAATTGTTTGCAAGATTTTGCTCATGCTTCATCATCAGCCAAAATTGATATTGTGTTTGATTAATTTGATGGTTGACGATAATGATATATACGCGTCTGTACCTAATAAATTCTCACGCTGAAAATGATCGAAGTACCAGTAGTAATTGTAGCCAGCGATAATGATAAATGCTAAGTACTTTTCTATTAATCGCAATGTTGCGACGTCGCAAAATAATCAAATTGCTCGCTACACATCGGTCAGTTCAATTATAGGACATTCAATCATTATTCCCCGGTCATTGTAAGCTCATCTTCAGTTTTTTATCGTTGCACTCTACTTTAATCAACAAGTAACCGTGAAACACCCCTCTACTCTCGGATTTTAATGAACTCGTAAAAGAGCGTCGATATTACCAGGTGGTTTTTCATCGTAAGCCCGGTGCTTTCGTCAGGGTAATTTAATTAATGAACAGTGAATCCAGCCGGGCGACAATTAAACGTCGTTATTGTTTGCGCAAACGCGAGAATTCCGTCGGCGTAAAATTTTTGTCCCTACGCCCCTACACTCTTCCTCTCCTCTCTCGAGTGCTCCAAAGTCATAATTATGTAATTCAGTCGCTTTTAGCGCGCTTTCGGAGGCACTAATTAAATTCCCGGCAATACTTTGAAAAGACGTTTGAGGATGGATTACAAAGGGCTCAGCCACGCCGGCACACGTCCCCCTGCATTCCTTTTACGAGGCTCGCGCACGCTCGTCCGGTCTTTTTTCTCCCCGGCGCTCCGCTCTTCCTCCCGCCTCTCGCTCGGCTACGTACATTTTCTGCTGCAATAATTCTGCTTTAATTCGCTTCCGCGTCTGATGAAGAGACTCGGGCGAACTTTTTCGAGGAATCTTTCGAGGAATTTCGCGTCTGTTTATCAAGAGCCGCCCGCGGAACATTTAACGTTGAAACTTTTTGCACCTTGTTTTTGGCTCGGAAATGAATGAACCGGCACGTTTTTGGAGATGAAACCTCGACGCGGGATAAGAGGTTTCGATATAATTAAAAACGGAGTCTTTCCTCGGCCTCGATGTACGTACCTCACGGGGATGAAACATTTCCACGGCTCAACTTGCTTACGCTTTATACTAGATTTAATAACATAAATTTAATTTCAAACTTGTTATTTCACGAGTGTTTACATAGTGAAAACGTAAAAAAAATTTTAAAGTAAAGTTTAGATAATATTTATTGCACTTTACGACCCTTATTTATTTTTCACTGTGTACATGAATAGAGAGTAAACAATTCGAAAAAAGGTATTTCTTATCTCCCCCTGAAAATAAAAAAAACACTCGTCATAAAAAGTAGTATAGCAATACCAGGTGAACTTTCGATTCTCGTGGATCAATTTTTTTGCACTGAAGCACGATGGGAAGAGTATTGGGGCGGCTTCGCTTTCGGCGGCGAAAACAGCTACGCGGGGAATTGATGAACGTCCGGAATTCCGATATCAAACGCGACGAGAGTGCGGGAACTCGCCGTTGACTAGGGGAGTCGGGGGGCGCGAAGCGAGAGAAAGATAGAGCAAAAAAAAAAGCGAGAGAGAGCCTGATAGCAGGTAGTTTCTGGCCGGGCATCTCTCGCATTCCGTCGCTCGTGGAAGCCGAGCCCCGTTCTCTCTCTCTCCCTCCCGCTCCGTAAATCAGAGACATATTTCTCTCCGGGCTGGCGCGAGAGCGACTGTCGCCATTCGGCCTCCCCCGGATCGTTTTACTTGCAAATGCAATCGCTAAGAGGAGGGCGCCAGCCGCGATCGCCTCCCCCGCGTCTCGCCTTCCCGTAACGGGGAATACGACCTTCTCCCCCCGCCCACGTCCCCCTCCGCCTTAAGGGATCTCTATCTCTGCAGTATATACCGCGGGACTGGGAGGTGAGCGCGTGCAGCCGGAAAGCGCGATATGATCTTCCTGCGCGTGTCACCTGAATCAAAGAATCGCGCCGCACTGTATACTCCGTCCCTGCAGCGGTCGTTTTTTTCTTCTCCCTCTTCTTCTTCTTCTCTGCGTTCGACTCTTCTCCCCCGCACGAGTCTGTCGCACGCCCCGCGGAAGCGTTTCTTATTCCTTGACTAATGTTCAAAGTAATGGGGGCTGCTTTCGCGCGGATTCTGTTTTGCTCACGGTGCGCGCTTCCAGGAATGGCTCGTTGGAAATTTGCCGCTGCTTTTGTTCGCGGCATCGCGTTATTCGAGCTTTTTTTCCCCAGTGGTATGCCTTCTTAATGTTGGCTGTAAATATTGTTTAATGCTCATCTTTTTTGTAAGATCTACTGGGTAATATCATTTTTTTTGGGTAGCGTTCACCGACTCGTAAATTTTCCGAAGTGGTTTTAGTGAAGTTTGTGTGCATGCACGAACATCTTTGAAGCAGCATTCAACGCAGATGAATAGCTTCTGGTGATTGTATATTATTTCGAAATATATGTACAGTTGTACGTGAAATAATATTTGTGCAACATTCATAATTCAAATGTTTTAATGGAACGGAATTTTTTTTACGAAGTTTGTAAAAACAGAATTTTTATTTTAACAAAATATTGTTGGAATAAATATTACGCTTTTTTCAGTTACATTACTCATTTATATCTTTAGTTTATTTTTTATTAAAGTAGCGTAAACTCAGGAATTAAATGGTTTTTATTTTTCAGAATTTAAAATGTTCTACTTTTCTAGTGTATTTGAACAATTTTATGAAAAATCATCTTGAATTTCGCTTAAACTATTCTCTCCTCAGATTCGAACTTTAAACGACGATGAATTATTTTGCTGCAAACTGAATAAGAATTTAAATTCAACATAAGTGTACCACTTTCAAACTTATGATTTTGGTAAAACTTTTAGCAGCCTCTATTGATTTGCAAAAGATTAAAAGTGTAACTAGACCTACTTCCAGAAAACCCTGGCAGAAATAAACCTACGGCCTTGCCTTGCAGCGCAAAAGAAAAATATCGTAACCTCGTATTTTTCTAAAAAAAAGTATATTTAACTGTATTGAAGTTGAACCTAAACCTCTAAACGCTTTTGAGAATTACCAGAAATCTACTTTGCAGTCTTACTTCCTCGAAAAGGCAATGCTTTTGATTAATGCGCGGGCGATTAGCGGACGTAAAGAGAAGTACGCGAACGGGTCACGTAATTATGAGATTAATTATTTTTAATAAGAACCGGAGCAATGAATGTAACGAGCGCGCGGAACGTTAAAGAGGCAACGCTGAAACATGCTCCATTTCGCCCCGCGTGTACGCGGGATCGCGATAAAATAGCGCGCATTGTGACCTTCTTTACTTCGAAGGGTACCCCGCGAGCAGTAGACTCTGTCTTTTTAACGATAATTGAAGCGGAGATCTGAAAAGATCTTTACATGTCTGTACATTATCCAGATGGTAAACGGGGGTAACTGCGGGGTACCTCGGGCCGTCGGGTCGTTGCGCAATATTAATTTACAAAAGGCTTTTATGTGGGTCAGCGTTAAATTTCAAGGTATTGGTTGGCTGCTGCGACCATGTGGGTCACTGCGCGAGTTTTCTTACCCTTTTAATTAAAAAATTAATTGGCGCCTTTGTAAATAAAACACGAGCGTACATGGCGGTCTCGAAAAATTGTTTATTATTTACATAAACGAAAAATAAATTATTTTGCTCGCCATACGTGGGATATTTAAAATGCTAAAGGGCGGGAATATGCTTTTCAATTATCAAACATATTTTTAGCATTTTTGAAGCATTAAAATACTTTTTGTTGTTATATTTCTCGCAATTATTTTTTAATTATGTTATTGCATTTCATCTCTCTGTGTACACTACATTTTGAGTATGCGCTTTAAATATCTCATTAATTATCAGCGACTGTTTCTAATTATCAAATATTCTAGCGAACTAAATAAATTACTAAGACTTCATAGAACATAGAAATGCGCAAAGCGCATATATTAGATTTTGAAGTTCAATATTCATCTTTTTAAAAAGGAAAAATAAATTTTCGAAGAATTCAAAATAAGCACTTTGATTCTATAAAAGTTTTCACAGTAATTTTCTCCAAATTACTTTTTTCAGCGTTAAACATTTCATTATTAATAAGAAACGTTGTAAGGACCGTGTTCATAAGGAATTAAAAGTTCAATTAAAAAAAAATCCACACTGTACAGCAATTAGCAGCGGCTTTAGAAGAAATTCTCCCAACGAGCGTCAACACACAAACTACCGCGACCTCGTCGCCGAGGGCCGATCGCGCGGCCTCTCGTCGCCCGAGCAACGGTATATTCCCGCGGAGTCGCCGGCCAGCGCGGAAAAGCAACGCGCGTATACGCGCTGGCTCCGGGGTGAAAAAAGGCCCTCGCATGAACGAGTTGAAAATCCGCGAAAGTTTACGATGTAATTTGGCGAGCTGTAAAAGTGCGCAGGGGAGAGCGAAGCGAGTAGAGAGAGAGAGAGAGAGATAGGCCCCGTTAACCCCGAGGCCGCGGGGGGAAATTTGTTAATCTTCAGCGAGCGCGCGCGCCTCCTTGTCGGCGTTTCATCGAGAAAAATGAGCGCGGCGCCCGCGGGAAATTCTTCGCGATGGCCCACACACGCGAGCGCGCCGCGGCCGAGGGCTCAGCGCGAAATATCGCGCCGCCGCACAGCTTAAGCCTTCGTGAAATACCGTCGCGCCTTTTCCGCCTTATCGTCGCTGAGTGCCGCGTTTTAAAACTGCGCGCGTGTAGGTGCGTTTACCGCACGGCGGCAGGGCGAAATTATTTGTCGGGCTTTCCTTTTTAGCGCTCGTCAGCGAGATGCCTCGTGGCCTCCGGGACGAGTGTTCTCGTGAGCGGTGCGATGTTTGTAGGCGGTGCAGTGGTATTTGCGATGGTTGCTTGATAATGTAATCAGTGAAAAATAATTTTCTTTTTTTTTATTTTTTATTTTCGTGCAATAAGAAAAAGGTTTAGTAAAATTTGTTATGTAGTAATTAGGGGACGTAGATGAATTTTTATTGTAATAATTTGCATTAAATTACTCTGAAACATTGTTCTCAGTGTGAAATAATTATACGACTTGTGTGCTATGCAGGCTTATTACTATTATTATGATTATTTATTGTTGAAAGCGGAGATGCAAACATTGGATATTAATTTAGTTCCGTAAATAATTACGTTTGAAATTGTTTAGTATGTAGTTAGTATATGTTAGCGCACTAACGAAAATTAATAATTTCTACTAACGGAAACAAACGGTAACATCGCATTTATAAAGGAAGATAAGAAAATATTACTTTGACTTGAAAAAACGTAGTAAAATGAATGGTGGCTATATTTCTCTCGAGAGAAGACTTTATGATTCTCCCTAAATTGTGCACATTCGTTAAATTTTTTTCCTCGAGCGACATTTTCAAGTAAATATAAACGCATACAAATTCTTACACCCCGACATTCATCCTCAACGTCGAAATCTACCGGCAATGATCCAGAGAACGCGATATACATAGCTCGAAACGAAATCTTATTTGAACCGAGACTATCAGTGTCAATCGGAAACCTCACGTCAGTGTAATTTACATCGCGAAACCGCGCGGAATCCCGCGGAATCTCGTTACACGTATACCGTCGCGGCGATCAGCCGCAAAAACAGCGGAATATCCGAGCCGCGGTGGTGAATTTCAATAACCGCGAGTCGCTCGCGCGAAATCGACATCCCACTTCGACGCCGCCACTTTCCGTTTGACTACCTAATCCACTTAAAGCTCGGGATCGCGCGGCCGAGGGCGCCAAATGAGAAACGACGCGCGAGCGCGAGTGTATCGTTTTCCCCGCGCTCGCGTCGAGTCGGGTATTCCCGCGGCATTTGCGACATTATTTTTGTCGTGCGTGAGCGCACACCTGTGTGTTGCCGACCGGCGGACCCCCTGCAGTCACGTAGCGCCGGGAAATCAATGAGGCCGACGAGCGCGCGCAAGATTTAAGGGGGTACTACGGCGAAAATTCATTTTCTTTCCAAGTTTCTTTTATTTTTTTGCTTTTTTTGATAAGTGCACGTGGACAATCGAACGGGTCGAGAAAATTATTCACGCTAAATTATCTGTGGGTACGTGTGCACTGTATTTTATTATATTTATGTATAAGCGCCTTTGTAATTCATTATTTATCAAATTATATTTTGTGAATTAAATTACTGACAGTCGTAAAATCACAATTCTTATAAGTCAATAATTAAGATTAATTACAATTCGTCTATTTTATCACTTTGGGAAGTACAGGCAGACATGTAATTAGATTTTTGCATTTTTTTCATCATTTTAAAGCAAATAAATTTGATTTCGGAAAAAATTCAGGACACACTCTTTCCCCTCACCAATCAGAAAAACCGCAAAAACTTTAAATTCCGGTACGTATCGCTAAAGAGAAGTGCGCGCGAGTAGTCGATTCTCCGCCCCCGACTAAAGTAGCGCGAATAAATTGAAACCTTTGCGCGACGGCGGCTCGGCACTTTGTCTTCCTGGAGCCGCCGGTCGTCCAATAAGGATTCCCCCTTGTTTGGCGTAAATACTCAATTTGCCGGCGCATAATGAATCCCCTCGCGGGCTCCGCGCTCCGCGGAACTCCGCGTTTCGTATGCGCGGCCCGCGCGACTTTTTTAATATGGAAGCTACGTCGGAAGCGACGCCGAGCTTAATTGCGCCACGGTCTTCAATATAGTTCAATTTCACGCGCGCGCGTCCCGGCTCTTTCGAATCCTACAATTTTTCATATCTCCCGCGCGCACTCGGCGGGGGACGATTGCGAGCCTCGCGAAGGACGCGCGCTGCAATGAATTTCGCGGAGGGGACTGCACTGCCTTTTCACTCGGTGTTTACATAAGTCCCTTGGCGCCGGCGGGAGTCTTTCAATATCCCGTCTTTTGAAATTTTCTCGTATTTTTTTTCCCGTCGGTGTTTATAGTCGGGAATAGCCATATTTTGGGTTTACTCCGCGAGCTGAACTTTATAATTGCGAGACCGTTGCGCAATTTTCCCTCAGTTCGAGTAATTTTATTTGCTTTTGTCAAATTATTTCGTGTATAACGCTCGCTTCAAGAGTGCGCGCGTTGCTTTTACTTTGTGCGACGAAACGCGCGCATAAATATAAAACCCGGTATGACATTTCTCTCATTAGCATCAATTATTCAGTAATATTATATTCGCTTTATTAACGAGTTATTTATTTATGCTTTTGTGCGTCCTTACGTCTGCTTTGCAAATGTTTTCGCGCGCGCTTAAAGGATAATGCGCATAATTACTTTTTATATACATTTACAACGAAGTATCCGGGCGTAAATATGTTTCACGTTGAAATACGAATAATTTCTGATTATCCATTAAAACATCGCGAAATGAGAATTTTATATATTTTAAGAGTAAGAATTATCAAATTATTGTAATGGATGTTTAAATCGAATTGAAAGGTATACTTTTGGTATGAGAACTATTACTATATAATATTTTCATTTTAAACACAGTTTTGAAATGTTTAAAATTAAAATGTCATATCTTTTTTATGGAAAATGGAAATTTATTATTAATCCCTTCAAAGCAGTTAGCAGAATTAATTTAAATTTTCAAATGTTTTTCATTTTTGTAAATTCGTATGTCAAAAAAATGTACATTGCATTCCAGTTTTTAAACCGAGTAAAATTTCGGTGAAATTTATATTTACAAGCGTTCCTTTTTTCTTCAAAATTTTCCTTGTACAGTCAAGTTTAACAATTTATCTTTAAAATTTAATGCTCGTGCATTTGAATTTTTCGCAAAATTCCAGGTTACCCAACAATTACGAAGTCCATTGTCTCAACTTTAAACAGTTTAATCATAATCAAAACGCATTCCGCAGTCTTCCTTTTTTCTCGCGGGCGCGCAAAACACGGCTATAAATCATTTTTTCCATTGTTCCCGCTGCCCCCCAAGACCTTTTGCCGCCCTATATATTCGCGGATCACGTGATTTACCGGCTCCCGGGTTTGGGATTATAATAAGAAGAGGCGGGTGCGAGCGAGAGAGTCCAGGCGGGACTTTCAGTTTCTCACCGTTGGAACTTAAACACATCGGAAAGAAAAAGGACGGGAGCTTTGGCGCTATCCGCCGGCCTCCGGGGTGGGACTCGCGAAAGCTTACCCCGTCCGACTGGCCAGTATCGAAGATCCCCCCTCGCGCCCCCTCCCTCCTCACCTCTCTTTTCTCGCCTCTGCGTTCTTACGAGCTTAGAGAGACTTTGTCTAAGTGCTGAAAGACTCGCAGCTGCACCCGGGACTCGATTTTTTCGCAAACTCGACCCGACGTCTTATCACTTACAATTAGTTAATAAATTTTCGCGGGAATTAAACTTCTCCTTTCGTCCGTTCTACAATTATTTTGAGAGCTTTTGTACATTCTCATCCTTTATTTTTCTTTTTTTTTTTAATTTCTCCCGGATGTCGTGCTCTCAGTATGTCCGCGGTTTTTTCTCCTCACTTTGTAGTTGCCGCGGTGAGCAATGAACTGACGCCATTAAAAAAGTGATAACAACTCTTCTTGCGAATTTTTCTCTCTGACTTTTTTTCACATACGTTTGCGGCGCTCTGCTCGATGAAATTCGAGTTTTAATAAAACGTTCTTTTATTCCCGTTTCTTTTGATCGAATTTAATCGAATTAAATGGATACACTCGAAATGGTAATTAATTTTTACCTGGAAATTGAATTTACTGTTTTTAAAAATATTTTTCAATTAATGAAAATATGTATAAATAAGTATATAAATTGCATTTCTCGAAAATTCGGATGCGCTGTAAATTTGTATTTCATAAAATTGCTCAGCCTGCTGGAAATCGTATAAATTTTCTGCTATCGATAAAACGATTTTTGAGATATTTTTATGCAGTTTTATA
The DNA here is from genome assembly GCA_900480045.1 of Eurytoma adleriae. NCBI lineage: Eukaryota > Metazoa > Arthropoda > Insecta > Hymenoptera > Eurytomidae > Eurytoma > Eurytoma adleriae. Next base: position 221,645 of record UXGC01000096.1, read on the forward strand.
ATTCTAATTAAATTTATAATTTTAACGGTTCGATTTTACAACCGTTCCATTTAGCATATCAATTGTATCGCAAAATAAAAGCAGCCGCATTGCGGTTTGAACAATCGGTGTTTCAATTATATATTCGAACGACATTAATAGTAAATTGATCCTTCGGCCGAAAATGAATTGGCCCATTTCCGCGCAGAAGTACACCAACGTCAGTAGTTCCATTAGCTCATTGTGCCGGTACATCTACTTGAAGAATATCGCGAAAACGCGCGATTCCCTAATTGAATCATTTCCCGTAATCAAATTAATTAATTATTCCCCGAGTAGCCGCCCCTCGGTTTCGCAAATATCGAATAACCTTTTTCGATAATCCAATCGAGATCCTGGGGAAGCCCGTCAATCGTATATATAACCCAATCAACGCCGAGGCAACACGCGCATTCCCCCGGCGAAACCAAACATTCGCCAAAGCTCCATTCCATTTGGGGGGAGACGAGCGCGTAGTGTATATACCCACTCCAGAAAAAAAAGTATCCTACGAAAAAAGAGAAAATATACAGCGTAAAAGCAGTGGTACGATGCATTCCTCCTTAATTTTCAATATCCGCGCGGCGTCCCTGCGGGGTCTTCTCAGTATCTCTTAATTTCGCTCCCTTTTCAAGGACGCGGCTCCCGTAAGAGAGAGGCGCTCCCTTTTCTTCTTATTTCCGCCCGGCTGTTTTCCTCATCCTTTTACGTTATCTGCGCCGGCGGCCCTCCCCGGGATCAGCGGAGATCTGGTGAGAAGTGCGCCGGCGGCCGAGAGTGGATCGGTATTCTCGGGACGCGCACTTTGGCCCCGGCATCGGACGCCGGGATAAAGGATTACCCGGGAGAAGGGGGGGCATGGCCTTTCGCAAGCAACAAGCCCCGGGACCTCGTCCCTCTTTTGTATAGGGCCAAAGCCGGCTTTTCTGCCGGCCGCTTCTCTCCCTCTCTCTCCTTTTTCTGTCTCTCCCGCGGCACTTAGGACACATATTTTCGACGTACACGTACGTCGGGATACACTGAATTCCGCCGGCTTGTTTCGGCGGATCCTGAGACTTGTTTAGTTCGAAAACATTTTTAAAGTGACTGGCGTTTTGGCCGCGATGGTCTTCCGCTGCGTGGTACCCTTTCGGTGTCGCCTTTTCAAAGTAGAGGTGAGGAGAGTGAGTGACGTTTATCAACTCGACGATTTGTTTTCATTGATTTTATATTTTGATTCTTGGCCTCTTTTTATGATACGCGCTGTGACGTCTCGTCGAGTTTTAATGAATGAAGCTCTTGTTGAGTACGCGCCAAAGGCTTTTAAAGTGATATTGAAGGATTTCGCCAAGTCATTTTTTGTTTCATTACGAATGTATTATGCGGATTTTATTGTTGCGATTAAAAACACTCGTGTGAACTGTGCGATTTAAAAGAATGTGTACTGCGTAACAAAAAAAATTGAGTGTTAAATCGTTGATAATAAATTTTAATAAATAACAAGTGTACTGTTTACGAAAAATTGAAAGAAATTCACATTTTTTAGTAATTTTATTTACATACTTTCTATACATTTATAAGTAATATTCTTGAGAATATTTAAGTTACTAGATTTTCTATTGTTCTATTTGATTTTTTCACGAACAATTTTTTCTTATCATAATGAGCCTTATCAGAATTTAGTATTATAATTGTATCCTTTTAGTCTTTGTAAATTTATAGATAACAGGTTTTCTTACAGTGACATGGCAATAAAAAGTACATAAAAGATACCACGCTATCTATAAAATGTTTAAAATCTTAATACATTGAACGCTTCAGCATATAGCAGTTTATTCAATTCTACAACCGTCTTCTTCAACTATAATTAAGGATAAGAAATATTTATATCTTCAACGATTATAATAGATAATATAGTCAATCAAATATTTTTATATTTGGAATCACGTTTGTACACGATAAAGATTAGCAATTAGTTTAGTATCAATTTTTATCGATAATCGTATACCATCCATCAATCTAAAGTACAGTATCGTGCAAAAACATTTTTCCCAACTTTAACTTATCCGATAAGAGTCGTTGCAAATTGTTTAGCCGTGCTAATTAAAGTCTCGAGCTTCGGCTTAATTAAATTATTTCGCGTTAAACTTTTTCCCGCGTTACGAGCGTTAATAACTTACTCTTCGGAGCGTAAGTAGCAAACGAAATTAATTTCGGACTTACGTTTCAAGTGGTTAATTATTCCGCATTGTTACGTTTTGATGACGTAGATTGCGCTCGCGAGCTTATTAAAAAGCGCATTCGCGCGAGGTACCATTTCCCTTTTTTCATTTTTTTTAAATTCGCGTAAAAACCACCACGCGCGAAACGCTTAAAACCGCTCGCGTGCATTTCTTCAGCAAAAAAAAGACTTTTTTTGTCCCGCTCTCGTTCCGACTAAAGCTCCATCGATCTTTGTAAATTCGCTTTGCAAAATTTAGCGCGCCCCCAGTAATGGCTGCACGCGCAAGTGGCTGCAAAGCGGAGCTGCGACAAAAGATGCTCCGATCTCCGAATCTCCCCTTAATGTACCTTTCCCTAAAAAAATTTCGCTCTATAGAGCACGTCGAAGAAACTTTTTAAAAGCGATACATCCCCAGCTCTGCAATAAAGGCCTTTCGACGGCGGTTTATCAGTCCGGCCTTTTTAGCGAGCGCAACATCTGATATTTCCGCTCCAATTTTTTTTTTATACGCCCGGCTGAAATGAGATACGATTGCCGCGCGCCAAACCTAAACGCCCGACGTCGAAATGTTTAACGCTTCAAAAAGGTGAACAAAACGGGCACATCAATTTTCCCATCACGCGCGCGAATCCTTTTCAAAAAAAAAAGCTCCACTCGGAAATAAATCCTTCGCCTTCGCGGATAAAATATCCCTCGGAGCTTTCAAATCCGATCGCTTCTTCTCGCCGGGGGAGGGAAAAGTTGCCGAAAGGTAAGCGATCGGTAAGCCAGCCCGCGCGGACAATTAAAGGCGCGGAAAGGCATCGCGGGTTTATACGCGGCCCCTCGAATGCCGATCAGGCGCGCACCGACGCACGCACGACCGCACGCTGTGAGGTCGCGATGCGCCTCGTAAAACGCGGCGATGGTGCGGACGCAATACGGCGAGTGTGGGAGGGGGGGACATTAATGCGGGAGCGTCGCGGCTCTTTTGGCCGCGCGCAAGCTCATTTGGCTGCGCGACGACTCGAGCGATGCCGGGAAATTGACTCGGCGGCGCTGAGAGCCCGGCGTTGTTCGCGCGTTTTGCACTTGCGGAGCCGGTGGATTGCGGGGGAGGTTCTTTCGCTGCTGGTTTATTTGGAATGGGTTAATAGTGGACAATTACATATAATTATGCATAAATTTTTAAATTAGAAACTTTTTGTTGACGCCAGTAATTGGGTGTACTCATGAACCAAACCAATCGCCTTTTTAAATGTTTATAATATCCTGATATCGTTTTTTTAAGAGAGGAATACTGGTAGATTTGATAGTACTATTATTTGTTTCTAATAAAAATTTGTTGTAAACTTTTGAATAAAGTTGAATAAAGTTTAAAGTTGCGGGCATGTAATTCTATTTTTGGTCTCCAACGAATTCAATTTTTAAATATGCGATGAATTCAATTGTAAATACGATCCATACAGTTTACATTTTAGATTTGTAATTTTATACAAATGCATTTTTTCGTCCGAAATGTAAACATTTTTTAAAATATTTCTGTACTGTGAATAAAATAAGCAATATTTAAACTTTTTGCTGTTGTATTTTATATTGAGAAAGATGAAAGATGAAAGATCAATTTTTTTAATTTCACTTTTTACAAAATTGATATTCATTGCGATATAGATGCGGAAATTTATTTGATATTTTTTTTTCAAACATCTGACATCTGACTCTCAAATATTCACGAAACGTTAAAATTCAGTATAAAAATATACAAAAATATCAACAAATTGTTGTGAAAGTTTTTAAATCCGTGTATTTAAAACAAATTAAAGGTCTTCTCTCTGTACAGTAAGTCAAACAACTTATACAATTTTAATAATCCTATCTCAACTTCTGTTAAAAGAAAAAAATACTTAACAAAAGTGTCTCCTAATCACTGCAAGGTGTAACAGTCGCTCCCGAGTATACTGCACATTTTAGTGCTCTTACTTTTATTTGGTCAGTAATTCCTTAATCTCTTTTTGTTACTTGCCCTTCTGACAGTACTGAACAAACAGCAGCTCTGTTACGTAGTAAAGTTTTGAAGTGTAATATTCAAAAGCCCTACTGAATAGTGCAATTCTGTTTAAATCTTTTTTTACATCAATTATTTATTTAACTTTTATTATTATTTACTATAATCGGCATTTGGTAAAAAAAATGATATCGGATTTCCGGAAATATGTTACTACAACTCGTTCTTGAGATACGAGAACTTCGCAAGGGACTTGCAAAAATTTAAAAAACCCGCAGATCTTCATCAATCGGATAATACCGCAATGACAAAATTTTAGGCAAAATCGCCGATTCAAAAAACCGTTCGCGCGCCGAATACAGCCAAATAACCGGTTAACCGTATAACAAGAGCACTAGTACACTTAGCGCATCGGCGAGATCTCGTGGCTCGCGGCTCGCCGGCGGCTTCTCCCTCTCTCTGCTCATATATAAAACGCGGGACCGCGTCGCGCGTCGGGCCAGTCGGACTCGCTCGCTCGCGCCCGGCGAGAGTCTCTACCGCGCGCGGCGCGAGTGTCTATACATCCGTATATAACCAGCAGTGTGTTTGTGCGCGCCTCTCGCGTAACCCACCTATACGTGCATTACACCGCTCCGACGCGCTCCGACACCCGTCATCGCTCGGCGTGCAGGTGGTGCGCGATTCCCTCCTCCTCCCCCCCGGAGGGGCTCTCCCCCCCTTAACTGCGCTCCCGTTTCGCTGCGCTTCGGATTTCGGCGAGTGCAGCGCGAATAATAAGCCGCGCGATCGAGCTGACACTGCCGCGCGGCTCTCACCTTACGCCGCCGCAGCAGCGGAGCACACGTGACTCGGCGGCCCCCCCTGACAGTCGCGCGCAGTTGCACCGCAATCCGGCCGAGCGCAGCCACGGCGCAGGTAAGAGGATCGCCTTATTTTTTTCTTTCTTTTTTTATTCTTCTCGGCGGAGTCGTTATCGCGACGCTTCCTCCTTATCGCGCGGAACTTTTTTTTTCCGGCAGATCGGAGATCCGATCGATGACGCGTTTGCTCCGATTTGCGACACCTCGCTGGAATGGTTATTTTGGCGATTGCGATCGGTGTTTCTTTTTCGGCGGTGTATTTGTATTATTGATTGCGACGAGTTGCCAAGATTAGCTTGGCTTTTTTTTTTGAGGGACGTGTTTTGACAGTGAAACTGAGACTTCAAATAAATTAGGCCGAACTGACGGACGTTTATTTGTTTGTTAAAGTAATTACGACGTTTGGCGCGTGAATGTACAATTAGAGTATGCGGGAAATTTTTTTTTTAGATACACATAAATCTACCGTTTCAAAACATCTTGTAACTCGGACGTTTTTCGCTCTTTTAAGTGTCGCGCGAACGCGGAAACGCGAACTTGACGTTTCGCGTAGTAAATTACATTATATTCTAATTTCTGTCGAAAAATTAAAGAAAAAAAATCTATCTAAAAGCCGCGCAAAAAAAAGCTACGCGAGCGCTTTGTCAACCTCTTCTTTTGTTACGTAAACTTGCGTCTAGAGTTATTGTAAAACAGCTGCGCTAGAAAACTTGCAGCTCGGCTATTACGGGATTAACTTTTATTACTTCCCGATAACACGGCAAATACTCCAAGATAACTAGAACAAAGCACACCTAAAAACTCAACCAACAAAATTAAAAAAAAAAAAAAAGATTATATCACGAGCGCGAAGCTTTACTCTCGCACGCACCGAAAGAAAACACCAACGAGAGGAAGAGTAATAGCGTCTTTCCATCCACGTCCGAACGAGAGCGAGTAAAATAGCTATAGCGAAGAAAAAAAAAGCGCATAAAAGACGAGAGCCTCAGCTTTCTCCAGCTCAGCAGCGAAACCGTCCGCCGGTGTGTATATATATACACTAAACGCGACACCGTCGGCGCTGCGTCGGACTTTACACCGGACTCGCGCGCACCGTCGCTGATTTTTATCGGCGCTGATTCGCCGGCGCGGCACTTCGTCCGGTTTTGTAACGATGATAAGCGAGCCCCGGGTGCTACGTGCGCGCGCCGGAGGGGGAGGACAATAAAACGGCGCGCGCGGCCCGGCGCGCACTCGTATTTATAGATATTTATAGGTTGGCCCGGGTCCATTCGCGCACGCGACGTCATCGGGTCGGAGGCCGAAGGCCGCCGCCGGCGCGCGGAATGTGCAGCGCGTCCTTCGCCGCGCACCGGGGGCTAGAGATCCCGAGTCTCGGACTTTTTGCCGGGGCACGTGGCGCGAATGGGGCGCGCCGCGGGCACGAAGATGCGACGGGTCCGTGAGGCATCGATCGCGGTTTCAATTCTATTTCGTTACTCGCTACGGACGCGGGATTTCGCCGACGATTTTGATTGGTACGTCGCGGAGTGTATCGACGATGTTGATTAATCGGACGCTCATTTCTGCCGCTGCGGAGAGTGTACCGGAATCCCGTGGAACATGGATTAGTTTTGATTGAAAACAAAAATTGCTGCGGTCATTTTTTATGTTCTTTTTTTCAAGGAGATTATACGAACGATACGATATTACGAACGGACCACTTGATCCCAAGATTACGAGAAAAGTAGTAATTTTTATGGAATCATACTCTCCGCGTGAAATTACAATTACATGATTCTTATAGTGATTTTGTTCAGTTGTTGACTTTACAACATTAATCTCATCAACATGCAAAAGAAAGTACAAATAAATTTAAGCAATTTCATACAATTTCGCAAAGAAACAAAAATTTGTCAATCAAATCCCCAGGTATTTTCAAAATAACCCGCTCGTATAGCATTTCATCGCGGATCTCAAACTCAAGACTTATTCCTTACTTCTTAAAAGAAAAAAAAAAAAAAAAATTCGACGCATTGGGTAACGAGGAGTGCGAGCGCGTGCCGAGTCATTATTTTCGCAGCGCTCCGACTTCTTCGAAGCGCGCGCGCGTTGCCAGCAACTAATGCACAATCAATTAATTGCATCGCTCGATCCGACCAATAAAACTGTCACGCGCAATTTATATTCGCGTTCGCTCACAATCGCGCGCGCAGAGGCACGGCGCATTATACATTAATTCGAAGACGCAGAAACGTCCCACGCGGAGGGGCCCCTGCGCGCGCGGGACGCTTCCAATGCGCACCCACGTCACCGCGAGTTTGAAGTTTGCATCGAAAGCAAGCGACCGAGTTGTTTAATGAAACGCCACCGCCGAGCGCGATGCGAAAATAGTCGAGCGATTTTTCGCGATTTTACGATGCCGCGGCGCGCCGGCGGCCCCCGTTACGGGAGGTAATATCGCGGATTTGCCGGTGAATGGATTTTGATGATTTCTAAGTGGTGATAAATTTTAATTAAGACTTGCGTACGAGGGAAACTTGAGATTTCTTTTGGTTATCTTGAATAAGGAAAATATTTTACTTTTTTCTTTGTAAAATACGTGTAGGAGTATAAAGAGAATTCTGGATTATAGTTTAATATGTATAGGTAAAGAAGCTTGCGTTTTGTGTTATTTGTTGTGAGATAATAAATTTTGTATTTTTCGTGATTTATTTTACAAATCGAAAGTTTTTTAATGTAATTTTTATACACTGAGAAAAATAAATGAAGGAAAATTTGCTATAAATTATTCGTGAAGGAGGACACACTGGGAACATGAAAAAAATTACAATAAAATTTGAAAAAATTACAATTTTTGTATAGTTTATCACGTTTCAAGTCCATCCGTCACCTTCACGAATTTATAATAAATTTTTCTTTATTATTTTTTCCGTGTATAATTTTTAGCCTAAGAAAAATTAGTTTGAACATTATGCTCGACTAAGCCGCAAAATAGTTAATTACAAACAAAAATATTGACGTATTCATTTCACAAAAAAACTGTTTTAAATTGTACCTAATACACTACGCAAATTTCTCACACTATGTAATACGAAATTCTGACTTCATTCTTTACTTCGAATTCGTACCTTTTGCTATACAATTTCAAAAAAAAAAGCTAGAAACACAAAGCGCAAACAAGTAAAATCCACCTTACCAAGGTAAAAAGCACACACCGCCTCTCTCGCATCCGGCAGAATTCAAATCAATAACTCGCTTTGAAGATTCCCCGCTCTCCCCACCCCCTCCTAAGAAAAATCCCGGCAGCTCCGTCTTCTTCCGCTCGTCCGGGCCCGGCGGGGTACTTTTCGCGCTTTGGCGATCATCGCGGCACGTCTCCCTAATACCGCGCGAAACATTTGAAATGCTAATTTTCGCGCGGGCTCTTTTGTCGGGGCCGAATTTATGCGCGACGCGCCGCGGATTTTCCCGGTCGCGCGGGGGCGGCCAAAAATTCCAAGTCCCGCAAAATTCACGCTCGAGCCGCGATACGATCGCTAATTCGCTTCGGAGTTTCGCAACCTATACATACCCCGCCGGACGAATTATTATAATTCGAGGCGTAGCGGTTTACGCGCCATGCAAATTTATGCATTAGCCTTATTGAATGAGTCGGGCGTGTATATAGCGCGAGAGAGGTAGAGGACCGTTTGATCTTTTCGATCTCTCGGCCGAGATTTTATACGCCTTGCGACATCAATCAGCTGATAGCGCGCGGCGAGTAAGAGCCCGGGAATCTAATTAGCTGTAATATTCCCCAGCGGCCGCGGGAAATGCAGCTCCTCTCTTTGGCCGCGTAAACAAATTAATTTAGCTAATAAATCAGCCGGTGCAATCGGCGAATTTTTTTTTTCTACCTCGCTGATAAAACCGATCGCTGAATAATTGCTGGCGCCGCCGAGCAATAAACCTCGCGCCGACTTCTTTATCACCTGGAGGCTTTCAGCTCTCGAGGCGGGGAGAAAAGGAACTTATACTCTCGCGAAAAGAAACTTCGATTTTATCGCGCGCTCGATTTCGCGACACTTTTATTAATAGGTGGCCGCAGAGTGGAAGGTCGCGTCGAGGCTAATGCGCGCCCGGGACCCCGCGCCTTCATTTATCCGGGATAATTGAGCGATTAAACGCTCGCCGCCCGGGGAGGCCCCATTGTTCCCTGCGATTTCGCACTCCCGTGCGAAATGACTACGCGGCCAACTCGCGGGCGTGTCTGTACTCCCCCCAATTTTATTTATTTATTTTTTTTTTGTACGCCACGGATTAGAGCGATCGACGCAAGCGACGCGCTATTTTCGAATGGCTGACGCGACAAATCACGGATCGCGTTCGCAGATTTCTTTGATCTATTTGACGGGTGTCGCCGGGGCAATTTACGTTTGTAAGATTTTATTTCTTTTTTTTTTTAATGCGCACGGGAATGAAACGAAAAGATGTGTTTTCCACTTTGATGAATGAGAAAATTTTATTTCGACCCGGGATACGGGGAGCGTTTATTTACTGGCTAGGAGTAGGGTGAATTATAGTCGCTGAGGAAATTGAAAATATATTTTTCTGCGGGTGGGTGCTCATGATATTCAACAGTTTTTCAGGATGAGCTAGATTAATATACGTTTAGTATAAAATACCTTGCGTACCTCCCGAATGAATGATCGATAGGGTAGTACATAAAAATCTATACGCACAGCGGCTATTAAACGGGAAATACTGTTATGGTTCGTTTGAAATGAAAAGCGTAGAATATCTCACATACCATTTAAAATGAATGTTTTTATTTATTACTTTTTAAAATTTCTTTTTTTTTATTAAACTGCTTTAGTAGTATTTCTTGTAAAAATAAATGGTTCTGTCTATTATTTTTTTAGTAAAAAATCGATTCAAGTTATTATATTAAATATAACATACAAATATTTAAAAGTGCGTTCTGTAAGTTCTCTTATCAAAAATTTATTCTTCAACGTCTGGTACAATCATTATCAGAATATTTTATGATTGAAGTTCTCAATTTAAATCTAGATTAAGGGTATTTTAATCACATTAAAAAAGAAAAATGTAAATGGAGCAGAAAGTTCCTTATTAAAATTACGGCAGTGACTTCTGAAATCCTCTCAAACTGTCATATAACAAGTTAGTATTTCGTTTTAAAATTTAACTAGTATAAGCGAAAAGAAGTAAATGGCTATTAAATTTTTCATTTCTAAGGAATGTATCTTTACTAAATTTATAATTTCATTTCATTTCTAAAGAATGCAGTTCCTTGCTAAAATTAGTTTTCACAAGAGATAAATGATAAACAATTCAAAGTCTTGTAGATTCATTACTTATGTACATATAAATAGATAATTAACTATAAAGTGACAAACGAGTACCTTATAATAAAAAACTGCAAATTAAACTGTACATTAAAATCCATACTATCAAACAAATAAAACACATCGATAAATAATTTTAATATCGACCACGGCAGATAAGAGATAATTAACTATAAAGTAACAAACTACCAATTCACTATAAAAAAAACACACCCCAAATTAAATAGCATTTTAATATCCGAACTATCGACTACAAGCGCAAATCAATAAATAATTTCAATACCGGCCGCGGAGTACAAACTCATTTCAAGCACCGCCCGCGGAAAGGCTCCTCTAATCGCGATAAATTATTCGCGCATTAATAATCCTCTCATCGGGGCATATCCTCGGCGGCGATAAAACCCGGCTCGCGGTCGCGGCCCTGAACCCGCGAGGAAAAAAGGCGACCCCCTCCTGCCGGAAAGAGCACTCGAGCGCGCGCCACTCGTTAGCGTCAGTCAGTCGTTAGTTCGCGCGTCATTAGCATATTTCGGAAGTAACGGCGATTAGAAGACGAGGCTCGTCTTCGGCGAAGAATTCGCGCGCGTGCGAGGCGACAAATTAAGACAATCTCCTCGGCTAACGAGGCCGCGAGTGCGCGGCCTGTACGACGTGCACCTTTAAAACCCTTAGGGGTTCCGCGATCTCGACTTGGGTGGCGCGCGTTCCTTTTATTTTCAGCCAATTATGCGGAGCGCGAGATCGAGCGGAGGGAGAGAGAAAAAAAAGGCACTTGGATTTCAGTAGTAACAGACGGGTAATGACGGACACCTGGCGCGCCGGCGGGAAAAACTTTCGACGCTTCGGGGATTTTATGCGGGTTTCTTCGTTTTTTTCGCTTGGATCTTTTCGGGGATGCTCCGGGCGGGGTTTTTAAGTGAACATTCCGGAAATCGCGGGGAGCCTTTAGTGCTCCGAGATTTTCCGAATTCTCTACGTTGAAGACTAATTACTTGCTTTAGGCAAGAGGCGTGGTGAGCGTTTTAAGAAAGATTTTAGGTATATCTAGTTTTTTAAAGTTTATTTATTGATCTAAGTATAAGAAAATTGAAGTTACTCTAGTTTATTATTGATGAATTATTTTTGTGCGAAGTTTAACCATTTATAATTCATTGTGTTTAATGAAGATAATTAATTATTTATTAAGTGGTTTATTAAATAAGTTAAGTAGATTAATTTGTGACAGACAAAAAGTTTGAAAGGGAATTTAGTCTAACAAAAGTTTAACTTCGACAGAAATAAAGTTTTTCCTTAATCTAAAACTTGATCTCACTTACTTTAAAATTAATGAAATTTTCTTTATTTTAAAGTAAATCTCTCGAGGATTAGCATAAGTTAATTTTCTGAAATCCAAGAGAATAAAATATACCATTTCCCAGTCCGCCGAAAAAAACCTTAGTTATATTCAATTAAAGAGCAAATTTTCGACCGTAAATTAAATTTTTCCACGCTAATTGTATCAATTTGAAACAGCGACTCCCTCCAGTCGCAAATTCAATTTTAATCCACGTCCCTCTAAATTCCGCCGCCCCCGTTTCAAATTGGAAACAAAGCGAGCATTCAGCGCGATACAGCAAATATAAAAAAAAAAACAACTGCCTTTCACAGATTGCGCCATTTGCGTGTATGATGGAACGAAAAGCGTATTGCGATATTTGCGTTTATTTGTCATCAATGCGGCGCGGCAGCCCCGGCGCGATATGGAATCGACGTTACGAGCCGCACCGGGCGCAAAAACAGTCCCCGTGACTTTCGCATCGCTTTGTCATCGCGTTATCGACGCCGACAAAAGCGACCTACCCGAAAATCGCTTTAAATCCGGCCACCATAACGCTCGTTATTTTTCGGCTCGATCCGCCTGGAAACAAAAGGCGCGCGCGCGCGCACTTTGGTCGCTTTTTTCCCTCTCGTTCCTCTAGGCAGTTACCTACGTCGTCGCGCGTCCAGTCGGTCGTAAAAATCGAGTCGCATTGCCGGCCAAATAAACGTCGACGCGGCCCGCGCCTCGGTATGCATAACGCCGCGGCGTCTCTCTCGTACGCGGGGCACGCTCGCGGTGTCGACTTCCTAGCTGTTGGCAGAGGCCTCCCTATAACCGACGCGTGCCTCGTCCGCGGGAGCCTCTATTTCGCGACTCGCTGTGTTTTTTTTCGCTACGGCAGTGGGTCGCGAGCATTGGTTTCCTTCTCTCCCCCGCCGCGCGCTTTGTGAAAGCGAGAGTTTTGTTTTGGGCGAATGGTGCTTTCGCTACTGTGTTTTTAAAACACTTCCGGGTATCCGTTTGGAAATTATGGTCTTTCTTTTTTTTTAAATAATCGCAGCTTGATTTAAAGCGATATAATCGAATAACGACACAATGGCGTTGTACAGGTCCGTTGTTCGTTATTGAGATAGCTTCTTTTTTGCGTACCCGTTTAACGAGCTTCCGTGATATACTTAAATTAAAACGTCAAAGGTTCAACTCGATTTATATTTTCCGCAAAAGGTAATATATTATAACGAAAAAAAGTCGTTGCGATAATTAATTAAGCTGCAGGTAAAAAAAATTTCAACATAGCCGCGAGGTAAAAAAAAAAATTATCGCGCGTCGTCGCTCAAACGCAACTCCGGCATTCGATTTAAATACTCCGTTTCGCGGCTACAAGCAAAGGGCGGTCGGCGCTTTTTTTCCCCAGTTTCAAACTCGTTAGCGTCATTAAACTGGGCGAGCGCCTAGTGCCTCCGTCCCGCGGCGCTTCGACAGCGAATCGAGATTCCCGCGGCTAATAAATTGCTTTTAGACCGTTTCCCGGCGGCTCTCTCGCTCTCTTTCCCCCGCGCTTTTTTTTGCGCCTCGGAGCGCCCGGCCGCAGAGCGATTGCATTATAAACCAGGGGCCGTCCGATAAGCCCTTAATTAAGCCGCTCACCGTGGACCCGTGAAAGCTTTATCGAGCATTTTCAATGCTATCGCGGAGAGGGGCGGAGGGGGGGAGCGAGGAGCTTTGCCGGCGCGCGGCGGGTGCTTCGATGGATTTTGCAGCCGTGTCATCGGACCGAACACGCCGAGTTCCCGAGCCGTGTAGCCGGTTGTAGCTGTACGTAACTCCCCGCCTCTGCCTCCCCCCGGGGGCCCGCGCGGAAAAGCGACGGGTGACAAACGAAAAAGGGAGTCGATCCGAGTGCACGCGGGCTTTTTTTTTTACAGTCGTCGTGTAAAGTGGCTACTTTATTTGGATACGAGTACTCGATGTTTTGTGTAGCTTTTTTAACGGCTTTGACGTCGCTGTACGGCGATAGCGCGCGTCGGCTGCGAGTTAAATCTCTTTTTCGTTCTAGGGAATTTTAAAGTTTTCATTAGATAGATTAAAGATTATTCATGAGATAGATTAAAAAGATGGTTTCGCTTTTGAAATTGTTAAAAATAATTGTATATTAGAATTTAAAAGGTACTATCTTATCATTATAAAATGATTTTTGCACAAAGTTAGCGATTTTGCAATCATTTTTTAATCAATGTGAAGTAAATTTATTATTTCTGAATCGAAAATAACCAACAAATCAAATCTCGAAAAATTGATATATCATTATGGGTCTTTAATCTTAAATCACTAATTAGCGGCCTTTTCAAGTTTTCTGACATTTCCAATTCTATATCATAAAAACAGTAAAAAAAATTAAAAAAAAAACAGTACGTCGAGATAAGAGAATCAACTCGTTCGCAATTTGGAAAATCGGCGCGAAGAGCGGAAAATAATGGAGCTCGCGCGTGGGAGGCGCGAGAGTCACGTCGCGATTTCGCGAAATTAATTCGTCGCCCCGGCGGCGCGAGATTTAACGGGCTCGCGTGCTCCCGGCAAAGCCCCGGGGCCCGCACTCTTGGCTGTCTTGGAGCCTACCGGAATTACGGGCTTGACAAATGTGCGGTTAACCCATTTGTCATGCGCGAAGATAAAAGTTTATCACTCATTGCCGGGGACGTGTTATACGGCCCCCGGGACGGCGCGACGACGGCGCCGGGGCGCGAAAACGCGCGCCGATTAACCGCCCGGCTTTAATTGCTCCAAATCGCCCGACGTCCGCTTCCTACACCGATATACCGCCGGGAAGCATTTGCTTACGTCCGCCCGCGCAATCTTCATTTCACTTTATTTATTTTGTTCCCTGCTTTATTTACTTTTTATTTATGTAACGAGCCGCGGTCTTATCGGGCTCTCGCATCGCTTTTTAATTGTTCCCGGGCTAATTTACGCACTCGAGCGAATTTATGGGGGGAAAAAAGCGAAACGTTATCGCGATATTGTTGGGAGGAAATTGGTCAATTTAAAAGCGGAGGGTAAATCGTTGCCGTGGAGAAAAAAAAATCTCATCGCGCGCACGCGAAACAATTGAATTCGTCGTTGATTGCGCGTGCGGAATTTCGCGCGGCTCTTTGACCGTCATCGTATAAATTTCGGCCGGGATTATTTTATCACCCGACCCGCGCCGATGACAGTTTGACGAGGGACTTTTTTCGCGGAAATGAATGAATTTAGCTTGTTTCACTTGCGCTTAGCTCCAAATCAAGCGCGAAATTAAATGTCCCCCTGCGGCGCGATGAATTAAAAAAAATCTTCAGCCGCTTACCGCGCGGACGCGGGAGGAGGAAAAAGGTCGCGCCGCGCCGCATGTAAATTTTATCACGGACACTTGGCGAATTCGCTCGCGTACTTTGAAATTAATAAAGACGTGCACTGTTGGCTGCGAGCATTCCCTTTTTTTTTCCTCTTTAAAGTAAACGTTGCGCGCATGATTTCCTTGCGAATCGCGGCGTTGAATACCAATTTTCGAGGAGAGTGGGTCAATTAAAGTAATTAGAAACATTTCGGGCGCTTTGTGAGGTCCCAATTAAGTCGTCTAATGAAGCCAATCTCTAAGCATAATTAGTCAAATTTCGACGACGCTCCGGCGAAATAAAGATTTTAATTTTCGTTTAACGTTCGGCCTCGCTACGTACTCGCCATGATTTCCCTCATAAATATTCAAGAGAAATTTTGCGCAACACTTTTTCATTGGATACGGGCCAAATTTTTTCAGTCATTTTTCATCATGCTAATAGGCTTACCGGGAAGATGTATTTCTTGTTAACATATTCGTTAAACGTAAATACAATGATTCAAAAGAAACCTCGTCTCCTTTTTTTACTCGCGGTAAAAAATAAGTGAAATAATTTTCCAAGGAGAGTTCATGGACCTTTTTTTTAATCATTTGCGTTCTATTTTACCCGGCGATGATTTGGTACAATTTTTAAACATCATGCATAATATAACATTAAATAAATATCTCTTTTATAAGTATAATGATTTCTTTGCAATTTTATCTTTACCCAAGTTTTTTTAACTAATTAAACTTTATTTTTATCAGAGAATAATAATTTTTTATTGTTCGAAAAAAAGCGTTATTTTAAAAAAGTGATGTTGAGCGTACCGCGTCAAAAGTTCAAAGTAAAAACCTCTCGAGTTTTTATAAAATTCATTAAACGCTTTTTTATCAACGACAAAGCGAATTCATTAAAAACACTGTAAAAATGCACGTTACACTGCTGAAAATTGATACACAAAAAAAAAGTGCATACCACGCGCATACTTCCGACGTCGCTACAGAAGGATATTGTATTTCGCGCGTCGCGCACGCATTATGCGCGTGTTTACCGTCGTCGTGCATATTGAGCGCGGACCTCGTCTCTTAACAATAAAAAAAAAAAAAAAACGTTGAAAAAAAAAGCGCAACAACGTGACGGGAAGACAAGCGAACCGCGCGCTCTAATGAATTAGAATTTCCCCGGAAACGCCGGCGCAGTTTTCGCGTCTCCTCTCCCGCAAACAGCGTAAAAAAAGCAGAGGAACAGAGGGGGGCGCCGGAAAAGCATGCTAATACCCTCCTCCTCCAGCCGGCTGTTTCGCCTCTTTGGCGCTCGCCCGGCTCGATTAATATTCATAAGAGCCCGGCCTCCTTCTCTTAATTATTGCCCGCGCGCCAAGAGACCGTTCCGCTTCTTTTGATCCTCCCGCGCGCGCGCGCACTTATCTAAATTTCCAATTAGCGCGCACGAAAATTCAATTGGCGCGATGTACGTAGCTGCGGCGGACCAAACTCGCTTTGCCGCGCGGCAAACGCGATTTGCGCGCCTGGCAAAGCCGCGCGGGCCGAGCAGCTCGTGTAGGCCCTGTAGCTACGCGAATTTATCGCGGTGTACGCGCCGGGCATCCGTAAACGGCCGCGCCGACGAGTTAACCTCCTTTCCGGCTTCCTCGGCGGTTTTTATCGCGGCGCCGGGAACGAGTCTTTGAAGACGGCGGGCGGGGATCGAGAGGTTTTCTGGACGCGCGGGGTGAGTGCATTCCGTTGTCGAGGAAGTATAAAGCCACGAGGAGGTGGGGTCTTATCCGGGAGACCACGGACTCAAGAGGAAAAACGCTCGGCGCGAATTTCTGGACGGGGCAGCAATGTTTGCCGTCCAAACATCTGTGACGTCGGCGCAATCCTTTTTTTTTTCTTCGGGTATTTTTATACGCACACTGTGTCGACTAAAAATGAAATTGTAAAAAATCTGTAAAACAAATTAGTAGATCTATAGATCTCTATATACACTCAAAATTAGTGGCATCCCCGAAAGCACTAAACATTTAAATAAAGTTAAAATTTTAACTTTGAAAAATTAGAAATGAAAGTTGAAAATATCCAGTCTGTCTATCTGAAAGTTTTTGTAACTTTATTAAAACGACATAAAGACTTAGATAAGTCTTCACGCTAATTCATGTTTAGATGCGTTCCTTGTTGTTCTAGATAAGGACTTAAAGTTATTTCTTCTTTGTTAAAATTTTCTAATATACAGATCATAAAGCATCACAAAAGTTCCTCATCTCCGCTAAATTTGAAAGTGAATCCTCGTTCCCGCAGCAAAATGCTGCGCGAAGCGCGCAAACGACCTTTTATCAGTCTATCCGCGGCGCGACAAAATACCTCAACTGGGTTTAATCCATCACGAGCTCCCGCCACCGAGGCATTGCATCCCCGAAATTCCTCGGCTCTTGAAGCCCGGACAAACCAAGAAGCTGGCGCAAGGCAAGGCCGCCGTCGGCCTCAGAGGAGCCGATGCGCGGTCGCGGGTGAACGAACGCGCAGAATGGCTCGCCTATGCTCGGGCCGAGATGAGCCATTAGCCCGTTAACCCATTAAACCGAGCGGCCGGCTCACGGCGTCTCTGAAAGCGAGCGCAAATAAAATATCCCATTCCTTTGGGCGAGCGGAGCCCGTCGTAATTATTTCGGCGGTGTTTACCCCGCCGGATTCGGACTGCAGCTGCCCGCAACCGGCCCCGGGATCTATATATCGGCGGATCGAGATTAAAGCAAAATAATGGGATGCTCTAAAAGCAGAAGTGCGCTACGCCGGGGCATTTTTGACAAGTGCGCCCGCGGAATTGATAGGAGAGAGCCATGTGCATTCTGCGCGAGGCGCAAATTTAGTAGAGAGGAGATAATTGGAGAAAATGCTTTCTGTTATAAAGCGAGTTTGTTTTAATTGCCGGTGATCGGTGATGTTTGTTTGATATCAATAATGCGATTAACGTGTGCTAATATTATGTTTGATTATTTTTTAAAGGTTTATTAATGTATACAAATTATAATATGTACGTTCGAGTAAAGAATCTGTCACAGTTGTCATTTAAATTTGCTCTATAATATAATCATAACGAATAATTTCGTAATTAAAATAGGCGCGAATAAATTTCCTAAGATGAAATAGAAAAAATGTTAAAAAATTTTAGTTAATTAAGACTGTGACTCAGAGGTAATTATTTATGTAATTTGCAATGTTAATATACTTACACATTTTTTCAGTAAAAATAAAATACGTCAGTGTAATCAGTAAGATTTACTCGAACAAACAAGCGATACCGATCTAAAACACACGCTCATTAATTCCAATTACAAACGCGATACTACAAACAGGTAGAAAAAAATGCATGAATCGTTGACTCGTCCCGCATAAAACCAAATGTAGATCCAGCGAATTCTCCCTCGGTATAAAAATTCCACTTAGGACGGTTGAACTTCCGCGTTAATTAGCGCGCCAATTCGTCCTCTTCAATCCGTCCCTCCTTTATATTTCTCCTTGTAAATCATCTAACCCCGCCGCGCCAATTACGAAACGCTCGGTTTCCCCATTCCTGGCGCTCACGAAATTCCCATCCCGAGAAGGAAGAAACGAGCAGTGCGGGCTTCTCGCGCGTTACGATTGGAGTGCGTCCAGATCGACGCACCGTTTTTCAGCGGGGATCCATTAGTATTCCCGCGCTATCGTCGCGGCGACGAGTGTCGTTGACTCTTGCGCTGTTATGATGGCGCCGATACCGGCGCGCCGCGGGCGCAATTTGTAGTGCGCGCGCGACGCCGTAATAACCGCGGCATACGTGCCGCGGCGTCTAATTGACTCGGACGATGAAAAATTGTTCGCGAAACCGAGAGTCGTTTTGCTCTTAAGTGGACGCTCGCTCGCCCGTAGGAATATTCAACGGTTCGGCCGTTTCTTTCGGCCTTTTTTTTCGCGCTGGGGACTATCAACGAGGCGAGCTGTAAATTAGTGCGTGTTATCTCGTTTAACGAATTTCGCTGAGATTTTTTTTTTTAAGGTGAAAGTTTTATTTTGCTGGGGGGGATATTTCGTTACATTAGTTTTGCTTATAGTGTCGAGTGCAGTTTTGTTTATTTGCGTTATTTTTCGCGACTGTTTTTCCCTTGTTTTTAATCCGTACAATATCGTGCGCTATTGATATTCCATTACTAAAGCAAACACTTT
Source organism: Eurytoma adleriae (assembly GCA_900480045.1). Lineage (NCBI taxonomy): Eukaryota > Metazoa > Arthropoda > Insecta > Hymenoptera > Eurytomidae > Eurytoma > Eurytoma adleriae. The sequence continues at coordinate 240,901 of UXGC01000096.1, forward strand.
ATAACCTTCAAACTGCTTTTTTCTATAAAAAAACATGTAGGTAGAGGTTGTATAGTATGAAACAAATACAACGTCAATATCAATATAGTGTAGTTAAAGTACGCTTTCGTGTTTACATGAGTATTCGTACGTTCAATTTTACAATAACTGTACGTTGCACATTGCTATTGCTTGTTATTTCCGGTAGAATACTTTAATTTTTAGTTTTAGCGCCTTTAAACAAAAATTTTTAACTCAATGTAGTAGTCGTTAAATAATTGATAAACTTGTAATTAATTAATTTGAATGTAAATTAATCGTGATTCACTGAAAAAATTGCTTAGTGTGTGTACATTGCTTTAATCACTCAAAATGACAACTGCTTTTTGAAAAATTTATTAAGTGTACAGTAAAAATCTTGTTATTCTACTAAAAAGTCGTTCTCAAAGATAAATTGCAACGCACAATCAGCAATCTATAAAACGTGGATAATCATCGAAAAAGAAAACATTACAAAAAGCTATTCGAGCTAAAATAGAAGAAAAAAAGCATGCATTACGCAAGACAAATATACCTACTGCGCGCTACATTCTCTCGGAATTGCATTCCGCACAAATCAGAACAATTTGTAGCATTCGAAGCGCCTGTAATAATTAACGGGAGAAAAAAAGAGAAGAGAGAAACCCTAATTCGAATATGTACTATAACGTTTTGCATATTAAAATGAATATTTGGTCCGGCGCCAAGTCCGCAGAGCGCGGGCCCCGCGATGAATCCGGAATTTACATACTACGTTACAGGCCGCAACATTTAGCAGCGCGGCGTAAACTTTAGATTAACGTCGTCGCCGGAAAAACCAACAGCCATCAAATTTCCAATTACAAATAACGAGCCCCGGCCCCTCGGCAGCACCTCGCGCGCCGCGCATAATGTATACCGTCGCTCGCGCGCGCGTATACCCGCTCCGCGGACGGTACTCGCGGGACCGTCGCCCGCGGAGTGTCTTGGAAGTAACGAAACTCTCGGGGAAACGTCGCTGGGATCCCCGACTGTTGACGCAGGCTAATGAAATGCGGCACTCGGCAGGTGATGTCATCGCGCGCCTGCCTCTCTCTCTCGCTTGAATTTTGCTCCGCGGCGCAAGTTTATCCAATTCCGCGAGCTCCGGAGTAAGTGGATTACGATTGCTCCTTTGTTCCCCGTCCGTCGGAATTATTCCGGCGACGTAATTTGCGGGGGGTCCCCCCGCGAGCCCCCCATAAAGCCCCGCGCCTCGGCATAAATCAACGGCGAGCGCCTTTTCTCCGTAAATGAAAATCAAATTCGGATCTTTGGGACGAGTGCCAGGCTTCGGGGGCCGCGTGTGTATGTGGGTCGAGGCGCGCCCGGAGTCTTGACAAATTGCGCGGGAGGAGCGAGGCGCGCTTCGATTAATTATGCCGGCAACAAGTGGCGATTCGCGAACTTTTCCTCCTCCTTTTTTTCTGAGGGTCACACGCGTTCGCTTCCGGGCGGAGAGGAGAGGATGGAATAGTTTTTTTTTCTCATTTCCTTGCGGGATGATTTGAAGCGGCTGGGAGGAAGACGGGGGATTTAAGATGCTCGTAAAATTTTACACGCTGCATATCTTATGTGGAGCGCCGGCTTTCAGCGGGGGATTTGGCGCGGATGCTTCTAAAAGGATATAATGTGTTTTTATTTAGAGAAAATTCATTTTCCAAGTTTCGCGGAAATCTGGGACTGACAGAAATGCGGCTATTGTTTGATTAAAAGTTTGGAAAAGCCCGCCGCTGTGAAGAGTATGAAATCCGTATAATTAAAGTGTTAAAAGTTCAAACACCGTGGTAACGGCTCTCGCTGGTATAAATAGAGAAACTTTTATCATGATTTCATTAAATTGCATTTTAAGACTTACTACACTTTGAGCTCATTTTTTTGTTTTATTAAAAAAAAAATGTTATATTTATTTCAGTGTTTTTTATACTCTACTAAATGTTTTATTTTAGCTCGAGTAGTTAAACACGCACATTTTTTCCTCGACTTTAAAATTTATAACAGAGATTTTATCAATGAATCCATTCAACAAAACACTTTATTACCGAACTTTTTATAACGATTCTAAAGCCAAACAATTTTTTAATACCCCATAACTCTACATCTCCGCCTCGAGCGCGTCGCTTTCTCCCACGTCCTCTATATTCACGCGATCGAACGCAAAAATACTTCTGTACCGAAATAATTCCGAATTCCATCGTAATCCGCAAGTGGAGCGAAATTAAAATCGCCGCTAAAAATACCGGCGACACGGAAATAATCGGAGGAATTTTAATCGGCGCGCCTCCTTATGCGATCGGCGAAAACTCGGGCGATTTTGTTTGCAAAGCGCCTCGCTCGCTCGCTTCTGTATCTGTTTAAAAAACACTCGAGCGCCGCATTCCTGAAATGCCGCGCGGGCTTATCGGCGCGGGGCGCGCGTCGCCGCCGATAATGGGCACGGGCACCGAAAAGCCACGCGCGCGCGCTGCAGCGCGGCACTCGCGCCTGCGCTGGCCGCCTTTTTTTCGCGCGCAGAATACGAGAAAAACGAAAGGCGAGCCGCGCCGGCCGGCAGTATCGAGATCCGCGCCGCCGAAAAGACACTTGCGCCGGCGGAAGGATTAGCCGGGGTCTAATAATACACGGCGAGTGTCGTTAAACGACCGGCGGGCAGAATCCAACGGCTTTTTTTATTCGGTTGAAGGTGATTATTCCTTTTCTTTTAGCTTGCTTGTTGTTATGCTTGCGAAACAATATTTTTTTTTCTTTTGCTTACTTCGCGTGGGTATGTTTTTTTATTCGTTGGGATTGTTTTTAAAAGTGTGCGTAAATTAGAGTTGTTTTTTACGTTTTTGTTTTTGATTCAGCCGTTTACTTTTGTATACGTAATGCAACGCTTGGAAATTTACACAAGCTTTATCAAAGTCATTCGGTCTAGTCAAAATTGTGCAAACATTAATTAAATCAAAACGGCTCTCTTCGTCGTTTTAATTCGACTGAACTTTTTCCATCCCACGTATGCGAAAAACTTGTCGAAATTGCGCGAAAAAAGAAGAGGAGGAATTGCCTCGACCTCGAGACACGGGGCGCCGGCCGTTAAAGCGTCGTCGTATTTTGACGCGGCTCTCACGTCGAAAACCGTCGGCGCGGCATTTAAACCGCGGCGACCTTCGGATTCCGGCGCACGCCCCCGCCTCGATGATTTATCGGCGGGGCTTTGTTTGCTCCGCGCGGCGATGATATCGCGCCGATAAGGCGGAGCTGCACCGCGCCGGTGCACTCTCGACTTTCCGCCGTGGAGTACACGTACACACGCGTGCCTCGGGGTCCGATTATACGCGCGCGTCGTAATAGGAAGAGAAAAAAAAGAGGCAGGGCGATTCTTGCGGGATGACGGGAGCGAGCGTTCGAGCTATTCATAGCCGCTGATCGAGCGGGAGCATTGGGTATAATGAAGATCAATTTGGCATTATTGATTCAAGGTGCCAGGAATGATTTTGGAATTGAATACAATTGAGGATCACGAGCGCCGCGCGAGCCTCAAAGATCTTTAATTGAGGCATGTGCGATCGCTCGGTGTACAAGGTACTCGAGCGCGCGTGTGCCGTTGCGGGTTTATTGGTATTCATTGGTGTACGGTGACTTATGCAAAGCGGCTTATTCATTGTACAAACAAAAATATTAATATAAGTGTGGGAAATTAATTAGCCCGATGATTTAATGGGTGAGAAAAGTTGATTTTATAATTGAATATGGTTTTTTGATTGGGCTGGAATTATTAAAGGCTGAGGCTGAATTTTTAATTTAAATTAGAATAGTTAAATGACACTTAAAAAAATCTTTTATTTTTTATTTACACACGAATGAAAAGACTAACGTACAATAAATGGGTGTTAACTTATTTATATTTGTATAGGTGAACATTTAAATCGAATAAAGAAGTTAATGCATATTTGCTGAAAGAATATTAAAAACTTTTATAAAAGAATTTTGGAAACTTTAAATAGAAAACTACAAAAACTCCCACTTAATGCATATTTTTTTCACATTTTAAGTATAAACGAAATGAGCAATGTTTAGTTTCTTCCTTTCACACAAGAAGAGAATAGTAGCTTCCTCTTTTGAACTGGTTAATCCGACTTTTCGTACAAGCAATTTATCGAGAATGACACACATTTGCGTTACATCAGTCCATAAATTAACCATAAATACACAAGAATACCGTTACCCACTTCAGTGCACAAAAAAAAAGAAAAAATCTCCAACAGCATCGCGCACCCAGCAAACTATGTATATTTATTCACCCATAATCAAACCTCCCATGCCACTAAACCAGTACCGCGCCTCAGAATGAACTCAATTACAACTTTGCCATCTCTCGATAGCGAGGAGCCATTAAACTCCCCCTCCCCCCTCAGATTGCACGAAATAAAAGGCACCAAATCATCTCTCGCGGCGGTATAAAAGCGCGACAAATAGCCCCCGCGAGGCCGCACCTGAGTCCGCCGCGCGCGATAAGGAGCTCGTAAAGATAGCGCGCGAATTTCTCGCGGCGGAGGCGGACAACCGCTCGACCGCCGCCGCCGCGGCTCGGTTTTGATTTACGAAGTTAGCGGGCCCGCCGCCGCGCGAGGAATGCCGAGCGCACTCGGCCGTGGAGTAGCCGCTGCCTGAAATAGTTTTGCGGTGTCGCTGAACGACGAATCGCGCGGCCGCTAATTAATTTCGGCCCCGGAGGAGGCTAAGTAACGCGAGGCTGCATTCAACAGCCCGGCGGTTTCGCTCGGATACGCGTCGAACTTGAGACGCGATGAAAATGCTGGCTATGGGCGAATGGGCGCTGGCTGTTTAGTACCGTTAATTTTCACTAAAAGGAGAGTCTCGTGAATTTTGAACTAAAATTTGACAAGAAAAGACGATTTTTGGTTTTTTTATGCAAAAGTAGTATAGTGTGTGATTAAAAAATAATCTTAGCTTTATTAGGTTCAGAATACACTAAGAACTAAGTCAATTCGCAAAAAAACATTTTGAAAAATTGTAACGATAATGGACTTTTTAACCCAGTTTTACGTTAAATTTTTTCTTTAAAGACTTCCCTTAATTCCTGTTTAGCCTTACGACACTTTCGTGGGAATTTTTATCCCTGATTTGTAGACGCATACGTGTTTTGCGGATAACGCGACCACGTCAATGAATCCAATTATATTATTTTCGTGACCTAATTTCTAAAAGTAAATACCAGACATTTCGGATAGAACATTCCTTTCGCTCTGCACGCATTATTAAACAGCCATGCGCACAATATGCGAAGATCACGCGAATTGACCTCTAATCTCGGACAAATTAGTCACACTTTGTATGAAAAAACCAAACACAGCTGAATTCGAATATCAGCGAGGCACGCGAAAGCGGCTCTCGAGAGCGACTATTTAAATGGAAAAAAAAGGAGGAAGAAAACGAAAGAAAGAGAGAGAAAAGTAAAAACACCGAGATAAAGCCGGCGCGTGTTGGCGCGGTGAGTCACTGTTTAAGCGAGAGCCTCGTCGCGTATTTGCAAACTCGCAAGCGCCATCGATACGTTACGCGGCGCTGCCGCGGAGTAACGATCGCGCACCTCGAGATTTTTCCCCGGCGGATTTGTTCCGAAACTGCGGGCGCGCGCGCGCGATCCGCCAAATTTACATGAGAAAAGTTTCGCGCGCGCGCGACGCGTATTTACCGGCTTCGCGGATTTCAGTCGCGAGAGGGACTCCGAGCTCAAAGAGACTTCGCGCGGGGATATTTCCGAAAAGGTTGGGGAGAGGCTGCAGGAGAGGCGCTTTGAGGACGAGCTCGGGACCCTCTACTTGAACGCTTCTTTGAGATCCTTTCTCGCGCGACAATGCGGCTTATTTACGAAACGAGTGTCAAAATTGCCGCTCGACGGTTTTGTACTTTTTTATTTTCAGGAGCTTCTTTTAGGTTTGGATGTGTTGACGCGTGGATTTGAATATTTTTTATCAGAAAGCGTAAAAAATAATTTAAATGTAAATGAGTTAAATTATTTTTTTAATCCCTTTATTAAAGACGTGACCTTTTCATTGATCGGATATAGAAATTTGGATGTAAATTATAGATAATTATTAATCAGTGATCTACTCTATTACCGTGATTTACTTTTTTAATGTAAAATATATAATTTAAGATCAGATTTTAAGAAATTTAACAATGTTTTCATCAGAATTTAAAAATACTAAATATTTGAGTTCTAACATTAAAATTTTATTGTTACAATTATAACTCGATACGACCCTATCACCATTTTGAAATTTAATTGCACTTGCATGTTGAGTATTATTTTAAAAAATAAAGTCCGATTCAGTAAAATGAAACGAGTTTATTACTTCCACGACTATTCGAGAATAAAACTGCAACAAAAGAAGCAAAAAATTCACTTCGCCTTAAAATATTACCCAGCCAAACAATATAAACATCGCGATCGAAGGTGTAAAATATCGAACCGAACGACCGATTGTTTGGCAGTTACACAATCGCCGGCTCGATCTCACTTCTCCCGTAGCTTCGTAACAAAATCGATGCAACGGCCATAGGTATATAACGAAATGAAATAAACCGAGAAAGTAAGTTCTTACTTACTTCGCGGCCGCGAAGCTTACAAAGTCGCGCGAATCGACGTCAGCGATAATATTTACGCGTGTGTAGCACTCGGCGGGTCCGCGGCGACTTAATTGACTCTGCGGGTGCCGCACAGTGCCGCCGTTGTGCGCGGAACTTTTCTGGAAACGGTCCGCCTTCGGAGGCGAGTCGCGGCGAAAGCCCCGGGAAATTAAAACGTCGATCGAGGGAAAACGAGAAAAGTTCAGGTAGGAAGTGCGATTCCTCATGCGCACCCCCTCCCACCTCCCCCTCGCGTGCCGCTTCCCTCGTCGCGGGAAAAATTGCCTTTATGACGGGGGAGCATTTGAATTTTATCTGCTTTGTTGAACTCGCCTTTTCCACGACGGACCCGAGAAGTTCGGGCTTGCTTTAAGTACCGCTGAACGTCGGGGAGATTTTTTTTTGCCCGCCCGACGAAATGATTTTTATGCGGAACTTTTAGAGGATGCGAGTGGGAAAGTCGTTTTTTTAAAGTGAAATTCGATTTACGAGGGCGTACGCTGCTATTGTTTTAAATTTTGTTTTATTGCGATAGCGATTTTTTTTTGTTATTTTTGCTTAATTTTGCATTTACCGCAAAAAAAGTTTCTTAAAGAGAGTGTCTCTTTAAAAAAAGCAAGAAAATGATTGCACTTTCATGATTGTAACATGCAAGTATAATTTTAAGAGAAAAACTCTTTTAAATTCATTTTTAAGAAACAAATGTTTTTAAGTTGAGAAAGCAAATCATTCTTAATTTGAGAAACAAATTTTCTTCTTATTATGAATTTTTGTTTTTGTTTAATAATTTTATTCTATATGCTACTTATTTAAAAAATATGATGTAAATGACCTAGCCTTTTGTATATAATATTTTCTTACTTTACTGTAAGAGCATCATTGTTTTTTTTATAATAAATAATAAAATATATTAGAAACTTGCGTGTAGTATTAAACCAATAATTATTTAACTTTTATTAATTATCGATTATTGACATAAAAATATCATCCGACATTTGTATATATCATCCAAAATTCCCCTAGGAATCTTTTAAAAATTTCAACAAATTTAAAATCGCTTGGATTCCGTAAGTGCTGCGCGCACTTAAAAACGCCCGTATTTTAAGCCCCAAAATCGGCGATAAATTAAGCCGACGTTATTTTATTAATACGACAAGCAACATCGACGTTAACTGCCGAACAATTTTCGCAACGATCTTTCATCCTCGTAATCTCGCATCCCGACATTAACCACTCGAAAAATCTCCTTTGTTCGCAGGTGAAAGCGCCCGGAGGCATCGACTGGGTGCATCGACGTGGGACGACTGAAAAGTGTAGCTCCTTTCGTTCCGTTTCTTTTCTCGTTTCTTCTTCGGTTTTTTTTTTCGTTCGTACACAAAAAAAACAGGCACTAGAGGTAAAAAAAAAGAGAGAAATAAAAAAGGAAGGAGGAGAGAAGGTGGGGAGAGCGGGGGTTACCTCTACACCCGTGTGCGCGCGCGAGTGTGTGTGTGCGCGCGGAGCGCGAAGAGCCCGAGCGTGTGCAGCGATGACAGTTGGACGGCCGGTGTCCGAGTGAGGCTCGCGCGCGGCCCAGATGCTCCCGGCCGCCTCTCTATGATGTGAGGCGTCGATCGCGTCGCGTTTTTCGCCAAACTTTACCCGCGCCGCACATACAGGAGGTATATACACGCGACAAGTGGAGAGGCTGAGAAGTAAGGAATTGCACCGGACACCGAGGAATCGCCGAGAGGAGGTACAGCACGATGGCCCTGTCCAAGCGTCCACTCGTCCTCGCCGCGCTCCTGCTCTCTTGTCTGCTCGGTGAGTACCTTTCCTTTTTTCTTCCTTTATTTCTCGCCGCTCGCGCGGAGAGCGATTTCTGCGGACGCACTTCGGCGCGATCGTCGTTTATTAAGGGAAGCGACGTCGTTTTCTATTTCTTGTTTTTTCTTTATTACATTTCTTTGATTTATGTATACATTTTTAGATTTATATTTTTTTTGAGTGATGGATTTGAAAGCAGTTTTTTTTTAAGGATAGGTATATATACGGGAAGAAGAAATTTTTAATCTCGCGGCGAAGCTCGAATGAATTTACATTTAGATCGACAAAAGTAATGGGTATATTCTAGAGCGGAAAATTAAGAGCTTGTCATGCAAATCTTGCCGCGGAACGGACGCGCGAATTAATTCTTCGGGCATTCATGGGGCCTTCCTCCTTTCTTGCCGAAGTCGACGCGCGCGCAGCCATGAATCGCGAATGTATCCCCCCGCGCGCGCAAAAATGTAATTACACGCGTAAAAGCGTATTAAATGGCAGCCGCGGCCGAGCGCTTTATCAAAGGGTGATCCTCGGTCCCGTTACAGCCGCGTCCTTTTTTCAAGACTCGGCGTTGAGATTTCGAAATATTTTCAGCGTCGTATTTCTTCCTTACGTCACTTTTGTTCCTTTGGTTTTTCTTACGGTTGCCCGATATTCCATTGGAAGGGGAATGCAATAAAAAAGTTGAGCGAATAAAATATTTTTTCTTTTTAATATTAAATGCGTAATGTGCAGTACTTATAAGAGAGGCGAAACTTGGTTACATGCTTTTTAGGTTAAAAGGCGATTAAGAAAAGAAGTAGTGCATTAAGGGATTATTGAAATGAATTATAAATTATCTGTAATTTATCTTATAAACGATTATTCGCCGATGAATGGATTTACCACAATTGAATTATAACCAAACACTACCGATGTTATTCGTATATAATGACATTGGCTAATGAAAGCTTAAATTAAAATTTAACTCGTAATTTATATGCTATCGTAAATACAATAATAATAAAATACCGCATAAATCGTAAAACTATAATTTATTATTCAATTATTTCAAACATCGCTTTTACATCTCACTGAAATGTAAATAGCATCTGTCATTTAATGTATTGCATCAAAACCAATGCCTTATTTTTAAATACAGGGAGAAAAATTTTATGGAAAACTACTTGTATTTTTTTGTAATAATGTAGTAATAAATTCATTCATAGAACGGTCCAACGGAAAAATTTAGACTTGCAGTAAATATTGCATTCTTAGCGAACAAAGTCTATGATTTACAGTAAAAATTACTATACGAGTGTTGTAATTTTTACGAAAGTCTTGTAACTGCTGTTCCCCAGTTCTGCAATTTTTCCTGAAAATGTGTTCACCAGTTAACGTTCTATTTTTAAAGTATTGATTTTATTTTATTGATTCCGCAATTTTTACTGTAACACTCGTAACTTTTGACACGAGACTACAACACTTCACCTAATCTATGATTACATATCTCTGTTAGCTCAAAGCAATGTAAATTTTCCAAAAAAATTTCTCTTCATGTACAAGTGCAAATCCAGCGAAAAAATCCCTGCAAGCAATCTCCGGCAGAATCCCGAAGCTCTTAAAAAAATCAACACCGCCAAAAAGAAGTGCAACAGCGGCCGGTTCGGGCCGAGCATCTGCGCCTCCTTTTTAAGAGGCAGTTCGCGGCTCGCTTTCTCGCCCGTCTGACCCACTTGTCGGGCCGGGGGGATCGATCCCGATTTGGGCTGCGCTCGCCGCGCTTAATTAATACTCGCACGCCGACCGGTTCGCCCTTTCGTCCTTCCGCGCTGCCCGCATCCGGTCGAATCGCCGCGCGGAAAAAGGAAGGCAAGCGGATCGACAGGCGCGCGCGCGCGCCCCGCTCGTTTTTCATATTCTCGGGGGTAATTGCTTTCCCGCTCGTTTTTTGCCGGTATAAATTCTCAAAGGGCCTCCCCCCCACCGCTTCATATTCAACTTCCCCTCCATGGCGGTGTAGGGTAGTGGTGGAGGGTTGAAATTTATGAAGACGAATAATATCGAATTGCAGGGCCGCCGGGGCTTTCTGGGTCGCGTTTATGAAAATTTGATGGGCTGCAAGCGCGAGCGCCACGGTGAATTACGCTTAATATTCGCGAGACACTCGCGCGCCCGACCCGCTGACTGCGCAGAAGCTCCTCCCCGCCTCGACTTCCTCTTTTTTTTTTCTTCTTCTTCGGCTTTCTTTTTGTTCTGCTTTCGCTAGGCTGTGAGGAAATCAGCGGGGCGAGGAGGGCAAAAAGTGCACCGTCTGTTACTTCTTTTTTTTTTCTCCGTAAGTGAGTTTAGGAGCGTCTTCGCCGCGGGGTGCGGGTCATTTTCTTTACGCGCAGGTGTAAAATTTCGTAGGACGGAGGGAAATCTGACGCGGACTCGGAGCGTGAAGTTGTACGTATATAACGCTTTCAATGTGCTCGGGGTATAGTGACTTCTCTTTTTACTCGGACTATAAATTTTGCGACAGTAGTTTGCGACTTTGAACTTTTTTGAAAATGGAAAATAATTTTCATTTTGAAACGTACTTTATATCTTATTTCGAGGAAAGGGTTGACTAGAGTAGCTACTTTTTCATATTTTTCAAATTATTTTTTAATATTACGATAAGTATTTTACAGGGAGTCTCAAAATATGCAAATTTAATATCTGCAGTATAATATAATACATTCAATTTTTTAAAGCGGAGAAATATAAACTCATTTTATCGACATTTTAATGCACTGCAGTAGACATCCTCTAAATTTTATTAAAGATTTAATAATTCTTATCTTCTTTAAATATAGCTTCTTTACTTTTAGTCGGTTGAGATACTGGGTAGTAATTTAAAAAAGTTTGAGGTAGAAATAATTTTCGCACCTTAAAAAATGAAGAATTTCACTTAAATAGATAAAAAATTCTCATACTGCTCTTAAAAAACATTTTCAATTTCCATCAGAGTTTGGTCATTTAATTAAATTTCTCCAGATCTTTTTCACAGACTATGAAGGTTTTCATTAAGTTAAGACTTTTTTTAACAACATAGATTCCCATATGAAGTTGTTCGTTTAAAAAAAAAATACTTATCACCCCACAGGTTTTATTTGTTTAATAAACGTAAAAAAACGTGATTCGCAACAAATAACCAATGTTTCAACGATCGAATTCGGCGCCCTCCAAATTTTTCTGCACCTCCTCGCCCACTAGTGCGATACGCCGCTTGGAGCGTCAGAAAATCGCGGCGACCTCGAGCCATCAAAGTCCTCAATAACGAGCGGGAGAAAACGAGCGCGCGTTTACGGCCCGCGGGCCGCGCGTCGCCGGGGGCGCGAATTATACACTCCTACGTAGCCGCGCGCTCGGTTCAAGGTCGCCCCGTCAGGTTCACCGCGAAAGGCGCTTATTAGTATCCAATTTACGTCGGCGCTCGATTTCGCCGGTTATAGAAAACAAAAAAAGGAGGAAACGGGAGCGCGCGTCCGGCTCCGACGTGCGACCCCCTCGAATTATAAAACCGATGCGCCGTGGGGGTCAAGTCCGCCGGCCTTGAGGGGGCGCATCGCCCCGATATCGCCCCCCTCCCCCCCGTCGGCGTCGAACGAGTCGAATTTCAACGCGCATCGAGTCGCTTGTTTGCGCGGCGACTTTCTTGCCTCGCTTGGCGATATGTATGCGCCGTATGTACCGAGGCGAGCTTGCGCAATCCACGAGAAAGTTTCCGTCTCGGGAGAGTCGAGTGTCACTTCGCGCTCGCGGCCGCTCACCTTCCCGTACACAATGCATTCTGTGAAATAGATATGCGCCCGCGAGTTTCTTACTCGGGGTATTCTTCTTTTCTCTTTTATCTCTGTCTTTGTTTTTTTTTTTTTTCATTTTTTTTTGCGGAACCTAGACAACGGATGGTGGGTGGCTGGACTTTGAGACTTTGAGCTTCTTGTGACTCGCGGGCTTGTTATGCGGTTTACAAAGCGTAAGCAATGCTTTTTACTCGGCTACCGTCATTATGCACTGCCGCGGTATTTTACTTGTTTTAATTGTAGCTTTATTTTGTTATTTATTTACTCGCAAGGTTCGTTTCATGAGTAAATTTCAACATATATTTCATGATACTAACTGTAAAGCTTCCAATCGTCACTTAATTAAAAATGGTTTGTGATTACATCGCTATTTTTATTTTGTTTATTTATTTATTTATTTTTTTGCTAAAAAAGTGTACCTTGCTACAGTAAGTGCGCGAAATGAAGGAAAAAAATAAAAGTGATTTAATATTTTTGCAGATGCAGTTTCGTAATTGTAAGCGAAAATAAACAAGCCTGGCCTCCTCGACGGCTTTTATTCGCTGAAAGCGCTGGCAAAGCGGTCAGGCGCAAAAGTCGCGAGCGGCCCTCGATCGGTCTCGCTGTGTCGCAATCGCGGGGAATTAAATTCTGTTAGGTGCTCGGCCGCGATTTTTTTTTCCTGTCGCTCGTGGTTTAAAGAAAAAAAAAATTTCATGAAATTCCAGGTGGCAAATAAAAATTCACCTATAAAATCTTGCCAGTAAAAAGATTTATATACCTTTTGCGTTGCATCGCTTGTCGTTACATTTCTCTGATGCAATAATTATTGCGAATCTTATTCCTTTCCTGCGTTTTGTTAATTTACATTTTTTGTATATTATCTGAATTTTATTAAAAATAAACGTGCAAACATTAAAAAAATCAAAATTATATTGTGATCAAATTTAAGTAAAGAAAAAGGAACAGATACCACTCCTAACGTACGGATTAATAGGTGATTTTCTGTCAAAATCTACAGAGAGATGACTTTTGCACCTTTTTACCAGATATTTTTTCGAATCGTATATGACGATCGGTACACCTGTACCGCTGGCTCTGACGAATAGCCAAAATTTCTCGAGATAAACTTATCAGGTATTAATTTAATAATGCCCGATAAGATACAGACTTCCGTGAGACATTCGAGTCTGTTGACTCGATAAGTGGTGACTGTATATAATTTTCCACGTGGCAACCGAAATTCGCCTATCAAATTTATTCAATAGTGTACTTATACCTTTGGCGTTGCATCAGGCTCGTCAGTACTTTCCTCTGACGCAACAAAGCGAATCTTTTTTCCTCCAAGCGGTTTCTCATTTTACAGTTATTCTGCACGAGTAACTTATTTTTCTTTTTTTAATCGCAAAATAAACAGCAAGATTATGGCTGGCTGGTGTATTTATTATCGGCCTCTTCGTACCGCCAGAATTTCCCGAGAAAAAAATTATCGGCTATTAATTTAACGGCGGCCGATAAGACACAGTCCAACGTGAGGTGGGCTCTCGCGAGTGTCGGGGCTCTCGACCCGATAAGCGTCGATTGCGCATAAATTTCCGGTGCCGGCACGCGAGTGCCAATGTCACTCTGCGCCCTATACGTACATACCCCCGCTCTACCGCGTAATTAGAGAAAATAAAATCCCACCGTTAAATCACGGCGGCCCATTCACGACAGCGGCAAGGCCGCGGTATATAATTTTCAAGTCGCCATTGTTTCGCGCTTCTTTTTCCCCCGTCAAATGTCGCGCGGGCACTTTGTCAAGCGCCGGGCACGCCCGCAATTATCGCGCGGGAATTTTGCGCGAGTGGACGCCCCTCAGCCGCGCGTTTATTTTGACACTCGCGCACTACAGCGTAGCCCCGCGCGCAACCCAGCGCGAAGCTTTTCCCCGTACGTTTTTTTTTTATTTCCGAGCGTCTTGTCCGAGGGAAAACGAGTTTTTATCCGCGGGAGCGGGATCGAGCGCGCGGGGCAATTACGCGGGCCGATACGAATGAAATGTGTAATGTCCGTTAATGGGCGATAATGCGCGAAATCGCCGGTATTTCATAGCGCGCCGCATTGTAAATCTGCCAGGATTCCCTTTCATTATCTATGCACTTTTTATTGCGCGCGGCGAGGGAGAGAGCGCGGCTCTCTACAACGTCCTGACGAGGATTGCGCCGCGCCGCGTTTATTGCGCTCACTTATAAGATAAAACCTGCCACGCGCATGTGATTTTCGCGCTCGGGTGGGTCATTAATTTTTTTTTACGAAATGACTCGTAAAACAGGTCATTTTTGCGAAGCGGAGTGCGCACTGAAGGGTTCCCGTCTGCCGCTGTCACTGCGGGATCTGCGCAAAAAAAAATGTTAATTAAGCGTCTCGCCCGATGGAAAAGTGCCACTATCAGCGTCCAGTTCGTGTTCCGGGATTTAATATCGCTGGAATTATTTAAAGCGTTCTGAGAGTAATATTAGTTGTGCGCGAGAACGAGGGTATAATTTTATACCGCTTAAAATTGATAATACCAATTAGGTTTCCTTAATCGATGAAATGATTTATCGGATATTTTTTTTGCCTATTTTATGGTCATTTTTTAAAACTAATAGTTAGGGATCAAAAGTATCTGAAAAATCGTTTTATCGGTAGGAGAAAACGGAACGATTTCCAGAAAGGCAAATTTATCTAAGAAAAGTTTTGATAACAGTGGTAGTATTTCTGGAGCGATTCCTATTATTCTTTAACTTTTTAGGTTTAGATCCTTTTGGATCTGTACAATAACATTTTAAACAAAGTCTTTTTAACTAAATTTCTCTTTTTCATTGTATATGACAAAAATAACGAAAGATTTGTTCAGCGTCATTGAACCTTGTCCTTTACATAAGTAGTAACAGACAGATGTGGTAAGACAGATGTACAAAGGCTTGTCTTTTTTTACACACTAGTATAATTTATTTTTTATTATTCTGACATTATCAATCCCTACGGTATGAAAACATGTTTAACGGTTCATAGAATAAATTACTACTCTAGAATAAAATTTAGTTCTGAGCTCAATATTCGATTTTCTAAAAGAAATGTTTTATGGAGACATTTAATTTGTTGCTGCTTGCCACAATCATTCTACTCTGTCAGCGTAGGAGTTAACAAGTAAATCATATTAGACCGAGCAAGTCAGCGTCCTCGTTTGAAAAATGAAGTTTAATAATTTCACAAAATTACTTAAACAACCGCACTGTTATTACCCTATTAGCCAGTACACCGGTAGACACCCACAGCCCGAGAATATCTCAATCTAGCAAGCGGCGATAGACTCGTCCAGCCAGGCGTTTACCTCGTATCTCACGTTTACAAGCGTGTAACCGCGCTGTCATCGAGGCAGGCGGGCGCGCTCGCGCTCATTAGAACGAAAAAGAAAGAAAAAAGCGCAGACAAGCCTCGTAATTTACGCGATAGACGAGCGAGCCGTCGCCGGGACGTTTCGAAGTGCTTGAGTGATGTATGGGGAGCCGGGCGCGTCAGGTGCGCGCTGCCCGCCGGTGGCTATATTGCGATAACGCAAATTGACATAATTGCGCGCGACTAAACGGCGGGCCCGCGTCGGATAGCGCGCGCGCCGCGACGGACGCTCGAGCCCAAAGCCGCGCGCCACTTATTATTATTCCGACATTAATATTCAATAACATTCGACGGCCGATCGCCGGACAAAGTATATATGCGCGCGCCGCCGCCGACGAGGCCTGCACTTTATTTACCCTTAATGAATATTCAAGCAAGCGTAATTGCCGCCGCCGCCGCCGCGGGTAGGTACACTGTGCTCGCGCGCCGAGGAGGTTCGCGCGGGAAAATTCGCGGGTGCGCACACTTTCCAGCTGTGTGCGCAAGCGCCGGAGTACTTTATTTTCGAGGGATAATTTGCATTTTTAATCAACTCGCTCCCGGTTAATATAGCGTTAATTATTTAGTCGCTCGTTAATCCGCGCTGAGGGCTAAAAGCTTTCGACGAAAATTTAAATGATGCGCTTCGCGTGCCGCTCGTTTGAATTGTACCGCGCGTCGTAAATTCGATCTTTACTTAAAAGTGTCATCCTCCTGCACATCACGCGGAACCTCCTCTCGTCTCTTTCGCCGATGATTTTTCAGAAGCGCGTTCTCCGAAACGCGAAACTCGCGATCGCGCTCGACCGATTGAATTGATCGTGCCGCGTAAAAAAAAGGCACGTCGACGTTTTTTCACCGCGACGAGTGGCCCACTTAGCCGCGGCGGATTCGGCAGTCGCGGTCGTTAAACCTATTTAGAAGCTCGCTCAAACGTAGCATCTCTCGCGCGCGCTTGCGCTTGCCAAAGTTAATCGGCGGCGGAGCGGGAGTGGGGGCCGCGCGGCGAGAAATTGAATACCTTCGCAAATTCCTGGCGAACGTTTAGCCGCGCTGTTCTAGTTGGCGGGTAATCGCGGATAACCGAGGGATTACGATGGATCAGCTTTGAATAAGGTACGCGGAATAGTTCGCCGGGTGGGTTCGCCGCCGCGATCCCCAACTTCGCTGCAACTGTTGCATCTTTTCCCTCCCCCCTCCCCCTTATCAATGCTTTTATCCCCGAGTATACGGTTGGATACGGTTTTTCGCGATGTTTCTTGTTCTTCCGTTTTTCCTCGCGGAGGTGATGGTACGGACGCTCGCTTTTATTTTCGCTGAAACACGCGAACCCTTTCTCGCCGGGGCTGCGAACACGTTTTTCCGGACGGAGGAAATGGGTTTGGGTCCTCGTTTGGTATCGAGCTGTCAAAGATGATTTTTCTTTATTGAGAAAATTTTTTTAACAAATATCGTTACAGCTGTGCACCGAGAAAAAGAGTTTTAGTAGAAAATATAAAAGGGATTTAACTGTAACACTAAATTGTGTAAAAATAAAAATGGTCTATTCACTTTATCTTGATTTAATTAATTTTAAAATATTTTAAATTTGTTTTAGTGTGATAATAAATTGTACAAAGTATCCTTATCGAAAAAGAAATAAATTTGCGTCCATCATTTTGGAATTTAACGATAATCGCGGTAGAGCCGGTTTACTGACGTCAAGAATTTCTTAGTCATACGATAATCCATTGGAACTCTATATTAATAAGATACAAAAGTCTTAACTAATATATAATTAGAGGTTGCAAGAAGTCTTGTTAGTTTTGAATCAAAAATATAAAAAAAATTCGAAATGAATGTCATAAAATATATGGTCGATAATGAAGATGATTTTTAATCGACATTCTATCTTAAAATTAAAAAAAATTAGGTCACTATATATAGTAAATTGCAGCTTAATTATCGCATCATTAAGTTTTGAAGCTGTCTGCATATCCTGTTTTCCTTTTAAGTGGCCTTATTATCTCAAAACTGTACCCTATATCGCTTAAACATTATTTATAGTACTGCAATGAATCTAAAAGATAATAATAATTCCGTACCTATTCATTTATTATGACTTAATTTGACAAACAAATTGCACACCAGGTCAGAATACATTCAAACGCAGCACTGTATTAGATTGTATCGAAGAAATATATTAGCAAAAGAAAAAAAAACGGTCTGTTGAGCAACACAGTTGAAAGCCCCATGAATATTAAAATGTTCTCATTGTATACGTAATGCCTCTCGACTTGTGCAACGTTTGTTATTCTTCGAGGGCTTAACGCGGCGGCTTTGTACTGATTTTTCACGACAATGATCCCCCTTTTTCGACCTCCACTCGGCAGCCTCCTTCGCCGGCTGTTTACCACTTGACTCGCCGGCTATTCTCAACGAAAGCAAACGAATGAAACTTATTTCTCCAAGTTGCTCGATGCTTAGCGTTCGAGTGATTATTCAAATTGGCGCAAACACCGTGGAGCGCGAAAAACTTGCGAAATGTTTTTCCAAGCCGCGGTGGCGGCCGGGAGAGAGCGAGAGAAGAAAAAAGCGAGCGAATGAAAGATACATGAAATTGAAAATTTATCGCGCCGTTACTTTTAACCCCCTCCGCGGCAACTTTATTTTTTCGCCGTTGTTATCGCCCTCGTCCTTTTTTTCCCTCACTGTCGAAAAGCTGCGCGGCGAATCTTACGTGTACATGTATACAGAGCAGAACTTCGCGGCGAAACTCGACCCTCGGCCAGCGTGCCGAGATTCTTATCGCCGTGGCTGGATTCCTTTTTTTTTACACTGGCACGCTCCGGCTGTTCTCGGGGCGAGCGGGTATTATAAATTGGCGCGCTCGCGCGAAATTGGCACGTGCCCGTCGCCGAGTGTAAAATCTAATTAACCTAAATCACGGTATCGAGACGTCGGGATTCCGCGTGCGCGCGCACGGAACTCGGGGAAATTTAATTTTGATACAAACCCGCCCGAACAATCTGTCGGCGCGGCCAATTTAACATACACAATGCGCAATCATCTCAGGCCTCATTGTCTCGGCGAATTTGCGCCGCGCGTATAAATCTTCATTTAACCTCGGCGCGCGTGTGTATACCCACGGTCGTCGAGGATAATAATTAGGTGAATATCTGGCAATAACAACGGCTGCAAAGGATACCCACCCCACCGACTTCCGTGACTCGATTATGATTAATCTCGCCGGGGATGCGGCGTGGAGTAATTGTTGCCTCCGAAAATTTAGGGGCCTCTTTGCCTGTCGGCGCAACTTGGGGAAGACGGCGCGATTTTTGCGGAATTAGCTGGCAGGGGTGGTTAGCACTTGGGTGCAATCTTCATTTTTCAAGTAACAAAGGGAATCATGGGATACACGGATTTTGCGATTTTCATTAAATAAAGTATTCATACTTTATTTATGATTGGTTTTGAAATTAATGAATTAATTAGTCAAATATAATTAACAGTAAAAATAGAAAGTTAAAGTACCCTGGATTACTTGTAACACAAGATTACTTAAAATGGGTTAATGAATGTTTGCGCAATCAAGTGTCACCAATTAATTACGTGATAATATTGTGGTTAAATTTTCGAATTTCTTTTCTCTTTTTTATGCGATCAGTTACGTGACTAATGATGAATTAAAAATAATTGTATCATTAATTAACTAATCCCAATTAAAATACAGAATAACAATGAATTTATTACTAACTTTGATCACCGATCGACGCTAGCGAACAAACCGCTTCCCCCGCAGTTAATACACAAACCGGAAGTTCGCCCGCAAACTCTCCGCGGAACTTTCTTTATTTCCCCATTTGCCCGTGTGCGGAGGCTCGTCGGGGGCCAATATCGAGCCGGCCTCGCGATTCCGAAGTCCAAGCGGCTGTTTGCGCAACTCCTCCCTGGAGCTTTCGAACGTTTCGCGCAGGCAAAAATCTCCTCCGCGGCTCAAATTAATTCGAGCGTTAACGAGGCCCCACCGTCGCCGCTCTCACATACGTGTCCCGAATGCGTCGCGCAATCACGGGCTTCGGCGGAATTTTCTCCCCTTTATTTTCCCGGGGAAAACATTCGCCGAGACACACCGCGAGACGGGCTTCGATTTTCCTCCCACGAACGGTCGTCTCGCCGATTTAAATACCGCCTATCCGTCGGCTGCAATTTTCTACGCGTACGTGTGCATAATACCTCCGGTGACTCGGCGGTGCACATTTCACGCGGTCGGGGGTCGTTTTTAATTCATCCGCCGCGCCGTGACTGGGGCTTTTATTATCGAAAAATCGAAACAAAGTCGCGCTGATGGAATATTGGATCGATTCGGTTTCGTTTGTCGCTCTCGCGCGGATAATATTGTTGTAACGCGCCGCGGTGCATTTTAATCCCCGGCGCGCGATTGTTGCGACCGACGCGCGGGCTTGCAGCGCGCCGCTAAAATGCGCGTCAATTAGCGAAAATTGATAATTCACGCGAATCCGAGCGAGCCCGGGCTCCGGCTAAGTTTCGCGCGGAGTGCGTGAATTAATCACTTTGTTGGGTTTTCGCGTTTCAATCGCGCGCCGCTTGGTTATTGAATCGCGCTTTTGTGTACCCGCGCAGTTTTTCCTCGGGAAACGCTATTTAAGTTTCAGCGCGACGGTACATTTTTTAAGGCGACCTATTTTTCTGATGGATGCCGCGAAAACGTGGATACTTTTTTTCAGTGGGAAAAATGTTTTTTATAGAGTTGTTTTCGACGAGTGAGTAGTCGCAATAAAAAAAGTTCATTTTTAGTTCATGTTCGCAGAGTATTAAGAAATAAAAGTCAAAATCTCTTGAAAAGAAACGATGGTAGGATGTTTTGAAGCATTTGAAGCAGTTTGATTAGTTAATGAGAAAATAATATCCGGTTGAATGGCGCCAAAATTCAAAATGTTGAATTTAAACTTTCAATTTCAATATTGAGTAAACAAATAATTTTAAATTTATTTTCTGACCTCAAAAATTATAATTCATCTGAATTTTTAATAACTTAAGATAATTGAAAAATTGAGCGGGTAGTTAATTTTATTAGTTAATTAAAACGCTGTCAGGTTCTTCATTATCTACATTACAAGTATAATATTAACCCGTATTAAAATACCCAAGCTTTAACTAAAAATACTTTCGCTTCGTTACGTCACAAAATTATGTACTTTTAACCTGTTGACATAAAACTTAAAATATTTTAAAATTTAATCCTCAATTCGTTATCTTCCTAATTGGCCAGTTACTAAATTCGCGACTCCATTACTCGCAGAAGTTTCGGCCGAGATTGCCCATCGCCGCTTAATTTTAGTGTCCCGTGAAATTTCCGGGGCCGTTCATAAATTCGCCGAACTTGGTGGGGCGTAAAAAGTAATAAACGTCATCGCGCCGTCGAAATAAAATCGACGCGCCGGCGAAAAGTTCGCGCGCGCGCTCCACCACCCGGAGTCCATATGTCTGCGCTCGCCCGTGGCTCGGCGCGCACTAAAAATTTTCCCCGTCGCACTTTGACGCGCCGTCAAAAACTCGAAAAAAAAATTCCTCCCCCCGCGTCGTTCCGCATCTCTTTAGAGCGCAGTAAAACCGTACGCGAATTTTTACGCCTTTTCCGCGCCGCCATAAAAATATCGGCGGAATCCTGTTTACAAGCGCGCAAAGCGCGCGGAAATAGCGACGTCGGGGCGTCGCGCGCGTCTCTTTTGACGAGAGCCGCCCGGCAAATAGAATCCAACTGCCTCGGCGCCGAGTGTGTGTACCTCCCCAGCGCGATGTGTATCGACTCCGTTGTTCGCGTGAGCCTCGCTCCAACGCGCTGAAATTTTACGAGGCGCTGTCTATTTTTCGACGTTCTAATTCGAGGAGGCGGACGGATAAACAAACCTTGGACTTGACTCCACGAGCATTCGTCATTTTGCGCGGCGTCGCTTTCCCTGGAGAATTGCGCGCTGTTTTTTTTGCACGCGCATGTGGTAACGATTAGTTTTTTTTTTTAGATTGATGCATTATACTGTAATTTGTCTCGTTTGAATATTTTATAAAAAGTATAGTAATACTTAACGATTAGTGATGAATATTAATTTTTTAATCAATCTTTTTCACGCAATTTTCATTTTTTTTTTTAATTAAATTTAGCATTTGCAAGAATGTTCCGTATTCCATGAATGAATTAAAAGTGTAAAATGCATAATGAACTAAAATGCAAAAGAGGCTTTGCTATTCTACATAAACGGATTAAAAAAAAAACAGCACTTGTAGGAATATATCTTGCATAACATAAGACTTTATTGTCCGCAATAAAAATCCTATAGTCGTAAAATTACTACAATAAGCGAGAAAATCAGAGGAGCGTCGAGAGCGAAAACGCTTAATCTTCGCCGATCTCCATCCGACGGAACTTACCGTCCATATTCGAAATCAATCCCGTCGCCTTTCACGGCGAACTGCCTGCGCACCCTCTCCGGCTCTCCGAGTGTCTATATATCCAACGTAGCAGTTTAGCGCTCGCGCGGGGAATCGCGCCGTTCGAAAGTCCTCGGCGGGGCCGTCCTCCCTCGAAAAACTTGTTACGTTTTACGGTCGAAGTTGCCGGCGCGCCCGGTAATCGGCCCGTAATTTACAATCTCGTCAGGGATCCGCCATTTGCATTGTCAGCTAATCTCATCTCTGCGCCGTTGCGTTTATCGCGCGCGCCGCCGGAATTAGGACGCCCGGGCGGCGCGCGTTTCCGCTCCCACGGGAGGCGCGCGCGTCGACGATCGATTTTATTTTCTTACCTCGGCCCGAGCGCCGCCTCCTCGACTATTTCGCTGTATCTCCATCTTACGCCGGGTGTAGAAGGGAAAAAACGGAAAGGTGTGTATAGGTATATGCATGTGTATACGTATATACAAGTACGTATTCCGAGGAATGAGGCTTTTGTCAAGCGCAGGGTGTATAGAGCGAGGAAGCCCGAGGAATTGCTTTGATATGACTTCTCTGAATGTTGGGAATAAAGATATCCGTTTCACATAATCGCGAGAGCGATGTTTTCCGGTGCGAGGCGTCCCAACTCCCCCACTCGGGCTGCCTGCGCGCGATAGCGGCGCTGCGATAATCGAATTTGATAGGACTACGCGGGGGATCGCAGCGCTTTGAGCGCAGGGGGATCGATTTCATATACTTGCGGATGGTTATATTAAAATTGACGCGGGGGTTGATAAGGATGTTAATTATTTATATTCCTCGGGATGAATTTTGCGACTGATTTTACGTACTTTGTCTTCTTTGCCTCAGAATGTTTCTCTAATTTGCTGTGTATTTTAATGAAGGGAAGTTTACGGTTCTACTGAAACTAAGTTTTTTGTACATTCTTTTTATTAAAATATTCACACGAACTTTATCAAAGAAAATTATTTTTTTAAATTTCAATTTTAAAGTAAATTTTTCGCAGTTACTTTTAATTGTAGGTAGATCTTTTTTTTATAAAAGAATTTTAAATAATTAAAATTATCACAATTCTGTACATCGTGGTAACGAAGCACTTTTGTTTGAAAATTGTTTGCAATCCTTCAATTACCAAAATTATTTCTAGTAAATAAAAAGCTGCATTTTTACAAACACGTAGCTATTAAAGTTTGATTAACGACTAACTACTCGAAACCAACAAATATACACCCAATAAATCCAACGAACTTCATTATAAAAATACTCTGTAAAAAAATGAAATCGAAAAGGCAACAAAGTATAAAACCTGTTTTAATTCGTTTACACCCGCGCCGATTCTCCCTCCTCTTCTCTTTAGATACCGCGCAGCTGGGTGAATTTCTGGGCGGCGATGAGAGCAAGATCGAGCGCGCGAGATTTTTCCCGGCTCTTTTTGTTCGCTCCGCGACGCGCGCATCCCTCCCTCCTACCCGGCGGCGTCTTAGACCGGGACGATATATGCAAATGAAGATGGGCCAGGTGACAGCGCGCGCGCGCGGAACTCCGGTAAAAACTGCGATCCTCCCGGGCTCCACCTTCTCCAGGTATATATATGTATATAAGTATACACTCGGCTCGTAAAGCCCTCCAGATATCTAAAAGTTTTTCCTACCGTCGGGAGAGAATAACAGTGTGTCCGCGGGAAAAAAAGACGGGAGGAGGAGACGGAGGCGAAAGAAGCGACGACGGGTATAATAACAAAAAGGAGAAGCGACGGCGGTCCGAAGCGCGCACCTCGCAGATAAGACGTATAAAGATGCAGCGGTCGGAATTGGGATTCTTCCTTTTTTTTCCTTCTCTTTTTATAGCTCGACGATCGTGAATTGATTGTACCCTTTTTTCCCCGCGCCGTCATTTGTCTTTCGCCGCTTTTTTATCCACCGTCTGGGTTTACAGCTTGTAAAGCGGGGGCTTTTTCAAGCTGCCGGCGCGCGCGGCGAATAATTTGCGGTGGAAAATAAAATTTGCCGGCTATCGATTTTGGATAATGCCGTATCGCGGGATACTTTTTTTTACGAGTGATCGCGTCACAATCGAGGTGACACTTTATTAAACCCATCGAGCGTCGCTCTTTTGACTTAAAAAAGAAATCACTATTTCGCCAAATAATTGATCGGTCGAATTTTCGACCGAGCGTGAATATAGACACGGTTAAATAATTCTGTCAATCACAGTAAGTATAATGATTTTCATGAATATATAATTCAGCACATAATAATTTTAATACATAAATAATGCGCCATTTTCATACGTACATGCATTATGCATTTGCAATATCAGCCGTGGCTATAGTTAGATTTCTCGAAAATGTGATACCGCACAAAGAGACGACGCCGGAGGAGCAGGATCGATAAAAAGAGAAAAGCATGTCCTTTTTTTTTACGAGTTTCATGATGAAAACGATGCCGCGACGTTTCGCAAAAATCAATTTCCCCCTTTTTTTCGAAAAAAAAAAGTTATCAGCGCAAGCGGAAAGGAGCTGCAATCGGATAGGAAGGACGAAATCGAAAATCGTACAGATCTGGAAATTCCCAGTCTCTCTCGAAACTCGCTCTTTTTATCTACGTTAGAGGCAATTAGAAACTTCTTCTCGATATTTTTTTCCCGAGCACAGAGCACCGAAATGTTCGTCGTCGAAGAGGAACGACTTTTATATACGGCAACACGAGAGCGCAATATGAGATCCAAAATTGGAAAGATGATAACGTCGCATCAGACCGTAATAATCTTCGCCGGGATGAAATTTATAGCCGCTCTTCAAGGATGATATAAAGTGACACTCAACGAGGATCATTGTTTAGAAAATCGCTCCCGGCTTCTTCTCAAGCGCACACTCCCAGCAACACAAAGTATGCGGACCATCTTCCAAACCTTCATTAATAACGCTTTAACAATCGCGTTACCTTTTTTCGCGGAATCACAAAAATAATCCTCGGAAATTTTACACTATATCGGCTCTCCTTTTCTTTCACCCGATTCAATTAACTTTTTTTCGCCCGCACGCACATTCTTTCGCAGACTTTCGATAATTACGCAAAAGGCGAGGCTCCTTTTATTACCGGCCATCAAAGTAAATAACGACAGGCCGAAGCCCCTTGAAGCATCGCCGGCGTAAGGCTCTCGATCGCGGTGTACCTCGACGCGAATATACCGTCGTAGAGCGTCGGCTTACTCGCCTCCCGACACCTGTACACGCCTCGACCGTTCCCCCTCGTCGTCGGCCCCCGAGGGGGGCGTATAAACGGCGACGGATCGCCGATGGCCGGAGATAGCTCCTGCTGCTTCTACGGGTATATATATAGGCTGGTACGCGTTACCCCGGGGCGATCAAGGCGAGCCTGCTGCTTACGCGGCTTCCTTTTATTTTCGCGCGCGCGCGATTTGCATCCCGCCGAGTCGGCGCGCGACGCGATAATTATCCCGCGGCGGCGCCTGTACACTATACGCTGCGCGCGTAGCGGACGAGGAGGTGTGTGCCCGCGCTCGCCGAGGCAGCAGAGCCGGCAATTAGCGGGATATTGATCGTTTAATCGGGCTAAGGAGGAATACGGGTCAGCCGCGAGATCAGCTCGAGGCCGAGTGAGCTCTCGGATCCTCTTACCTCCGTCTCTCCTTACCGAGGTGGTAATTTTTTCTTTTTCGTAGCTGTTTTTCTTTTGCCTTCCCCTTTGGGAGCGCGCTCCACGCAAAGGGGGAAGATTCCGGTGTGCATGCACCTACTTTACAAGCTGCGCGCTGGTGCTTAAATTAAAATAAAATTAAGGCTACTTCTTCGGCGGCGAGGGTAAAGTGCGGGCTGCGCGGACGACGTGTAAGGTTTTCAGGATTGTTCATTACCTGCTAAAAAGAATACATTGCGCGAAGGAAAGGAAAAAGTGAAACGGTTTAATACGCGATTCTTGCGCGGACATTGCGCGGTATTCAAATTTTTGTTGTTTGTTGTGTTAACATTAAAACGCTCGCAGTGTTTTGGAATTAATCATTGATTGTACAAGCGCTGATAATTTAAACAACCAATTTGATTCATCGGCGAATTATGTGGATTCGCACAAAGAAAAATCGTTAATTTGGATGGTATTTTATAATGAAGAATTTTAATGTCATTCTTAATTGAGAACGTATAGGTTACACCTTATAAATGTTTATGGTAAATGAAAAATATTGAACATTCGAAGCTGTGGTTATTTCTTGGCTCTTCTCTTTGTAATTTATAGATTTATTCATACTTGTACTTGTGCAGCTGATATGTAGTATTGGTTCTTGGTAAACTTCTAAGCTGAATCAAAATATACCCCGCCACTTGAAGTAAATCGCATTTTAACGATTCCCTTATTGTTTTGATTCTTGTTTAATTTTTTCAATTCTACGTGGGAAATAAAACGTTATCTGAACGTCCATAAACATACCGGAAAATTGCAACATCGTAAAAGTGTGTGGCTTATCGACAAAATTGCATAACAACACTTTTCGAAACTTTTTGCGAAAATTCAAACAATAACGAAAAACTATTCAAATATAAGCCAAAATGTTACAAAAAAATTCCAGCTGCATGAAAGTGGGCGTAAGTGTAATGACCCCTGCATGTTTTTTTTGTAAAAGATCAATTTCATTGAAAAAAGCTCATAAAAGCTCACGAAAAAAATAAAGATTTAAATTTCTCGAAAATATAAAAACTTAGCTGAGTCGTTATTGTCTCCTGAATGATACAGAATTACGAATAAATTATTTTCAATTATAAAAGCGACTTTAATAAGTACCTTATCAATTTATGCTACGCTTCAATAAACAGCAAGTAAATTCACATCAATTCGTAGAAATTCGATCAAACGATTCGTACGTAACTAGGACGGAAGTCGCTTCTTTTCGCAGAAGCGCAAGCGACAGAGTAGCGGCGCGCGCGAGGAAAATGATAAACGACTAATGAAATCGAATGAAAATTTGTTGAATCGATCGGGGAGGTTAACCTGAGTCAAGACGCGGCCCGTCGCCGCCTCGGCAGCGAATGAATCTTATTGGCACTGCTTGATATTCTAATAAACGACCGGCTGTTCCTCGAAGCGGGACCCGCGCGCGCGGAGCATCGGCTCGAAGCGCAATATCGACGCGACGCCGTATTGATATCAAAAAGTCAATACGCGCCGGGGCGTTTGCTTTGAATCTGTAACTCGATTACTCATTAAGGTAAGAAAGTCCCCCCGGAGCTCCGTTTCCATTCTGATTCAACGCAAACAGCGCGCGATTCTTGCGTTGCATATTTACGCGCCTCTCATTTTCCGGGAACGCGGCTCGATAGGCAAATGATTCTCAAATAAAAAAAACGCTCGGTTATCAAGGACCGCCGGTGCGCTCCTTCCGCGACGGAATATTTCGAGAATGGCACGTCAAAAACACGAGCGAAGAAATTCCATTTTCCACCGTCGACGGTGAAATTCGCAAAAAAATTCCTTTCATCCCGGAAGCTTCGCCGTACGACAGTATACACAGCACCGCACGAACGCACCTCCTGAAATTTTTCTCTAAATTATTTCCCCTCACCCCCTTCTTCCTCCCAAGAAAAGCGAACACCATCCCCGGCCCCGTATCAGATCGACCGAAATTCTTCGGTCCGGGGCCACCCAATTCCGGCGCGGCGACCGCAGTTTAGCGCCGCGTCGATGCCCATCGCGGTCGCGCCTCCAGCTTGCAACTTCCGCCTTGGAACGCCCCTCCCCGGAAAGTTGCGCGGAAGCCCGGCGATTTAATTCAGCCGGCGCGATTATCGCCGCGCGCAACTTGTTGCCGGCGCAATTAAGCGGCCGCGACGTTAACAAGAAAATCACATTGCGCCCGAGACGTGCGTCGGTCTCACCCCCCAGCGGGCAAATCGCCCTCCATTATTCATAAACGCCGGGACAAAAGCCCCGGGCTTTTTCAGCTGCGCGCCCGAAAGTCGATTGTATCGCGAGTCCGCCCCCGCCTTTTGAATGCGGCGCGCGCCCGCGAGTGACCGGCGACAAGGTGAACTTGCCGTTTCTTTGGGGCGGTTCCCGCGGGGAAATGAGGCTGCAAAGCTATTTATGTTCATTTTTTTTTGACGATCGGAAGGTCAAACGGGTTCCGTTTCTTCTTCGTTTTGTATAAGTTTTCGAATTCTAAAATTGGCTTTGAGAGAGTAACATTTAAGCTTGTTTTACTTTGGTGTATTTTTAACGGCATTTTTTTCTCCGCGTTCATTTTAGAGCAAAACGTTGTTTTGAAAATTTAAATGAAGCCACGTTTCTGGAACGCACCTAGCATAAAGTAGTCGCTGTGTATGTGCAGTGGTCTGCCGTAAATGTAATATCTTTGTGGATATTTTAGTAATCCCGCTCGTAAAATTATTCATGATTGCATGCTTTATAAATGAAATGTACATCACGAGCTAACAAATATTTCGCATTATAATCAATTTTATCACTGCTTGCGGTAGCGCATATAGAGATTTTAAATACACCACCGAAACTCGTATAAATTTGCGCTTAATCCACTTTCATACTTCCGCGCAATTAATAAACCAAACACTAAACATTACACGAAGCATCAGCCTCGATCGTAATGCCCTATAAAAACGTCCTACAAAATCCTTTCGAAATTGAATAAAAAAAAAAAGGAAAGGGACACCGGCGCCCCAATAACTCACGATGGCAATTCAGCGCCGCGACGCAAAAAAAATCCCGGGGGTTATTTATAGCCGATCGCGGACTACAATCGCGGGCGGCATTATGCGCCGGGCGCGCGCGCGCGCGTTACCTTCGCGTTGGCGGACGCGCCAATGTCGGGGATCCTCAACGTCGCCGCGCGTAAACCACCTCGACCGTAAACGCGCACTTAATAAATATGAGGCGCCCGCCGCGAACGAGTTCCTCTCTTTCTTTTCATTTTTTTTTCTTCTCTTTCGACGCGCTCCGTATGGAAATGAGCCGGGCGGGGGGCGGGCGCGGGGGGATATATACGCTCGCGACGGTCTCGAATTCGAAGACGGCGCGACGAGAGATTTACGAGCCGCGGCGATGCGGGTGATGTCGAAATTTTACGAGGTTTTAATAATGATTGGGGCCTTTTAATAGTCGGATATTCTTTTTTAATTTATTAGCGTGTTGTTTGGCTGCGGTGTGTAATTAATTATGTATTTCGTAATTTATGTTTCGGTTCATTTAATTGTATTTAGTGAGGATTTATTTAATAATTGAGATTTATATTGCTGTTTAATTTCCTATGTTTAAGCCAGCGATCAATTATGCTGCTTTATTTATTACTTTGTTTTATATGTAATATACATTTGTAAGAATAACTTATAGATATATGTTCGAATTAAATGTTATTCTTTATTTTTAATTTATAATCAGATTAAAAATCTTTTACAAAGAAAATGCAATATTTTATATTATAAAAAAAATAAAATTTTAATTTATTTTGATTCTTTGAATGCATTAATTTCGAAAAGATATAGGATTAGATTTGTGGCATTTTTCTATAATTTCTTGCAAAATACTGATAAAACGTTTATTCTGCTCTAATCAAATAGAAATTAACCTAATACACTTTTCCCCTATAGGAATTCAAATCTTATCACTATTCTACGGGGTGTGGTTTGTTTACTCCGGACTCAGCCGCGACATCCCGGTAATTTTTACCGTTACCTCGCCGGGGGATTCGCGCGGCTATAAGCCTCGGAGGGAAAAAAGGACGTCGTCCTCCCGAGAGGGGTATCAGCGTCTCGTCCGTCTGACTCGACGAATTCGAGCCGACGTTAAGACGTCCCTCGTCATTTACACCAGGCGAATCGATCCGGCCACCTCGGCGCGCGCCTGCGTCCGCCCGTGTATCTTCCTCGCGAAATTCACCGTCGACGGATTTTCCGCGGAATGCCGTTTTCCACTTTTTTCCCGAGCGGCTGTTTTATATCCCTCCTCCTTTTTTTTTTTATTAACTCGCGTCTCGCTTCGTTATATACGCGCGACGTGGCGCTCGGCCCGCGGGCGATTTATCTTTTATTTCGCTGCGTCTTGCGGAGGATTCCCCGCTGTTTTATCGCGTCGGAGATCGTCGCTTTGTAAAAAAGGGCCCGCCTTTATTTTTGGCCCGCGAAAAGAGCAGCCGCTCTCTCTCTCTCTTTCTCTCACTCACCTGCGAGAGCTTTATGACTCGGCGGATGTCGCCCGGATTTTTCGAGCGCCCGAGATGTAAATATTTGCGGTGGAATGAATTTACCGTGTGGGTACCCCTCCCTCCCCCTCCTCGAAATGGCTTTTTTTCTCGGCGACGCACGCCGGAATGTTTGGAGAGCAAAGCTGGGATATGCGCGGAAAAAATTTTTACGTCGAGTCCCGGAACTCGGAGTGGGACCCGGGGTAACGACCGGCGGGCCGCGTTTATTTAAGCGAGAGTGAAGTATCGTTAAAATTTTAGATACGAGAACTAAATTTTTTTTCGATTGAATTTTCTCTTTGTTACTTTTTTTTACGTACGTTTATATCGAGCGTAGATTAATGTTTGAAATTCAACGCGGAGTTTGATACGCGACATTTGTTTGACGGAATGGAATTTCGAATGTGGGAGGAAAAGGGCCGCGCTCGCTGCTGCGTTTCATTGGAAAACGTTTTTTATACCTACCTTTTTTTCCTCTGGATCCTTTTAATTTTAGTGTAACAATCAAAATGCGGAATTTAAATTGCCATGTTGAATTCTGCGGAATTATTTTATAAATCCCGTGGAATTAAATTGATCTCGATACTTTCGTTCCATTATTTTCGCATCAAATCGAATTTTAATTTTAGCCTTTTTATATCTTCGAAAAATTACGGATGCTTTTACTTTGTTTTATTTCGAACGACCGAGAAATTCTCCCGTTTATTGGATACAAGCTGTTGATTCGCAGTTATTCTTTTTGCCGTCCGGAATGATCCCTGTGTTTTCATGAACTATTTGCAGTGCGGAGTATTCATAAATAATTGCGTAATTGGCTTCGGAGCAAGTTTTACAATTTTATGAACATTCCCTGCGATTTTTATTTCGTGAAGGAACACCGTCAAAGTTTACGACTATGCAAATCGGAAACTGGCAAATTATGAAGGCCCCGATCATTTTTTTGGCCTATCACCTACCGTAGAATTTAGAACGTTCATCCTATTAACTCAATCGCCTTTTAATGGACTTATTAAAATATTTGAAATCGTAATTTGTAACTTTTCAAAAATGAAACTACCAATGCTTTTTTTTGTAAAATAAAGGAAAACGGTTTATGTTTATTTTCTTTCTGCATAATTTGCAGCTACTTAGTTAAGGCGACGTTGAATAAAACTCAGTTAAGATGACGTTGAATAAAAATTGCACTGCGTCTACATTACTCATATTTTAGTCAGCTTATTTCAAAACAATTTTTTTTGTAATTAACTATTGAATAGTTTTTTTCCATCATAAAACGCTTACTCATTAGATAAGGCTTTGCAAACATTTGTTGTTGATTCAATGTCAATTTGAAAAATTGGACGAATACCAATAACAAAAACGTGGAAGAATTCCAGCATAGTAGCGTCAAAGTTTCCACGACAAAGTGAAAACTTTCTCAACAAATTAACGACAAAGTAATTATTTAATCTAATTCTCTACAAAAATCCCAAAATTAATTCTCCGCCTTACTGATAAAAAAAAGAAGATAGCAAATTTAAGAACGTCAAAACTTTTATTTTCAAACTTCCATAGAAGTAGTTGAAGCCTTGTGTCGCTGTCGACGAAATTGTGATTAACGACGGCCGTCGATTGACGAGTGTCGCTGCGGACCAATTGGATCCCGCGGGAGCTCGAGAGCGCCGAAAGAATTAAGAGCAGCGAACCGAAGTGCAGCGTCCGGTGGATCGCGATTTTCGACCGCCAGCTCGAAAGGGTCCTTCGACGCGCAATTGGCAATTCGAGCGGCAATTTTTTTTATCGCCAGAGTTGCGCCGCTGCCCCGGCGCAAAAAAAAAACTACCACCGCTGTTTTCGGACGCGATAATTTGATTTCGCGCCGGTTGTAATTGCAGCTCGCGTGTTATTGCGGAGCACTTGTTTGGTTAGAGAGGCGGTCGCAACGCGGCGATGGTATTGTAGATGCGGCTTTTTTTGGAAATGAAGTAAATTTTGAATTGATACGTACGGGATATTGATTTTATTTAGACAGATATTTTTGAAAATTTAAAGTAAGTGTGACCTAGTTACTTGGCTCTGCAGTTATATTTAAGTAAACTTTAAAAGGCATTATTAATCTTTGAGGAATGAAAAACTGCAATGTCGGTATATACATCAACCCCTTAAGTATAGTGATGAAAATAATTGTATTGTTTATATCTCCTGAAATATTTATTACGTGTAATAAAGTCTTCTAAAATAAAACAACACTAAAACGTGCGTACAATTTTGAAGAAACTTTTTAATCGTAACAAATACTACCCTAATCAAAGAAATAATGGGATTCGTGCAGACAACAATCGCCGTCCACGTAATCAAAAGCCATCTAAAGTGCCATTGTTGAAAACTGTATCAGCATTCGGATGCGCAGCGCGACTGAAAATTACGTTGTTTACGCAGCCGTCGCGTTTGCAGAGGACTTATACACCGACCGCCCCGCCTCCGGACTTTAAACTCAATTTTCTCAAGACAGTCGCCCGGGGTGCCCTCCGCCCGTCGCGTTTCTAAGCAAACGCGCGCTCGCATTAGCGATATCGTCCGGCGCTAAAAGCCACTCTCCGCTCTCCCCTCCGTTCTCCCTCATTCCTTCTTTCTTCCTTTCGTTTTTTTTTTATCTCGCATGCGAATTTCGGTCGCGCGAAGGACGATGACGTCAGAGCCGGCCGCTCGGGAGAAGAAAGGCGGGCAACCGGTTCGGCTCTCTTTCTCGCCTCCCCCGGGCTCGAAAAAAAAAGAGAGAGAGAAACAAAGTGAAAGAAAAAGAGGAGCGAGCTTTGACGCGCGGGGCCCTTTGTGCGGCGAACGGCTGCTTCTCTCCGAAGCGGCGGCTTTTCGTTTAGCCGCGGATGAAGTCGTACCTCGAAGAGCTACAATGCCGGATCCCGGCCGCCTTAATCCTCTCCCCCGTTTAATTTCTCCTTTATACGACGCGGGCCGCTTCCGCCGATCGATCCGCCGGTACTTACTGCACTCTTGCACGGCCGAGCTGCACCGCGGGCGACGGGGCGCACGCGCGCGAGAACCGGTCGCGATCCGTCAAACCGGTCGCGGCTACTGTTTTTCGCCGCCGAATAACGCCGGAGGTGCCGAGGCGCGCACACCTGCTACCGCGTATACGCGCGCTCGCCGAGTTTTATGCGCGGGGAAGAGGAGAGGGTATACGCGCGCACCGGCTCTCGGTGCAGTCGCTGCCGCTGCATTCATGAGGCGCTGCAAGATTCAGAGAAATTTCCGCGCGGGATGAATGTTGGATGCGCGCTGCGAATGGCCCGCGAGATGATGCGGCGCTCGGCGCACTCGCATTAATGATTCGGGGCTCTTTTTCTTCTTCTTTTTTTACACGCTTTTTTTGAGGAATTTACGTCTTTGTGGTTTGCTGCTGGAGCCTTTGTTCGAGAATATTAATTTACAGATGGAGCTTTGAAGATTTTTAACGACCCTTTTTTTGCGGTATTGCGATCTTTTTTTAAATAATGATGATAATAATCATGCCTATTATGATAAGTTCAGACAATAAAAAATGCGAAAATCTAATTAATGATAATTTCTTTTGGTTATAAAATTTGTTCCGATTGAAAAGTTAAGACATGAAAATGCATAATTAATCAGTCAACCCAAAAATCACATTATCTATCGATCTTGAAAAAAAGTGATTAAAATTATACTAAGAATATCGATTGACCGACAAAACTACTTTAATCCACCCAGATTTCCAAAAATTTTTATCAAACGCAATATTTTACGTAAAAAGTGAACTGCAAAGACTCATGCTCGCGTTAAAAAATTGTCGCTATTGAAAAGCTCGATTCCCGCGCTGCGGCTCGTCATCGCAGCGGCGCAGCCAGAAGCGGTCCCGCGGGTCCGCGGCGAAGGAGCCGAAAAGCCGCGGATAGACGATAAATTGAAGTCGCGCACAATCGGAATCCTCCATTTCTCGAGGGGGAGGCGGATCGCGCTACTCTATCAATGTCGCGTTTGCCGCGAAGATTGCTCCCCGCCATTTCCACTCGATCGCAATCTTCCGGCGCGTCCGCTCCGCCGAGCATCCACTGGTATAAGACAAAAAGGCCGGAAAAAAAAACGAGGAGGAAAGAAAGAAAGAAAGAAAGAAGGAGCGACTCTCCAGCGGCGGAGGTAAAAAATAAAGGAGGAGAGCACCGCACGGACGCAAATTGCCGGACACGAGTCGCGCGCGCGCGGATCGTCCCTTTGACGGCGAGCCCCGTCATTGCCGCGCGCCGATCACTACCGGCGAACTTCTTAATCTCGAATTATCCGCTCGAGTTTCCTGCTGCAGTATCAGCGGACGCGGATTACGCCGGGGACTTCTTTTTCTTTCTTTTTTTACTTCCTCTCCTCCCTCTCTTTGCTACCTCGACCCGCCGGGGATTAAATTGCGAGGAATAATCGCCAGTCACTTAGGCTTCGAGAATGGGAAATCGAGACTTATCGCGGAGGCAGGGCTTATCGCTGCGCGGACCATTGTTTTGCGAATTCTTTTGTTTTCGGCGAAGAGGAATTGATCTCGTAATTTCTTTTATTGAAATTTTTCCGTGAATACATCTAATTTCTTTTTTCACGTTCACAGTGGTAATAGCAGTAGATTTCATCATATATGTATAGGCAATTTCTAGTTATTTTTAATATTTTGCTTTTGTGGGATTAATTGAAATGGCTTTGATGATTGAACATTGAATCAATTATAAAATGGAATAGATTGGATAGTAGCTTTTTCTATTGAATAATCATGCGTTTGAAGAATAAAACAGCTGCATTCTCAATTTAGTGCGGAATATTACGCAATTTGTTTCACAGCATTGAAATGGCAGAAAAAATTTAATCTTGACAAAATAATTATTTATTTACAATGTAAGTGGATTGATTAAAAATCAAAAATACAATAAAATTCAGTCACTTTTTATCCTTTCAATTTTGCTTGATTTGTATAGCAATTTAGTCGTTATAATTTTTAACTATTTAAGTTTATTGTACTCAATTATAATAATGGTTCAATGACATTCTTTCTAAATTACTCGGAATGATATATATTCTATTAGTATCAACTCGCATGTAGGTCAAATGTTAATACCCAGCCGAGCAAAAATCAACGGAAATCGATCGAAAAGAAACTTAAAAAAAAGACATTTTAGTATGTAAAATGCATCCAGGTCCTAGAATACTGCACATCAGATAACCCGTCCATGCAGCGTAAAGTAATTATCTCCCGAACGAGAGCGGGATCGATCGAATAAAAAAAAAGAAAAAAAAAAGCAAACGAAGTAAAGTAAAAGCGCACGAGCGACAAGACGGAGCAGGAGTGTACGATGCGCGGCGGCGCGCTCCGAGTTCGACCTCGCTCTAGTGATGTAATCGGCAGATTCCAGAGCGGCGACGCTTCTTCCGGATGGCTCGGCGGCGAGCCGAATGACAAACGAGGCGCGACGCTCGCTCGCCTTTCAATAATCCGCGAGTGAAATTTAATCGAGCCGCGCGAAAGACGAAGAGCGAGGGAGGAGAAAAAAAATCGAGCGAGAGAGGAGACTCCGGCGCATAATGCACGGCCATCGATCGATATTAAAGTCTACGCCCACGACGATCGGCCGCACCTTGGCCTTCGGACGCGCGGCCGCTTTGACCGGCGATACACACGCGACGCCGCAGGACCGCCCGATGTAACACGCTCCGTTAGCGCGGATCGCCTCGCGGTCAAATTGTTTTTATTGCCGCGCAGGCGGTGATTTTTATCCTTCGACTTTATTTGCTTCGTTTTCAGCTTCTTCCAGATGCTTCTCGGATAGTGAGGCTAATCAAGCGACTTAGTAATAAATTCAAATGACTTTTTAAATTCCCTCTAGTTAAAGCCGTGTTAGCAGAACGAGGCTGCGAAGTATAGCAACATAATTTTATAAATTGATGATAATTAAGAGACTTTTATTACTGCAAATCAAAACTGAAGAAAATCTTTAATAGTTTTATGTATAATTCTTTGAGTGCATAATCAAAAATGAATAAAAATGATTTTTTTACATAAACTTAGTATTTTAAAGTACGCACTTACAGTAAATTTCTTCAATCACCAGCGCAACATCGACTGCAGTATAAAGTAGTTCCAGAGCCCAGCGGCATGTCGTTTGAAAATTAACCGCGTCGCTCGGCGGTATGTTCTTCATTATCCTTCCGAAGCACCCGTACCTTTTTCCCTCGTTTCCCTTTTCAATATCTTCCGCGGCCGCGACATTTTCTCATTTCGCCGTCAAAGGAAGAAGAGCGCAGAAACGAAGCCCGCGGCTGTATTTTTTTTCCCTCGAACGAGCCGCTCGGACACTCCTCGCGTAATTGTGAAGTCGAACGAGCGGCCGCCTTATATGCATTTTATATTCGCCGCGTCGTTACGGGCACGAAGCGCGCACGGGACTTTAACGAGTTCCTCCGCGCGCCCTACTTTATTGCTGAAAAATCCGATGGGCTGCCATTCGAGCGGCTCTCGCCTCGGCGAGTAGCGCGATTCGGGCTAATCGTTTGAAGTCGATAAATTAATGTTTGATCGGTGCAATCATCTTCCGAGAATATCCGCTGACGCTCGCTCGGTACTCGCGGCAATTCAAGGAAGTAATGAGATTTTTTTTTAAATTACTCGCTACGATCGGAGCGCTCAGGTTGTATGAGGGGTTGGGGGGTATACGTTTTCGTATATATAGAGACGGGAGTGTTTCTAGATGAACGCAATTCTATTGACGGAAATGACTATCTTGTAATTGCAAAAGTATATTTGGAGCGGTGATATAAATTACCTTTCCAGATGTTTTACGAAAAAATTGTTTGATTTATAATTTGTTATAAAGAAAATTGCTGTTATGTGATCTTAATCTCGTACAAAAATCACTTAATTATTAGAATAAGAGCAGAAAACAACATATTACGTTTATTATATTGAATAAAACAAAAAAAAGTTTAATGTTTCTTTTTCTCCGAATATGCAGCATTGCTTATATTTGCATTATCAAATTTTGTTAATTAAATGACTTCATTTTAACGCGTACGATTTTTTAACAACATTTGCGAATTACTTTCATAAATTTGTATGGATATTAAAAAAAACGTACCACTCATCCCCGCAGTTTTCACGTGATACATGGAGTATGACTATTCGAACGACAATATTAATCACAACCTTTCGGATCCAATTTCGGCTATAATGGGAAACCGCAAAACCTTTCCACCTGCAAAGACAGCAAAAGTCATCGCGATCCCAGGTCACCCCGCCCACGCGAGCAGCGCCCGGTCAGTTTATAATAGTGATCCAGAGGCCGCGGACGGGGCCGACGGGAGTGGTTACGGGCCGAAGCCGGTGGTCCGCACTCAATTCGCCGCTCGGTCGCGTCGCCAATTAAGCGCGCGCGCCGCAGCCGAGCCGCCGAATCGTGCGAACGGCCCTCGCAAAAAGCCCCCGTCCACCACCCCCGGTCGAACTGAGCTCGGGAAAAAGGTGAAGTGGCCCCGGGGGAGGAGTAACGGAGTCGCGCGATTAAGAGCAACCCCCCCTGGCCCTCCGCGCCGACACATCTATCCCGGGCTATCGGAGCCCGGAATCTTGTTTTGTTTTATGGCCGACGCGAGGATTTTCGAGCGAGCAGCGCGGCCCGGATTTCCCCGGGCCGATGGGGCGGCCGAGGCGGTAATGCGAGCGATTTGAAGAATCGGCTCGTCGGGTTACGGAGCGCCGGGGAATCGTTCCGATCGCTCGGATGCTGATGAAGATATGTTGCCCCCCTCTCTCTGCCGCCCTATCGATTCGCCGAACCTACGCTTGTTTCGCTCACGCTACGTGCCTTTATCTTCTTTTTTTACGGCTCCGTCTTCCTTTTTTTATTTTTCCGAAAAATGTTTTATGCGTTTATTTGGAATTGGAGTCGGGAGGGCTTTTTAAGAGACTTTTTTGGTTGTAATTCTTAGTAAAGCTATCTTTTTGGCGAAGATACATTTATGATAAGTCGTTTACGAATCTTTATTCTAAATATATGGAGTTTAAGGTTCAAGCAACTTATTTTTATTTTTTTCATTCTTGACGGGAAAAGTAATTTACTAAGAATTATTACAAAAATTACAGGTGTAACTTATTTCTGTGTAAAAA
Source organism: Eurytoma adleriae (assembly GCA_900480045.1). Classification (NCBI taxonomy): domain Eukaryota; kingdom Metazoa; phylum Arthropoda; class Insecta; order Hymenoptera; family Eurytomidae; genus Eurytoma; species Eurytoma adleriae. The sequence goes on from UXGC01000096.1 coordinate 279,376, forward strand.
TTAACTTTGAACGAACAAATTTTCCACTGATACAAAAACAACGCACAATATAGGTCGCTCTACGCTCACAAGCGCTCGCATCCCCTTCCGCAATCTTCGTCTTCATCGCCAATTTGCATGTGCGTGCGCATCCCTTTGAGCGCGCGACGCGCCGATCCCAAGGGCCGGCAAACACGCCGGGCTCGATATAAAAATCACGAGGTCGTCCCCTCGGCGTCGCCCGGGTACGCGGCAACAGAGGGAGAGGAAAAAAAAGAGAAAGGGGAAGCGAACGCCGCGCGAAAATAGTAGAGAGAGGCGAGTCTCGCGCGGCACGCGCCCCGGGGGAATAATCGCCGCGCGCGTCCGTGTACAGTTCCGGACGGCGAAAGGAGCGGCCCGAGGGGGGCTGCCGCTCTATTTTCGTCGCCGCGCTCGTTTTCATCTTTTGATCGTCAGCGCGACCCGTTAATAGACGTGCACCACCGGGCCAAGCGCGCCGGAAGCCCGATCAGCTGATTCGCCGACTTTTCGGCTTTCGATGGCCGCGCGGAAGCCAAGCGCGCGTGAGTCACGCGCTCGCGTGAATTTATCGCTTCTGGGAGATGAGGAACTGACCGGCGCTGGCGTTAAGTTCAAACGGTTTTTTCTGAGACTTTGTAGATTAACTTCTTTTTTAAATTGAGTGTGTATAATAGGGGTGGTATTGATTATATTCTTTTTTTTGCTAAAAATAAATATATTGTTTTATTTTAGTGTGGTAATTTATCATTTTTTTTAATTTTATCTTATACATAATCATGTAACTGAAGGTATAAAATGTAAAGTTAATCAATATACCACATTATTTAAATAATTTTACTGCTTGCGCACATTATGTGCAACTAATTTTAAATATTCCATAAGTAGTATTAAAATACATAAATGGACTTTTGACCTTATTCAGATTTTTGGAATAAGTAAAATATTATAGAATTAAATAATTACGATATATCAAATTAAACTTTTTTTAATAACTACCGAAATCGATATACTAATGAATTTACTACTGGTAAGGATATTCAAATGATGGTATTATTACTAAAAAATCAGAATTAACAAATGCACGTCTTACTCATATAATAGAATTAAGAAACATAAAAAGTCAGTAAAAAATTAACTTTTTAAACAAAATCTTTACTTTTGTGAAACCCTGTACATCAATTCAAAGGGCGTACTTACAATGGCACAACAAACCAATGCGAATCAACAATTACCAATTTGATGAGGCCGCTCCTCTCTGAATCCGCTTCTAAGGCCGGCCACCTGTGCGGCGGCGTCGCATTGTTATGGGAATCCGCTCGGACTCGAAGAATCCCGCGCACCTCCCGACGTCGCATCGCGTATTCCATTAAAGTGCAAAGCAGTTCGCGTCGCTCGACCCCACCGGCGGCCACCCACCGATCGCTCACGTAAGTGCAGCGCGCCTACGCCGTGGTCGGTCGAGACAAAGGGCCCCGCGCGAATATCACCCGCGCCGAGGCGGAACTGCGTCAGATAGCGGCGCGCCCGATCGAAACTTCGTTAGGTCGTCGGGCTAAATACGAGGCAATCCAGCGTGCACGCCGATCGCTCTCTTTATGGGTCAATCCCGCGAGCGCGCGTTCAGCGCGCCGACCGATGTAATCCGAGAGCGACTGCGCTTTCGCTACTTTCTGGCTTGGATATCCAGCATTCCGGGTTTAGACATTTTATTCAAAGAGCTTTTTTCTATTACTCTTTCTGCGTTCTCTTTTTTCAAAATTTGAAAAGTTTTTGTGTAAATTATCTAACGCCAAAAGTTATTTGTATTATAGGTAAATAAATACATATATGAGATATTTGCGCAATTTTGCTGTAGTTACTATTTAAGAAATGAAGCTCCGTGAAAATACTGCAGAGTTTTCCAGAAATGAGATTTTTTTAGGACAAATAAAAAAAATACTGTGATGAAAAGCTCTGGATTTATAGTTTCTTGTAAACCTAGAACTTCTCATTGCAGATTCTTATTATCTGTCTATATATGTACCTTGTTTGATATTACAAAAGAGAGATAGAGAATTACAAAATAACTACACACTTTTTTGCAATTTTCTTAAAAATAAACATAAACTTTTACCTAAAATTAGAAAGTCCATAAAAAAGTATTTATATTCTCTTTTAGCTGCAAATTCAAATCTTTCCACGCGTAAAACCCATAAAACCTACGACACCGCGTCAAGCCGGCATCGATGAACGAACGAAAACAAAAGCAAACTCGCTGGAAGTGGGTCGAGCAAACAAAAAGCCCGAGCTGAAAACTCGTAATTAACAAACATAGCTCCATCGGCGAAATGATCCGCGGGCCGCGCGCGTCGGCTTTAATCTCGGCGGAAGCCCCGGCCATTCGTCTCGGGGGAAAAAGCGGGCGAAGCCGCCGATCATGCCCGATTTCCAGAGCCGCGGCGTGCGTTAACGGCGAAGGAATGCCGGGCATCCGGAGGTCGCGTGCGCTGGCGCCGTGCCATCCGCGGCGATCGGCCGACGCGCGCGATGAATCATTTTCCCCGCGCCGGGTTACGCCGGCTTTCGGGCCTATATAGCGAGTGAAGACTTCCCTCCCCCCGGAGGGGGGGGGGGGGCAGAGGGTCGCAGTTGAAATGACGGCGAATATTGGATATCGCGATAATGAAGGGGAATGGCGTTTTTAGCGGTTGCACCTGGGGGGAGATTCTTCGATTCGTTTTTACATTTTTAACGGAGCGGTAATGAGGTGCGGGATGCGGGAGGGGTGAAATTGAAATTGCGCGTCTGAGCTGAGATGGATCGGGCAAAGGGCCAGCGTAATTTGCGAATTTTAATTGCAAAGTGCTTTAATTGAGAAAGAAATTGACTAATGATGGCGAGAGAAGATAGCGGGGCGAGGGATGCTTCGGGCTGTCAGAGGAACAACTTGTTTCAATTTATAGGAAAGCGAAATTTTTGTAAACTTCATTCGAAACTCGTGCAGAGGATTAAATTATTTCTTTTTGTTTTATATAAAAATTAATAAAAGTAAATATAAAAATTTCGTTCTATCTTAATGTTGCAAACAATCTCCATAAATTATCATTACTAAAAACTAAAATATATTCAAAATTAAATTTTTACTAGAATCTAATATTTGATATTATATACAAAATCTCAATTTACCTGTTCGCATATTGCACTCGGAGGAAAACTATATTACAAATTTATATTTTCATAATTATAACATTTGCAGCTTTTTTGAACAGTGAAAAAATCATGGCAACTCGATACTACCTCTCATTTCTCACCAAACGCAGAAATTTTTATTCGACTTCTTCACCCGCGTGCGGAAAATTTAAAGCGCGGATAAAATGCGCGCGATACCCGGCGATCCGAAAAAACTTCTTCTGAAAAGTAGGTACATCCCGCTCGGCGGGCGCGCGAGTAATCCAGTACAAAATCCTTCATTAAGCGCATCGCGCTCGAATCCAGATCTCCTCCCCCGCCCCCCTAGATAACTTTTGCCAAGAAACTCCCGCGCTAACTTCCCGGCCGCGTATCCGTAAAATTTCGCGCGCTCCCCATTCTACCCCGATAAAAAGCCAAAGCTCTCGCGGCGTTTCGCGCTCCGCGGTGAAAGGACGACCCATCCGCGCGCCATTAAAAAAACACGCAGCTCTGACGAAAGAGAAAGAGAAAAGATAGAGAAAGAGAAAGAGAGAGAAAGAGAGAGAGAGACAGTGTACACAATGCGAGAATTGCGTTTTTCCCATTAACGCGCGACATCCTCGTTACGCGGCGCTCGCGCTTTCAAAGCTCGCGCCCACCGTTTAGGCGAGCGCGCCTTTCAACCCCCATCGTCAAGGGACGCTTTTTATTCCGCTCCTCGGGCGGCTTCTGCCGCGAGTTTCCGCAACTTTCCGTCTTTGCGCGCGCGGCGAATTTTGCACCCTTTGCGCGCGCGCGGCGTTTTTAACAAGGAATTTAATGAACCATTTTTCGTTTATGTTGCTTCGCTCGTTCGCTCGATATTTCACGGTTTACGGTTACGACTGTATCGGAGCGTATCGCGCGCTTATAATTGCGTGTTTGAGGGGCACTCCGAACGAGCGATGCTCCGATTTACAAATGGTTAAAGCGCGAAAATGGAACGTGTGCGCGCGTGTGCGGGTGAAATTTGAAATTACAACGATATCCCCGAGTGCCGGGCTCGGGAGTAAAAGGAAACGAGGGAATAAAAAATATTATTTTCAAAATATATTGCGCCTGCGACGTAAAATTTTTTACTCAAGAAGTAATGCTTTTGATGCATGATGCATTATTCCGACGTCTATATACCGCACATTACAACGAGCGCTTGTTTTCATTTGCGTTTTATTATGGAATGCGTTTTATACGATTTAAAAAAGTAAAACCACGTGACGTACGTAGTTTATTTTGATGCGTGGTCGCTTCATCCATTAAGCAACATGCGTTAAAGCAAGCAGTTACTTTTTTTACTGTCGTTTCAAAGTATTGTTTACAGATAGGTACTACATCGTTGCATTTTAACAAAAAAGGGGAGTACCTAATTATTTAACAAAACCGCACGGATTCAATTAGAATAGCGATTTCGTTGAAATTAGAGTAGGCATTGTGGGGCGCGCAATTAGTCAATGCTTACTTTGACACTTCATGCATTTTTTCGAAAGAGTTCAAGGAGCGAATTAGCGCAAAGTGTGCGAGCCCGCGCCGCACTTGCGGGGAAAAAACAACGGAAATTCCACTTTTTTCGCGGTGGAAGTTTGCCCTGGGTACATTCAACCCACTTAAACAAAAAGGAAATTTAATACTCGCGAGCTCGTGTACAACCACCGCTAGCCGACGATTTCCAAGGACCTGCTTTTAATCATACACGTAGAGTCAAAAATTACCGTGTGATTCAACAACGTGGATTTTGAAAAAAGATCGCGAATCTTAAAGCTGTCTGTTACGTTTGACTATAAAGAGAGTGTAGTGACGTCTGCTTATTGACGAACTCTTCGATTCTTCTGAATCTAGGTCACACATCTGAAGTCGTTAATAATGCTTCTTTCAGAGCAACATTATTAAAAAACTTCTGAAAAGTTTGAATAAAAAACTACTTTAAAGTTCGAGTTACAAAGAACTAATTTGAGATAAAAGTAACACCATGTTTGAACGAAGTTTTAACGCAATTGTTTTAGCAGTTTTACATTCCATCTAAAAAGTTATAGCTGTTTGTGCGCACTTTTACTTGCGAATTTTTATCGCCCCTCTTACAACGGGTTAATTAGCCCTGATTACTTTCAATCCTGCATTCAAAATTCGTCATTCGTAACCTATAATAATTCATCATTCAAACTGTGCACTGGTGCGTGAACAATCACAGGTCAAAATCAGCTCAATGCGTCGCCCGCCGCAAGCGAAAAGAATAGCGCGGGGACGGCGTAATGCACACGGCCGTTAATTACCGAAACGAGCGGGTGTAAGAGTCGGCCGGGTTATGAGAAAGGGCCGCGTTCTGCGATCGCGGCGGTTCATCCATTCGGGGCTGTTCATTCATTAGCGTCGCCGAATGCGCGCGTATCAATCACGCGCTCGCTCGCATCGCGCGCCGTACCCCCCGCCAGCCCGTTTTCTCCCAGGCGGTTCGAAATTAAAACGGCCCGATCCGCGCGCCGATATTGAGCTCGCCGGCCGGGCTTAGCACGCCACTGCAGCGCGGTGATGAAGCGGAGCGCCGCGCGCGAGAATCCGCTCCCGGGGATGATGACTTTTGTGTACGGTGGTGACCGATTTTTCGAAACAAGTGTACAGATCGATTTTGACTTCTTCTTTTTCTAGATGTAAAAACGCGCGGGTTTAAATCAATTTTTGAATCTTTTGAAACTTATATTTTTGCACAGTTAATTTTTTCAATTTCTTTTGATTGTGTAATGTAGAATTACTTATACATGCCTGATGTGCTATAACATATGTTCCTTATGCATTGGTTTTAAAAGAATAGTTAAGTCTTACTGGTGAACAGAATTTTTGTATTGAAAAAAATTGAACATTGAAGAGAAACATTAAAGAAAAGAAGGAAAAGAATGAATTACTCTCATTCTGCAGTTCAGTATACTGTAGAATCAACTGACTTCTGCGTATTTTTTTAACCCTCATAAATAGTAATCAATCCTCTGTGTACACTCATTTATCCATCAGCTACTCATTCAAAGTCTTGTATTAAATGACTCTACAAATATATACTTTAAAAAAAATCCAACCCTTTAATTAAAAACAAAAATGCGAATATAAGTCTCTCATCAGACGAATAAAATATACACAATCTTTCAAAGCCACATTACTACCGAGTCGTAGTTCGTTCTCAAACGAAAAACAAACAATCCATCAGGCCGCACTCAACTATTCAACCGAGAATAGGGGAACTCCCTTTCCCAAGTCACTCAAACCCCTCGGACAAAGGTATCCACATTAAAGCCTCTTTTTCAAACAATTCCCAATAAGCTCATTTAATTTTCGCCCCACGTACTAACGTACAGCCGCATCCGAAGCTCTCGCCTACCCTCCCACACCACCGCCCTTACGTACACCCCTACAAGACAACGCCATTAAAATAAGCGCGCGGAATCCCCGGCAGCGAGTGAAAATTTTGCTCTCCCGTCATTATGCCGCTCGCGGCCGTAATACCGCGCGCGCCGTAGACGCGGAAACGCTCACGCGGCGCAATAAACGTTGCTTTTCATTTTCGCGCAAGGGGCGGCTTTTACGACTTCCACCTCCGCGGGCTTTCATTTTTCATTATTCCCCGGTTTAATTGCATCGGAGCCGCCGCGGAGCCTTCGGGAATCCCGGGGCGCGCGCGCGCGACGACGACGACTCTCGAGTTGACGGCTTTTCATTGCACTCGACGGCAGCATCCGTCGAGCCGTTACACGCGCGGGGGCGTTTCGCGCGCGCGCCGCGACTGAATCGGAACGGCACGCGATATCTCGTGCCCGTACGAGCCGCGCCGAGGACGAGCGCGGTATATTTCGCCGCGGCGAATCTTTCCCGAGGCGGGGGCTTTATCGTCGCAACCACCCGCAGCGGGTTTATACGGACTGTTGTGCAGCGCGCCCTGGATGCGGCAAAAATACGATTTAATCGCTGCATTTACGAGTTCAGCGAGTTTGATGCGCTTGATTCCGCGAGCGCGGATTTTCCGCCGCGGGAGAAAAGCCAATTGCGATTCTACGAGATGAGCGCGCGATGTCTTTTTTTTATGTTTATGGCTGTCGCTTCACGCATGTTTTTTTTATCTTATTTTTATTTTTTATCTTGTTCGTGTTAACGGGAGTTTTGGGTATGAGAAATCTTAAAAGAATTGTATGATTAGCGAAAATAAATAAAATCTGTCGTATGATGAAGATAAGTGAAATTTTAGAAAATATGTGTCTGTGTTCTTTTAATTTGAACGATGCACGACTGATGTGGGAATTAACTAAATTAATCAAATTCATTTAATTGTTTACCTGCTTGTTTTGCGGAATAATTATTTATGTAAACATAACAACTTATGCAGCATATGATTCGATATAATCGTGTTAATGATGAAACTGAGAAACATCAACCCAGTTATCCATTGGACTATATAAATTCTATATGCCGTTCCTCGCAGTAATCGATGTTGTACGTTCGGATTCTACGTTATATCAATTATTGCACATATGGTGACCATGAACCAGACCAATACAATAGTTTTGATAGTAATAGGCATTTAAATAAAGGAATATGAGATTGTTGTAAACAAACCTATGGAGCTGCAAAGTGGATTTTTACTTACTCCGGAGATTATAGTTTGAATTTATATAAAAGAAGTAATTTCATCGAGTGGATTGAAAAGAGTTTGGCACTTCTTAAGATTTCATCAATGGTATTTTCACGTACTTATATAGGAAGAAACCAATTGAAATTCAATGATCAAAATCGCAATAGAATAAAAAATAAAATCCTTTCCCAATGATCCCGCAGTTGAATTTCAAATAGAAATTTTAAGATGTGATAGTTATCTTGATGGCTGCATTTTAATAATGAGATGGAAAAGTGAAAGGGTTTAGCTGTAAATTTACATAATGCTATAGCACTAAATTAAATTTCTGAAAAAAAAACGACTTTCGATTTTTATTTCTCTTTGTTATTTGGCAAAAGTATAATAAAAATCGAATATCTTGTTTGAACTCTTAATTGAGATACCATAACAATAACTACCAGTTTTTACAGCTATAAATCTCGAACGACCCGGATGCGCCTTTAATCAATAAAATTCAAACGATCGATGATTTATTAGTAAAATTATTATTGTCAACGTCTCGATAGTGACAGAAGGTAAAAAAGATGCTCATAAATTTTACAAATAAATCATGGCGCATTAGATCATTTAAATCAATATTTTGTTTAACCATCATAAATTCTGTAATGGTCCTTGTCTTATATATGACATATTGAAAGCTCACAAAAATCTAAAAGCCTATTATAAAATAGTCAAAATTTCTAAAAAAATCATTTGCAAACATTTTTAATTACGTAATCTCTGAAAAATTGTTCGTACCTCGAAAGCGATAATTTTTCGTAGGCCGACTTAATCACCCCGATCGAACGAGCGTTAGCGTCATCCATAAAACGAGCGCGCAGGCAGTCTTGCGGAAAATGTATGAGCAGGCAATGAAGCAGCGCGCGATAATTGAAAAGTCGGTAGCCGGCGGCGCGGGGCATGCTGGTGCCGTCATCCGCCTCTCTCTCTCTCCAGGAGCGAAAAAAGTCAGATCCCCCCTTCCCGCCGTCCCATCGAGCAGTTGCCCAACTTCGCCGATAAATCAAGCGTCCGCGACGGCGCGGAGTTTCCCCAGCGGAGCCCTCGAAACTCGCTTATATTCCTTCGCACTCGCGGATCAATTGTCGGGTCGGGCGCGTATCAAAAGGTGCGCGGAAGGACTCCTTACGGAGTGTAATTGGATCGCAGCCCCGGGGGACATTAATTTTGCGCGAGGTCCGCGGGCGCAGCTGTCGCCACTCCGGACCATCCCTCGGACGTCGAGAGTCGAGACCCGAACCCCCCCGACCGGGCGACTCGTATATACGCGTGTATATATCATCTTCGGTGCGGCCAGTGGAGGAACAAAGCGGATCGCGATGCTCGGCGGTCCTCTGTCTCTTGCTCGCGCGCGCACCGAGCGATGCGGATGCGCGACCCGCCGGAGCGTCTGTTTCTATTCTCGGTCGGGGCTATTTTTAACTCGCTCTCTCGGTCCATTTCCATGATTGACGATCGAGATTTTTCATCCCGCCGAGGTGAGAGCGAAAAGTAACTGCACGTGGGAATGGATACGCGAAGGTGCCCGTTTCGCTTTGGCGACTTTTTTTTTCTCTTCTTTACGAAAAAGGAGGCTAACGAACGGAAAAGTGGGTACGCGCAGGTGCCGTTTCCTCGGTAATTTATGGAAGTGCTTCAATCCGCGATTGAGCTTGCGGGGCATCTTCAATAAGCACTCGCGCAAGATTTTCCCGGAAGTTTACGCCCTCTTTGGATTCGAATGAATAATGCTCATTGTTGGTCTGATATTCATGGTATCGCGTTTCTATGGCTTGCAGTAAAGGGAGGAACTCGATTCAAACTTACGCAAATAGGTGCGTTTATAGGGGGGATCGAAGTCGCTTTCATTTGCCATTCAGGAAATTGATCGAATCAAGTGGTGACCACCACGGAAACAATTGAACTTCATGATTCGATAAAAAAAATTAACTGGTTTTCGAAAGGATTTTTTACCTCTGGGAAATTTTTAAACGTTAACAAATTAAATATTGTAAATGGATTACAAAAATAATGAAACGATTGCACACGAAGAAAATGTTTCAATAAAAAAACAGTAATAGTATTCAGTAATGATCAAAAAAGGAAAAATTATCAAAGTGCCTAGCAAATTTTAATAAAGACTAAACATATTTTTTTATTTAATCATTTTTTCCGTATAGATAATATATTACTACGATTAAGTTTTTTCTCAACGAATTCGATAAAAGCTCAAAATATTTTTTTAAAGCTTAACAATCGCTTCTTCGATGTAAGTGGCTTTATAAAAAAAAAATTCAGGCAGTATTTTCTAACCCGTAAAAATCGTCCGTACCGCCGAATTAAAAAAAGTATAAAAACTACCCACACTCAACAGTCATCCCCTCGGTCCCTTTGAAAATTGCATCGAGCTTTCTAAAAAATGAACCGCCCCGTGAAAGCTAGTTGGCGAAACAGCATCAGGTCCATTCGGCGACCCATCAACGCGCTCCCTAAACCCTCAAACGCTCGGCGGGCCAGTGTCCGCGTCGAAAAAAGGTCCGAATGGAATCGCGCGCGTTCGACCGGAAATCGAGGCTTTCAGCTCTCTCCCTCTCTCTCCTTTTTAGTTTTTTTTTTCCAGCGCCGGCTGAAAGTCGCTGCCTAATGCACCGGAGACCGCAGCCGCGCGAGTCCATTCGGTGCGCGCCGGGCAGATATTGGAGCCGCGGGGGGGACACCCGATGAATTAGCAGCGGTCGCGCGCCTCGTTCATATATCATGAGGGCGTCGATATCGCTCGACACAAACGTTACGCGACGCGCCTCTCCGGCTGCGGTTTCCTCCTTCCCGCGCGCGCGCCGATAACCGAGCGACAGGTTTGCACGGGCGAAGGCTGCGAATTTTATGTATTTTTTTCGAGATTTTTTTTTTCGCTGCGGTTTGAACGGTTTATCTGACCCGATGTAACGCGTGGGCTTTGATTTTAGAGGCGGGGTGTGTGTTTTAAAAGCGTCTGCAGAATGCGGAGTGACAACCCGGTCGCGTTACCATTTTTAGTTGTTACCGGAGTCACTCGTACGCGAAACTTTTTCGCGGGGACGTGACTTATGGCCATCACCGCAAATTACCGTTGCTTTGCCGGGGATATTAAAAATAATAGGGAAATAACTGCGGTGAAAAGTCATAATTTATGCCGCTGCGGCATCTTTTTTTTTATGTTTGCGCGCGAGAGCGTATGCTTCTATTCTAATTGCAATTTATTTTTTATGTTACAGGTGAGTTTTACAATTTGCACTAAACCACGCTAGCCACGTAAGTTGCAACCTATATTTAAATTTTGTCAAGTGCACCGTTGTTGCTGTGAAAAATGTAAGGATTATGCTAAAGAAGGCATTTAACTTTTACACATTAATTGCTTATTACACTCTTAACAAGCTATTCGCGGCCTCAAAAGGAGATGCATTGCAAAAGCGCGCAATTACCTAGGCAGAAAATTGAAAAATATACATTACACTTTTATTGACTGGTTTATGCTTCTTACGTAAATTGTACTTATAAAGGAAATTAAATTATCCAATTAACTTCGTGTTTTAAACGATGTTGGTTAAAATAAGGAAATTTCTGCCTAGAAGATACAATTTGAATAAACGAACAAACATTAGCAATAGAAATTAGAATAATGAATTGAAATTGATCCATAAATTAATTTTATGTGTAAAAATAAGGATAGTCTAGAGTAAAAAATTTAATAGAAATTGAAGAAATGGTTTTTATAATTTCCACTTGCGATATCAAGACAAGTTTCTATGTTAATTTTCATTAGAAAATTTTCCTCCATGAAATTCAAACTTATTTTTTATACAGTAAACGATTATTAATCGATTAGTTCAACTACATCTGAATAATATTAAAAAATTTTTGTTCAACCTTGAAAAATTATATCGGCATATGCGACGATATGCGCATTATATCGGCAACCACCTAAAACGCAAAGTTTCGAGACTTGCACGGCTACGCATTAAGAAAGAAAAATTTCCCGAAGTCCATATACAACACTCGGAGGGGTTGGAATCTTAAAGAAGCAGCCTTGAGTACCGTAGGCGGTGCGATATTCCAGCGGCGCGTTCATGCGGGGCATCGAAAAGTCATTTAATTAAACCAGCCGGCGGCCGGGAAACTTTAAGAACTGGGGCAAAAAGGCGCGCTCCTCGCCGGCCTGGAAATACGCGGCTGATATTTTATTCGATGCACGCTGTTTGCCCGGCGCACGCAGGAAAAGCCAGCAGCAACTCGATTGTATTACACGCCCCTGCGCACTTTTTTTTCCTCTCTCCCTCGCCTATACATCTATTTCCCTCGCCGGCCTTTTTTTTTCCCCGCTCGAGCCCGACTTTTTTTTCGCGCGTGCTAGAGCGAGACTCGCGCGCGCCTGCGGAGCCATGAATATATACATTTCACGTGTACGGCAGCGCGCGCCGTTTGACCGCGATGCAAGATTTTGCATTCACGCGGCGGACGAGCGGAGCGTGTAATATTCGAATGGTGTTTGAGTAAATTAGTTATGCGCGTTATCGCCGGCAGTCAGAGTTAATTGCGATTAAATTATTTTAACGCGCACTTTTGCTAGTCGTCGCGGTTATTTAGCGTTGCAAAAGTCGGCGATTTTTTTTTCCAGGGGGACTGGTTTTCCCGCGATTTGTTTATAAATGTTAATTGATTTATAGTTTTTTAAACGTTACGCTTCGGGTTGCAGATGAAGTGGGGACTGAATTTAAAATTCACGTCATGATTTTTTTATAGCTTTCGAGTATATATTTCAGAAAAGTAAAAACGAGTTCTGTTTCTCTAATAAATTATTTTTCGGAAAATAAGGCAATTGATATTAAGCGGCTGAGTAACCAAAGCTCTATTTTAAAAAGCTTCTTTCAAATCATTGCATTATTTATAACAGTAAATTTAAAATCTTAAAAAAATTCAATAATATTTTGTAAAATTTTCAAATTAAAAATGATTAAATTTTAAGTTTATACAAAGTTTTCTAAACTCTTAAGATTATAAAGTGCAAAGTTCCGATACGCGCTTTTTTACAGCAAGTTTCTCAATATTTCGCGAAGTATAAACAATTGTAAGAGCTGGTGTTCAAAAACATTTTATCGATAACGAACATATCATATCCCAAGTTCCAACATAAAAAGTTCCGCTCGGAGTTAAAAATTGACTTTCTCTCAATTTGCGCAATAAAACTTTCCGCGAAGGGAAAAACTGTCCACTAGATCGATCCGCATTTTCAGGAAATAATTTAAACCACTGCATCGCATTAGCAACTGGACTGGCGAGACACCCGGCTTACGTCACCAAATTCCTTTCTGTAATTAGCACCGCGGAATCAATATCGATATTCATTCGCCGCGCGGAAAAAGTGCCCGTCTCTCTCGCGCGAAAACGTCCGCCTCTACATCCATTAGAAAAAGCTCAATCTATTAAAAAAACACCAGCCTCGTACGCCTAATTAAATCGAACGGATTCGCTCGCTTACTCATCCCTCGAATTTAGAGTGGCGCGTCTCTCGCGCGACGCGCGGCGCACTCAGCAGTCCTCGTTCCATCTATTTCCTTTTACTTCTCGTTCCAATCGCCCATCGACCCCGCCCAATACGAGCTCGCCTCTCCGGCGGAGCTTACAAGCGTCCGCGTCAGCTGGATTTTCCTTTCGCCTGGCTTGGCGCGATTATCGCCTCGCCGCGCGTATTATACTCCCCGCGCCGGAATGAGACTTATCGTTGTGCCGACTAATGAACATTCCGCGCGAAATTCACTCGGCGGGTGCGCGCGCGCGATTCCACCTCGCCTTTTTTTTTACCCCTTCCTCCGCGGTCCAATTGTTTTATCGCGCGTGTAGGGGGCGGGAGGGGAGAGGCATTCTTCAAAAACCGCCGCGCTGTTAATTTAGCGGAGCGACGCGCGGAATGAGCTCGTACGTTATCGAAGGGGGAATTCTGCGACTTGGTCGACCGGCTGGAATGAAACGTCCGTTTCTGCCTCGAGTCTATTGTTAAACGGCCGTGAAGATTAGATTTCGATTTCGACGTTCGAAAGAAAAAAAAAGTATCCGCATTTTTAGATACTCGATCTTCGATTTTAATTCACCGTAAAAAAAAAGTCGGAAATAGCGCTGGCTGTATTTGCATACTTTTTACAGCGTCCGTAGAAAATAAAGTGGAAAAAAAAGCGAGTTTATTTTAGCATTCATCGGTCGTTAAATGCGCAGCGGGGGGAGGGGGTACCGCATCCGCGCGCGGCGGAAATTGACTGAGATTCCATTGATAGGCTCGCAATCAGTTTGAAGCGGCGCGGCGGTCCGCTCTCTCCGGACTGATATTCCGTGGCCGCGACGGGCATTATAACGTCAATTAAAGAGAATCGATGAAAGCGGGGAGGGACGGGGCGCATGAAATAAAAGGGGAAAAACGGGCCGAGCGAGATTGCGCGCCCGATTAAGCGGCCCGAACAAGGAAGTTACTATGTACGCGCGCGCGAGCGAGCGTAATTAATACGCCGAAGAAGTTCAAACATGCCGTTGAAGAAATTTCCGATAGCCTATTGGAGTAAGCGGAAAATTATGCAAACTACGCGTTGCAGCTGATTAAACGTTCCGAGGCGAGCGGAGTCTTCCTTCCGCTTCTTTCTTCGTTTTTTTTTAACTAGGTGTATGCGTGAAAGGACTTTTACGGTCGGCTGCGAAGAAAATTGTTATTTCATTGTCTTCTTACACCGAATAATGGGTTAATACGGTATTAACGAATCGCTAGAAAAACGTACGGGAGTGAGTTGCTCGGCGTTGACAAGATTAATTTTCCCAGATGTGTCATAAAAAAATTGGAACGACTGAAATAAATTGCCAATGATGCAACTCTTAGATCCTTACTTTTAAAGAATGAAATACACTCCTTGCTCTAAATTGAACGATCCACTTTCATCGAATATTAAATCAAGCCCTCGATTCATTAAAAAGAAGACTTTGTTAAACAATCTCGGAATAATCTCCAGATTTAGAACATCCGGAATGGAGCAATCGAGTAAGCGTCGAGTTGGAGTTTTAACTTCTCCATCAGCTTAACAACGAAAATCGATCTAAAAATCAAACACGGCATTATAGCCGCTGAATCATTGAGCGCCCGACCTTTCAATTTACGTTACTCCCCCGACTGCGCGAATAATCAGCGGAGAGTCGACGCGCGCAAGGGAAATCGCGCGGCGAAATTTCGCTCTCGATCGACGCGAGCGAAAGAGTCTCGAGTGTCACCTGCGCGCTAATTGACTTATGAGGCGCGCGCGCGGCGTAATTTCCCGTGTAAATACGAGCGCGGGCGGGCGGGGTAAATCAAGCGCGCGAGCGCGCCTGGTCCGCCTATTAAAGTCGACGCTAATGAATTAGTCGCTCTCGGATTTCGGTATTTATTAGGGCGACGTCGCGCGCGGCCACTCCGCCCGGCAATTACGTGATGGACGGCTGCCGGGGCTAATGTTCTGCGAGCGAGCGCGCGCGCTAGGCCGAGGGTGTCGATTTCGCGTGCATTGTTTTTGCAGCGAGGGGAGGGTGGGCGCTACGCTTTTTTTTACGCCGGATGATTTATTTGACAGACGCGCTTCGGCGCCGGTAATTAATTAGATAACGGGAGCTTCTTGGGGGAAGGGTTGTTCGCACCGTGTAATCACGATCCGCTTTTAAATATGTGATTCTCCTGTCACTTATTTCGTAACCGTAATAATTGATCCATTATGTAAAAATAATAGGCGAAGAGTAGACAGATGAGCAATGATCACGTTATTGCTGTGAAATCATTAAAATTGAATTTGTTATAATAACTACCCGCACATGTTATTTACAAATTTTTCAAAATAATACTTTTAATGTGAACGATAATCATATTTAATTAGGCAGTGAATTTGATATTGCTTATTGCGTAATAGGCAAATTTCGATGCGTGAGATACGCAAGGCAACAATGTTTACTAAACACCGAAGCTTTTCAACGCTTCGTGCACTTACGTATTAGCCCTACATTATAATACCTAATCTCTATTCATGATTATGTAAATATCGCGTAGGGCCGTTATTGGATTTAGCATATTACCGAATTAAGTAAGGTAAACGCAGGAAATTTAGGGTGCGCGGGGCAAAAGTTTCCTTATCTCAGACTTCGAGCCAAGTTTTTATCCATATTAAAATCAGAGTTTACGAACGCGAAATTCGATAATCTTAACTCACCGCTATCACGGCTAAACATCGTTCTCTTGACCAAAATATTGTTATTAAAACGGTTTAAAAAAAAAGGGAAGCCATAAGCCCCTCAACTCCTTAACTTCCGGTGAAACTTTCGACGGCTCGGACAACCTTAAGAAAATTATAAGATTGAACTTTTGATCCGGGCTAAATGAGTTTTTTTCAAGCGGAACTTTTTAATATTTAACGGCTTTAAATCAATTATTCTTGTTAAACGCGGCAACGAAACTTTTTCGCTCCCGCATTGAAATTTATTACCAACGGCTTACGGGAATATTTAATCACTTGATCGTCCGATTTACATCTGTGACTAATATGAACGTCGAGCTTTCTTATCATCGGCGAACAAGAACGGACGCACTCGTGGAATTCGCAAATAGCGAAAGGTCACCTGTGCGCGCAAAGCAATGTCAAAACAAGAACGAAAATTTAGATTACGAAGCTGGCAAACTTTTTCGCATCGCGACAAAGCCATTTCGACGCTTTTCCCCGGCGTTTTTCACGTGAAATCCGTGACAGTTTTCGAAAAATTTTGACGAATTAATTTTCCGCCTGACATTTTTGAAAGGAAAGTTTTTCCATCGAATTAAATCAAAATAAATTCAATTTCGCGTGGCATCGCTTCCGTCAGTTCGAGCCGGTACCTTTTCCCTGTCGATTATTACACCGGCGAATGGAAAAGCGTATTATAAAAATAGCTCCATGCAACTGTAACAAAGTCAGCGGTTAAAATAGCACATCCGCGCGATTCGCACGTATGCAAAACGTCGCTCCGCTGACTCATCGTCTCCTTCGATATCATCGGATAAGACCAATTTGTCGCTGCGCGCACGAGCGTAGCCTGAAAGGTGTAGCCTTCGGGCCTAGCCACCCACGCGCGGATCTAGTGTTTACCCAGGCGCGGGGCAAACAAAACGTCGACGCCGCGGTGACGACTCCTTCCGGAATTCGCGCCCGATGGAAAACCTAATTTTAGCGCGCCGCCCCGCCTACTTCCGCGTCGCTTATCTGCGCGCGTCACGCGATCGGCACGCGAGGCACGCCGCAGATAACCAGACGTCGCTCGATTTCTTTTTTTATTTCGTCGCTAATTAACCAAGACGCGCGCGGTTCGGCGAACTCGTCTTCCCGCGGTCTCCGTGCGTTAGCGCGAAATTTGATGAATCACGCGGTGTCGATGCCGCGGCGGAAAATCGCCGCCGGCTGATTCATCGAGACATTCGGAAGATCGGCCGATGGTCTAGCGTACATCGGGCGCGAGCTATAATAGAAGAGTTATGACGATTTGTTCGAACGGATGGCCCGGTGATTAATCATGTTTTCTGTCGTGTCGCGTTACGTCCCACCTTCGAGTTTGCCATTTTTTTTTCTCTTTTTTTGAATCAACAAGTTCATTAATCAAGCGCGGTTTATGAGCTTGTAATTCAGTGTTTAATCTACTCGATTGCGTGATTATCTGAACGGCGCGGCGGGGATAATCGGAAACAGATGAATATTTTGACAGCGGCGATGTCTTTTTAAACGAGCGATAAATATTGTCTCGGTCGTTCATCGGTTTCGATAAATTTTTTACCGAAATTACGAAGCATAATAATATTTTGCACGCATGTTTTTTGCCAATCGAATGTTAAAGGTTTTTTTAAATGTAAATATTCCGTGAATATCAATGTTTTTCAACGAGTTGTAAAAATATTTGTATTGAATCGCGAGTTCGGGGATTGAAATATTGACCAGCGTACTCGTCTCGCTTTACGCGAAATTTTAATCAGAGAAGTGCATTCGGTAGTTGATTCGGTTATTCGGTCAATCTCCAGAGTTTTATTTCATCAAGCTTCCGTCACACCGGCTCCGGTCGTATGTTTAAACAATAAGCCAGGTCGATAAAGGGACCAATAATTCTAAAGGTTATCATTAAACCGTCGAGGCGATTTAGCGTACATCGTGCCATTA
This sequence comes from Eurytoma adleriae, assembly GCA_900480045.1. Lineage (NCBI taxonomy): Eukaryota > Metazoa > Arthropoda > Insecta > Hymenoptera > Eurytomidae > Eurytoma > Eurytoma adleriae. The sequence goes on from UXGC01000096.1 coordinate 297,403, forward strand.
TTCTTGCGGCATCGCGCAAATAACACGAGTCGTGTAACGCGTGGGACCGACGTGATGATCGTCGTTTCGGTCGATAGCCGCGGATTTGAATTTCCCGCCGGTTATAGAGTCTTGTATATCTTGAATGAACGAATGACCGAACTGAATTAGTAAATAGCGGCGGTGTGACTTTTTTTTCAGCTAAATAGTTTGAAGATTCAAGAGAGGATTATTTGAGCTTTGCGGTGGGAACTTTGAAGCGAGGCTTTAGACGGCTTATTTTTAAATTGAAAATGAAAATTTCTTCGAGCTTGGATTATAACGATCTACTTAGAATAAGTGTGCGTACTTAGGATTACGTGGAGAATGTGTACTTTCATTTAGAATTCGGAGAAATAAAAAAATTTAATCTGCTTATTTGATAGCTTTTTAAAAAATCAAGAGTGGTCTTACCATGCTCGGCTGTTTCTACTTATGTATTTAAGCATAGTATATCAATGCACGAGGAATCGTTTTGTTTCAAATTTTTGGTAAACTAAATTTAGTGGTTTATACTACAATTTTTTTTAATCTAGGGGCGGTGTTTCACAAGAATTTCTCCCGCAATAATGGGAATACTCAAAATTATAAATTTCCGTGAAAAGTGAAGTAAATAAATAAATTTATTTCATATTCTTTGCGAGTACATTAATAATTTCGGAAAATTAGTCCGAAATCGGAAACATAAAAACAAAGTTTTGAGCCGCAGTTACAGGACCCTCGTCAAGATTAAAGTCGCGACCGATCGCACGTAAATACGGCGCTCGACCGAAATTTTCCTGCGCTGTCCGTCGTCGAAGGCAGCGTCGAGAGCTCGCCCGCCGGGAGTGTTTATTCTGCAGCGAGGCAAAAGTCCACAGACCAAATAGGAAAAAAAAGAAAAAGCAGACGAGGAAAAAGAGGCGAGTTTACCGGGGGGAGAGGTTAGCGGACGGAAGACGATGCAAATTGCAGCGGGAGCGCGAACACGGGTCGTTCCGGGGAGGAGGGGGGAGGGACGAGCGGAGCTTAGAAACGCGAGGCGGCCGCCGCGGAAAATGCGGGGCTCTAATGGAAATTCGCGGTGGGAGACGCTTTTCGCTTGAAAAGCTGGACCGCGCGAGCGAAGACGATATTTTTCGGTTATTCGAGAGGCGCGCCCGTTGGATTTGACAAGAGCTTAAACGCGCCGGGTATAAGGAGTGGGCGTCGAATTCGACGCGCCCGGGAAATCGTAAAAATCGGGAAATCGTAAATAGAATAGAAGTTTTTTTCGTCGAGTTCGCGAAATTTAAATAGTTTAATTTAGTTTGCCGCCCCGGTGACGAGCGGGCTAAATGAAATTAAAGAGTTAGGAAGAATAAGGCCGTTCCTCTTAGAGAGGGAGCACTCGAGTTGCCCTTTCACCGTTGAGAACACATAGATTGTAGTTGGAATTTAAATTTAATTTAAGTGTCGCGAATAAATTAATTTAATTGTGGAAAAGGGAAATTTCGTGTACAGAGAAAATTTAATTTGGCGCTTAAAAAACATTTACTTATTTAAACAAAAAAATTCGACGTTTAAAAAATGATTGAGACGTCCCAGACGTTTTAAAACTTTTTCACGGTCTAAATTTATACAGAATAAAGTTTTTTATACTCCCCCTCTAACCGTATAACTTTATTACCACTTCTTAAGCATTCTCCTGTCGAGCAATCTATTAAAAAAAACGTAATAAATAATTTAAGGGTTTCTACGCTAAAAAATGCCACTACTCGTTAAAATAAAAATACACGCTTTTAAATCAAACACCATTTCTCTTAGCCTTCGATGATACACTCGAAATTAGAATAATCATTATACAGCTACTCCGTGTTCCCGGAGAAACTTCCAGCATTGCTGCGTCGAGTGTTTGCGCGCGATCGCCGCTCGGATTTGACTTTTGAGCGATTTCGCCATTAGCATAAATTACAATACGTAAATATGCGCGGGAAGAAAGAAAGTCGCGCGGGTGGCCGGCCCCGGCGCCGTTTGTTTACACTCTGTCCGCGCAGCCTCCTATACAGCCAATCCCGCAGTCGAGCGCAAAAAAAAACGGGTAGATCCAAGCGATCCGTCGGGCAAAAAAAGCGACGACCCACCGGCCGGCTTATTGATTCGGCCGCCGTGCTAGTAACGCTTTAAATATTCATCCTCGGAGCGATAATCCCGGAGCTTTCGTTCGTAGCATCGCGAGGCGCGAATAATTAAATGACGCGCCGGGCGCGGGCGGGAATTACGTCGCGCGCGCTCTAATGGAGTCTCGCGTGATTTCGACGGCAACTTTTTGAGGTCTCGAATTGTCACCGAGGGCTGCTGTGTAGGGACATTGTGGGAGTACGAAAATCACGCGTCACAGTAAACGGAAGGAAGTTTAACTCGCGTAACTCCTTAAAAGTGGTTTATTTTATTTTCAGAAGGGCGCAAAGTTTGTAAGTTAAAGAATACGCCGAGCGAAAGAGGAGTCGACTGTAATGATAAAAGCTCGATATATATCGAATCAAGTCATTGTAATCAAATGTCACTAACATTGTAGCTAATGTTTTTGTTAAACGTGAAATGTAATAAAAAAATTCTGCTCAAGCGAAATATTGCGAAATTCGTTGACTTTTACATATATGTTTGTTAATCTCTTCGAAATTGAAAAAGGGAAAATATGCGACCTATTTTTTGTTGAAGCACCGGAAATATAAAAAAAACATGCAATTAAATTTGTAAACATAAACTGACGTTGCGTAAATAGTCACTCGTAAACTGACAAAATAAACAAGTAAATCTCTCTAAATCTTAGTCAGTAAATAACTATACTATCAATTTAGAAGATTAACTACTTCCCAATAAAATTCACCCGTTCGCTCAATAATACACATACACAATAGCGTCAAATTTCACATACTGCACACTGCACCCTGCTTCAGATTTAAAAAGATAAACAGGTGTAAATGTCTGAAAAATTAGATCACAACCAAGCCGTTCGGCGAATATCGCTTCTCGGAATCTTGGCATCATCGCAACGAGAAAGAAAAAAGAATCCCCGCAAAAAAGCTCGGAATCGCCCGGTCGATTGAAATTCCGGGCGCGGCGGCGATCGACCGTACCACCGCGGCACTCACCGGATTCTGTTTGTTTTGCGCGTGTCCGAGTGCGCGCGCCGCGGCTCATTGGGCAGAGCGGCGGGGATTTTCGGGCCGCGCGCGCCCGCTTATCCAGAAATTATCGTATTATTCGAGCCCACCCCCGCCCAGCCGATGAACCGGTAACTCAATAAAGCGGTTAACTCGATTCGAGCGGGCCGCGCCGACTCGATTGCCCCCGCGTGATTTTTCGCGCGCTTGCGACCGTAATGGGACGAAGAGTCGGCCGGTGTTTGGAGTGGCGTTTAGAGCCGCGGAAACGTTTGCCGTGGATTGCGGCGAGCCGGAATTGCGCTGTATAGGGGCCTGCGCGATGTTTCGACGCGCGAAAATATTTGAGGCTCTCTAACGCTCGGGACGGAATGTTACTTTTTATTTCTTCGGGTGTTTGAGGAGACTTTTTTTTTTGTCGCGGTTCTCGAGACAAAGAGACGCGGGGACTGTATCGGTGCCATTTTCATTCGGGGATATACCCGACGGTTTTATGTACATAGTTTTACGATCTTTGAGGTTTTTTCCTTCGCCGAGTGTGTAATTTATACTTTGCATTATGAGAAAGGATATGAATATTTTAACGGTTCTCTTGGCATTGTAATGAGACGTCTCTGCGAAAATTCTCGCTTAATTATTGTTTTTGTTTCTGGCTTTTAATGTTTTGTAAAATATTTTCATATGCGTAAATTTACGTTGCTATGTGGCAGTGTCATAACGTCATAATTGTGGAGCAACGTGACCATATTTGAGCAACGTGAACGAAGTTAATCGTATTATACCGTTAAAGTATTTTTTAAATAAAATTTAAAAAAAAAATAAACTAAAATATAACAAGCATTTGTATTTTTTCAAATAAAAATGCGTGAAAATTCATAAGTAATAAAATTTAATGATTTAGATTTGTTCACATAAATATATGATGTTAAAAAGTTTATCCTGATATGCATAAATGCTTCTCTTTATCATTTTGTTGAAATTTACGAATATTATATGTCTTCAAGCTTCAAAACTACTTGGAATTATAGTTTTAAAATTTCGGCTTCTTTCATTTTTACGTGTACGAAAATATCTCTCACAGTTTCTGCAAAATCAGTGATTCGGAGTTCTAATAATCTACTACAGTAAGAATTTTAATTTTTTTTTATTAAAAAAAAAATATTTAAAAAACTTTAATGCTATTGCATTAAAAAATGCTACGCATCCACCTTTTAATGAACCCAATCAAAGTAACTGTGAGATACCTCTCAATTACCCAGAAAGTCAAAAAATGCAGCAAATGCAGCTTTATTTCCGCACGATCAAAAACCGAAATTTCGAGCGCGTTAATTCCGCAAACGCGCGGAACGCACGGCCGTCCGCATGCACCCCCATCGGCGCGGCAACAATGTACGCGGACCAACGAGGCGTGCGCGAATTCTTCCGTCGCTCTGGTCGACCGGCGGCGCGCGGTCAGGGCTAACAGAAGGCGCAAAGTAATCGCGTGTTTGCCGCTGCGGCCGCGGCCGTCAGTCTCTGATTTTCCGGGGGCGCGAGCACCGCACGTGCGGCCCCCGGGTAATTAAAATGGACGCAATTACCCCGGGACCGGCCGCTTGAACGTCGCGCGGGGCTAAAAAAAAAGGGGGGAGTGAGAGGGGGTTTAATAAGCGCGAGCCGCGCGCTAATTACGCGCGGCGCCGGTGCGAGCCTCGACTTTTCGTGAATGGACGCTTTATTTTCAGGGAGCCGAGCGGCGACCAACGCCGCGATTACACGCGAACACGCGCCCCAGCGCTTTTAGGCCGAGGCTGACGCGAGAGCTGCGCTTTTCACGCGCGAAGGTCGAATTTCGCGCTCGCGGTTCGGTTTTGTTCCTACGGAGTTCTTTTTTTCATTCGCTTTTGATATTATTTATAAGAAGAGTAATTTTTCTTTAAAAGATGCAATTTAATAATAAGTTTCTATTAATATTTTATAAAATTATTGTTAAAAGTAGTAAGAGTCTAATATAGTATTTGTTTTTGTTTATTTTGAAAAAAAATGATGTTTGCAAAAATTATTATTTTCTTTAGTAGCAAAAAAATACGAATCTCTTTCATCTTTCTTTGTAAATATTCCTATAAATTTATAATACGAAATGAACATTTAGTTGACCACTTAATAATTGTTATAAAACCATTTTTCTCCGCCTAAGCAACTACTCTCTCACGAATTTTCCAGCAGAAAATGTCAATATTTTAATATAAAAATAACTTCCCTCAAGAATTTACCTTTATACCCGGACGATAAAGCTATTATACGGTACGAGATAAAAGACAAAGGAGGAGGACGCTCGCCGGCAACTAAAAAGAAGTCATCGCTAGCGCATACACGACAAGTAGTAAAGTTCGCGCTCGGGTTAGACGGCGCCGCGCTCGCTCGCGCGCCACACTGACATCTCTGATATTTTTTGCCGGCGACGTTAAATGATTCATTTTCTTTCTTCGGAACTATTTTAAAATAGTCTCGTAAACCTGATTAAGCGAAACGACGAGAAATGCGAAAATAGAATTCGCGTAAGAACGCGTCCTGCGCTTAGATTTAATGTACTTTTTAACTTTGATGCGTGAATCAACAACTTGTCGCCTCACCGTGCCAAGACCATAAAAGTGTAATAAACATCTTGTGAGATCTGTGTAGAATAAAAATACCTCAATTAATCGTAATTTTTTTTTCAGGGTACTCATATTTTTTTAAACATTTTAAATGATATATGGTTATTCCAATAAACTAATTAATCAGCGTCTGATTAAAAATTTTAAAAGCGACTTAATGTAAAATCGCTTATTAAAAATTAAGTACGATTACTTAACATGTTTACGAAAATCTGATGGCAAAATTTTGTTTCTTTTAACATTTTGATTCGATTAGATACCATCAAAATGTTTTTTAAATATCTTACGTATCACGAATAACAGTCACGCAATTTTTAATACGCCTCAAATTTAAATTATCCAATAAAAAATGCCTAGCAAAGACAAATTTTTTTTTGTTCGATCGACTACGGTTACAAGTACCTCTCTCAGCCCCGCGGATTATTAATCACGGCTGAACCGCGCGCGTCGCACCGAAAAGGGATCGGGGCTAACGCAGCGCGACGTAATATCGCGAGCGTTGCTTTGTGCGGCGGCCCCCCCGCGGGCACTCGTCTTCATTTCGCTCCGGCTTTCTCCGATAATTGCGCGCCGCCGCCCGCGCCCGACTCTTTTTACGACTCGCTCCGCCGAGCCGAGGAAACCCGAGCGTCTCCGCCGCCCTCCGAGCTCATTTTTCGCCCCGCGGTTAGTTAATGAATTTCAGTCGCCGCTGCGACGGGCCCACTTTGTTCGGATTTTGCGCGCCCCGTGTTTTACGCGAATTCCCCTGATGATGAGCGCGACGCTGCCGGCTTTTTTAATACCCTCGTTTCTGCTTGCATCCACCGATTATTCGGATACCGGGGAATGGGAGGATTGTAGATGTACTTTTTTTAATTTCCTCGATGTCTGGTATCGTTTTTCAAATTGCTTTTTTTATATTTACTTAAACAAATTGAATAATTTAATTTACAATGGATTCGAATCAAAATGATTGTTGAAGAGATTGCAAAGTTCAATTTGAATTCAGTATTGTACAAAAGTTGAGTCTTGTCTACAAGAATTTTTTCCGGGTAGATTAATCGAAAAAGCGATTTGATTGAAAATGGTCTTTATTCTGATTCATCTGTTTCTACTTGCATGCCTACGTAGACGCAGAGTAATTTCACTTCATTTGTATTAACTTCTAAGAGGATTGAAGCCATCGCATGTAATATTTCATCAACTCAATTCAAGCGTATTTTCCCCTGAATCATAAAGAAAGAAATTTAAATTAAAAAGAAAAACTATAGAAAAGCAGAAAAATCTCATTCACGCGATAAAATCTCGCTAACCCAAGTTAAACGTAAAAAAAAAGTCTCCTCGCGATAAATAACAGACGCGGAGTAACACGACGGTAAATCACCGCAAACCTTCAACACTTGTTAATCCCGAATGCAAATATAATCGATGCATCGCTAATTCCTCCCCCTCCGCAGAAACCGATAGTTCTCGCCTTCAAAGCGCGCGTAAAACCCCACGAGCGGGGTATACAATCCGCGAGGAGCGCATCGACCGAGCGAGCGTGTACACAGACGCGGCGAGATTCGCGGCCTCGCGAAAGGACGGGAGGTGCACCGATCGATCCGCCGGCGTGCCGCGCTCCCACGCGCGCCGCCCGCGACTCGCACAAAGGCGGCGCTTGTGGCCGGATGAAAGTGCATCTTTATATCCGGCCGCCCGCCGCGACCCTGAACTTACTACGACCCATTTGAATTCCGATAAGTCATAGGCGCTCGAGCGCGTCCCGCCTAGCCGCGCTCCTTTTTTCCCTCCCCTCCTCCTCGGTGCACGCGCCCGATGATGGATGGCGTCGAGTGTTTTCCCGAGATCCTCTCGAGAGGCGTCAGCGCCTTGTGTAAAAAAAAAGAAGGGGGAGAGGAGAGGCTCGCGGTTACTCACTCGACGGTAAGGAGGACGCGCGGCGATGTTATCTCCGCTTAATAAAGCGCGCTCGGGCGAGTGAACTGCACGGCGATTACCGCTCGAGCGGCGCCTCTTCGCAAAAGTAAATATCGCCCGGTGCGGGCCTCCCGTGCTACGCGCCGTATAAAACGGACGGTATCTATTTTCCGAATCGTTAATTTTTATTTTATTACGAGGGGAAAATAAAAGGCCTGCACTAACACTCTCCTCTCTTCTTTCTCTTCTCGGCGAGCGAGGTAGGCACGTCCGAGCTTCGGTGCCTTATCCCTCGGCCTCATCTCGGACGGGCGACAGAGAGCCGCGGCGGTAAATTATCGTCGCGCGGCTCGCATTCGTCATACGACGGGGGACACGGGCGGCTCTTAGCGCGTCGCCTCGCGGCTCGTCCCGGCCTAGCCGCGTTCGGATCTCGATGTGTGCGATCCCGCGAGTTGAGCCGTAACTCAAGCGGGCGCCCGCCGCGCGAACTCCCGCTAAAATTACCAAAGGGCCCATAATTTTCGACGCGCGGCCAAATTATTCGCGCTACACGCCAAATGGGCTGGCGGTGTACAGCGCGTAATGCCGCGGCGCGTGTTAGTACTCATTTAAAAAGTTGATAATGACGGAGCGCGCGAGGTATGGTCGCTTTGAGGTGTTCCTTTGTTTAATGTTCTATCCTTTGTAAAAAAGTGTGAGATAAAATGATGTTGGAAAAGAGACATTGAAATTGTGATACTTTTTGATGTACGGAGAGAAATTTTTAATAAAAATGACGGTTATTTTATTACAGATGGAGTTTATGACAGATGTAGTTACAAATTTTAAAATGAAAAAATGAAATTTGACCATAATATCAATAAATTTTGTCATTGTGTTACGATTTTATATATTTTTTTGTAGTATTAAAATTTATGATTATTTTTGTAATAAACTCCTTAGTACTATAAGGTCCCTGACATTAAAACAATGATAATTTTTTACAAAAGTTATGGGAAATAAAAATTTTGCATAAAAGGTTTACTGTAGGTCCGCAATGTAAACTTTACACGAGTTATAGTATACTTTTCAAGAATATTATTATTCAACAGAAATATTTTCATTTCAAAATTCACGATTGTATAGCTTTTACTTGTAAATTCTTTTTCTGCGAAGGAAATCTACTTTTGATTCATTTTTCTGTATTATATCTTAAAATTATCATAAGCTAAGCATAAGAAGTATTAAAAGATGAATATTTATCGCCATAGTACCACTGATACGTATCTCCGTTTATAAGTAGACAGTAAATCTTTAAATCGCCGAAAAACCGTATTACTTCCATTTATCATCAAACCCCCAACAAAATTACGAAGAAAACACCACAACCGCAATCGCAAGATCTAAATCGCTATATCAAGTAGTAACTTCCAAAACAGGTATATCAACTTTTTTCGTATTTTAAAAAAATTGACCAACTTCTGCAAATAACAAAAACCCATTAAAGATGTAAATACTCACGTGACATCCTTCCATTTTTCAAGCATAACCCTCAAAATGAGTTTCCTATGTTAATCAGTCCCCATTGATCAATAAACACCCGCCGGTAAATATTCAAATAGCCCGACACCGTAAGAAATATACCCTAACCAATGAGCGAGGCCCATCTTTCTCTCGAAAAAAACGGCCACTTTACGGCGCGGAGTTAATTAGACGGCAATAAAGCCCCGACCCGTAGGAGGCCCGTCGGTTACCGAACGACCGTAAGAGCTCGCGCGCGGCAAGTGTCGAGGTCCTGCACGCAACACCTCCGTCGTAAACGCGCGCGACCTTCTCTCCCCCCGGGCCTCCTCCTAAATCAGACCCGTCGTTCGTCGGCCACTTTTCCCGCCCGCGCACTTGGCCTCGAATCCGAGGATATTGGGTCGAGTTGCGCGATCGATTCCACGTCCCGGCCAATAGGCCCCGATAAGGGCCTATATCCGCAGGGAAGAACGTATCGGACTAGGTATACATGTACACACCCAGACACATGTATGTACGGATATACTATAGACGCATTTATCGGAGGTAAGAGGATTTCATTTTTACGTCCTCGAATTGCTGCCGGAGGAGCGATCTAGGCGGCTTCTGGATGAGGGAACGCGACGCTCCGCCGGGCGACTTTGTGCAATTGTCGGCGATTAGAGACGTTTGAAGGCCCGCCGCCTTTTGTATCCGCGCCTCGGCTTTCAGGCGGGGCCGGGGCTTCGCTAATCGAATCGCGCGCCCGCGCGAGCGGGGCGGGGAAAAAAAGCAGGTCAGTTCGTTGGGAGCTCGTTTAACGGGCGGTTATTATGACGGCGAAATTGCAGGAATTCATAGATTAGCCACGCTCGGCCCGGTTCAATGAGTTATTGTACTGAAATACAATGGACCCCGATTCGAAGAGATAGATAAATCGATCCATTAAGCGATTAATTATTTAGTCAAACCTCAACTTATATTTATAAACACGATTGTCGTATTAATGGATTTATATAGAAATTTATACTAATTAGTGTGGTATTTTGATGGGTTCGTTGTGATTGCGGCGGGAGGATAAATAAATTTTCGTGTAATTGTTTATTAAACTTTGAAAAGTAATGGACTTTATTTTTGGTTTTAAACGAAAATTGAAATGTGTAATGAAAGTAAAAAATTGAGGAGTTGTGACATCTCCCTTTATAAATTGAAATTGATCGACTTCTCTCTGCCTAAATTGAAAGTGAAGTTATCTCTATGGAAGAAAATACAAAAATATCGAGTGCGCGTAAAGTAAATTTTGAAAATATTGCTTTTCCGATAAATAAATAAAGTACCCACCCTACATTTTTCATTATTTTCACTTGTCCAGTGTTTTATTTTGATCAAAAGATTTTTGCACTAACTGCGAAACTGAAAAATAAGTGCTCTAAAAATGTAAAAGAGCGAAAATCACTCGATTGAGTAAAAATGGAGGCAATCAAATTTAGATAGTCTGAATTTTTTCATAAAAAGAATGACTTTTTGAAATCTTCAAATCAAATGCCTTTTACGTCAGACGAAGAATAACTGTCCATTCACTTTTTCGAAAAGAAATCTCACTTATTCAGATCATACGGTAACGTTTTCCTTACATCCCAGGGTAAAATAAACTCCATTCACGAATTAATTTCCCTCGCATCGCGAAGAAACTAGACTCCCCCTCCCCCCGGTCAAAAGTAATGAATCAGCGTCGCGCGGTATTCACGTCGAAACTGCTCGCTCCGCTAAATCACCGTCCGAGCGCGCAGCCACGAGGGGGAGGGCAAGAAGGAAACAACCGCGCCAGCATCGCGGCAGCCGGTCTCCGAAAAATCCGCCGGCCATAAAGGCAGCCGGGAGGTGAGCTCCGCCGGGGTGTTTACGCTCATTCAAATTCTCGGTGGCGCGCAAGCCACTGCGTTAATCAGCGACTAGGATCTTAAAGGTCCAACTTGTCCGTGGGGGCCGCGCATGAGTTATCGCGCGCATACATTTAGATCTCATCGCGGCTCGCGGAGGCAGCCCGGCGTATCCTCGTAACTCAGGACCTCCCAGGCCGTTGCGCGCGCAATATTCCGACCGCGCGAAAGTACACAAACGATCGACGCGGGGGGGGAGGTGGGGGGCGATGGAAAATGCCGGTCCGGCTCGGAGCTGCCGTCGTATAACCGTCGCTCATCGGGATTTGATGGAAGTTTGGGGAACGGCTCTCGAAGGTGCTTGGCAGGTAATGGATGACGCTCGAGGAGGTTACCCCAGTCGCTTTCTTTTTTAGACGCCGCCTTTTTTTCCTTTAAGTCACGTTGCTGCTTTTCGTTGTTGTAAGCGGAGAGGCTATTTATAAGGCACTTTATGGCTATTTTCTATAGCGCGGGTGAACGGTGTACTCTTGAGATAAGATTTTAAAGTTTTGAAGGGTGGTGCAATAAAGTTAAACGTACTATAAGGCGGTTAATTATTATTTAAATGTAAATAATAAAGAAAGGGAACTGATCGTTTAGTGAGATTAATGAGTACGTCTGACTATGTCCGTCTGTTTTCACTGATCTGGTATATTCGAATTTGTTAGTTCCAATCCAATATCTTCTATTCAATACTTCCTTAGAGTAAAATTGAATAGTTTTAGGTAACTGTAATTGCTTTTTTAAGTATATAAATGCGATAACATTATCTATGTAAAAATTTCTATTAAAAATTACTATTGTTTTTATGGTAAACGTGGACTTTCTAGCACTAAGGTGATTAGGTACTTCAGAAAAAGCAATGTTAATATAACAAAAGAAATATTCTTAATTTAAATAAATTATATTGATATTTCTTATTTCGTTTATACTAAAATTTGGTATAATGTCAGAAATTTTTCTCAAAGAATGACTACATCTCTTTATTACACTTTTTCCTTGAAGAAACAATTCAGTATTATAAAGTCTAAATCTTTTACTTCTTTTATTCTCCTTTTTTACTCCCAGTAAGTAAAAAAAATCGTAGTAGCCACATCACTCCACCCTGCAAAAGGGTCAATTCTCCCCTTATCCCTTCGAACACGCGTCGTACGACAAAAAAAAAAGAAGAATGAAGAAGAAAATCATCGACAGGGCAAGTTCTCGGCGGACAGCCAGAGAGATAAACCGTGGGGCTTTCGCGGGCCGCGATCGTGACGCGGGTCGCATAGCCTTCGGCTCGGTACTTGTTGATCCTCGATCCGGCGCGCGCGCGGCCGCAATTAATCCGGGCCGATCGGCCGGCCGTACGGAAAAAGCCCCGGGAGCACGCGCGCCGTCGGGCGTAAAGCGCGGCTTTTACGAGGCCGTCCCCGCAGTTGGCACGCGCGCGTTTTCATTGCCGGGAGGCGGATTTACGGCCCCCGATACCGGAATCATATGCGCGCGTGCCCCGCGGAATCGCATGCGGCGACAATAAGACCCACCCGGTGGGACAAGTAGACGCGCGAGTAGGACTCGCCCGGTGTTGTCGAATGTGTACCTTTGCGTTACGATCAGGTGATATTCTCGAGGTGTATTTTGATTTGTTAATTTAAGGGACACAGGGAGAAAATAATCCATTAAAAATTACGATATAATATAATTATTTTAAAATTTACTAGACACTGTTTTAATTTTTGGGATCTTTTGAAAACACACAAAAATTAAAACAGCGACTATAAACGTAAAGTCTCCTCTCAATAATGACTGTAATAATTTTTGTTTTCCTTATACATATATTGTGATGGTTTGATATTTTTTTAAATAAGGGCTGTTCGTGATATTGGAGAAAAAGTCTGTTATAAAATGAAATGACTTTTTAAGAGACGAGAGAAAGAATATCTCGTAAGAGTACAAAGGGTGATTCCTGGTAGAAATGAAAATACTTGAAATGGGTAAATGTTAGTTTTTTATTTTTCTTACTTTTAATTTATGTGCTGTTAAATATTTATAAGAGCTTTAAAAATCAAAGGATTTGCATTTGATTGAAAGTAGTCAACCATTGCATAATAAAAGCTCAAAGTTTCTGGTTGTAAAAAATTCAGTATAACGAAAAACTGAGCTACTTAATTAGATTTTTGAAGTTTATTTTTTGAACAGCGTTTAATATACCACATAAATTTTATGAAAGTTATTAAGTATCAGTTGCTCAAGAAACTGATTAATCGCAAGAAGTAGATTATTTCGAAAATCTTCGTATTAATGAAATTAAAAGTAGTAATACTAGTTAAACGACTTCGAAGATGAGAATTCGATATCCCGTTCAACTTCCACAAATTAATGTTAACTCCCGTACTATATAACGCAACTTTCCGTAAGTTTCTTGGAGTGGAAATCCTGCCACTCCCAACATTTTCAATGAAACAACCACTCAATTCCGTCCCCCTCTCGCTCCAATTATAGATATAAAGCCGTTCGACCATCCTCCCCCTGAAAACACTCCTTCGCGAAAATAACGAATTAATATCCGCTGAATCGCCTCTCTCTCTCTCTCTCTCTCTCTCTTTTGAACCCCGGCCCCAATTCCCCCAATAATTAACTCTTCCCCCTCCCCCTTGACGCATACCTCGCCTTACATGCCGATCGAACTTAATCGAGAAAGAAAAAAGAGTTTAGAGCGCAGCCGCGTCGAATGCCGGGCGCGAACAAAGACCCGAGGGGCTCGCGCGCCTAAGTACCTGGCGATCCTCGCAAAGGGAGAGGCGAGGCGCACAATGGGCCGGCGCGTCTAAGCCGGAACGGCCGGGCGAGCGGACTAAATTGCTGACTGGCGCGGGGGGGCGACTTGGCTCGCCGCCAATCTCCGGAGAATCCGCGCGCGCCCGCCACCTCTGCATTTATACATGGAAATGAGGAGGAGAGAGGATCCGGACGGGGACCCAGCGAGCAGCTGCCGCCGACCGGCGCTTTTTCGGCCTCCGGGATCCCTCCAAAGGCCCGGGGTGGCGGGGGTGCTAGCGGCTCTCCCTCTGCGCCTTTGTGCCGGACTACGAGCGACGCCGTCTTGCGCGAGCGGGATTTTACTCGTGGTTTATGAGGTTATTAAAGCGCCGCGACGATTCGATGACTATTTATGGCCCGGCTGAGCTTTTCCTTTTCCTCGGGGGCTGTTCTTTTTTTCCGGTGCGGTGAGATAGTGCCGCGGCGACGGCGGATTCTTTATTTGCGTGCGGGGGAAAACGGCGCCGAGGAGAATGTGATAATTTTTTGCGGTGAGTTACGATTAGGGAATCGGAAATGTGAATGATGAATTGGGCGATGATATTAAATTTTTATTTACTTACGATATTATCAGATTCATTTGTTCGATGTTTACAATAATTACTTAAGTATCATAAAGCAGACGTTTCCTTGTATAATAAATACTTATAGTAGTTCCCTTATAGTAAATTTAAATTTTTACTTATGAGATATTTTTAGTTAAAAAGTACAATTTTAATATTTATAAAAACTTTTGACTTAGTACAGAAGAGCGTTTTGTCATTCAATAAGAAAACGTTGAATACATTTTGCGTTTGTAATTTATATTTAACTAAAATTGCATATAATCATTAATCAAAAGCTTTACCTTTGCAAAAAAATGATTGAATTTAATTTCTATTTTTCTTATATAATAGTATTTTAATATTTTCGATAGCGATCGAAGTTTTTACGCGACAATATATACGTATAAAAAGTGGAATCTCAAATTAAATGCTCTGCTTTATTAAACGGTCAAATTTAAGCTCTGCTTCTCGTCAATATTGATGAGTTGAACGTGTAACCCAGTTTTCTTTGCAATAATGATGAGTAATGCAAACCAGATGCGGGCAGCATTAATTGAATCACGATAACGCCTATAAAGCTCTCGCGTATTGCGTTACATAAGACAGTAAATAATGCAATATATTGCCCATGCATAACAATTTGCCTTAAATATAACTTTGCCATTTTTTTTCTGTTTCAGGTGAGTGATCGTAAATAAACCACTTCCTTTTTTACGTTTGTAATGGACACGTGAGTACATTAATCTTAACATTTACAATGATCCAGTCTTTTTCCTTATCATTTCTCCTTATGTAGGTTCAGCTTTCATTACTTATATATACCTTGTCCCAATTAATTAACACGTTTGAACTCTTTAAACGTGAATAAGTAAAACTGACGAATTTGACGTGAGAATAAGTTACTATATTGATTTATTCTACTTTATAAATCATTCATTTATTCGATAAGTGAACGATTTGTAAAATTAAATAAGTGCATTTGAATGATTTTCTTTTAATCATATATTTCAATAGAAAATTTTGACTGAAACAAAGATGATCGATGGACGATTTGTCCAAAGTGTAGTCAAACTACTTTTTCATTAAAGTCTAATTAAAAAATTGTAATAATCCATGTGATCATTTATGTTTTACATTACCATATTACATAAAAATTGTAACGTTATCATTTTTGTACCCTTTACTTTAAATTTTCTTAGTTCACTATTATTATTATTATTATTATTTTAAACTAAATTATTGCAAAAAGTAGTAAAATTCAAAAGCTAAGAAACGCCTCAGATTACTCCGACCCTCGTTGTATCCTTACAAAGTGAACCCAGCACACCTATAGACCCCTCCGTGAAGTAGACAGCCGCACTCGGCTTACCGGAGAGATCCAAGTCGTGCGGCTCGCCGCATTAGCAGGAATCCCGGGTATACTCGTTCGGCGTCCGATATTGGTAGCGGCGTGTGCAGGGGGCAATCCGGCGACGACTGCCTCGTCGCCGCCGGCAATTTCGGCCTCGATCGTCGAAGGAGCCGGTGCCTTAATGGGTATCGGCTTAATATCGCGGCGGCGGCGGTGGTTGGTATCAACAGGGGGGAGGGGGGGGGCTCTCTTACGACGCCGCGCAGTGCAAGCGGCCTATGCGGGTCGCCCGCATCCCCGAGTTAATTAAAAGCGAGCGGACCGCCGCAGCCGAATTTCCCCGGCGATAACGGAGTGGTCCGATGCCGCGCGCGCGCGCGCTCCGACCACCCACCCCCGCACCTCCCCGGGCGTCTTGTTTAATGAGGATTTGCGGATTTACTCGAGGACTCCGCCGGCAAGGCGCTTCATTATGCGCCGTCGCTTTTCTTTTGTGGCTACGACGCGGGCCCGGGGTGACTTTGAGCTTGACGTGGATTTTCACTTCGTGCGGTTTTTCCCGGGGTGGTTACTTACGGTTTAGCGGGGGGTTTTTTATAAAGGAGAAGACGCTTGTTTACAGTGTTTATTGGAGGATCCTTGTTTTTACACTGAGAAAAATTCTAGTAAAAATTATAATAGTAGAGGAAAGTGGCGACAGACTGATATTTTGATGAAAAATTATCATACACTTTAATAAATTTACAATAGTGCTTAGCATAATTTATTATAATTATAGGAAATTTTACTATACCGCATAGTAATTTTTTGCCACAATGTCACTTTTTTAGACAGTATAATAATTTATACTAGAATTTTTATCAATATAGGGAAGAGGTTTATTAAATATTACCTTTTTTCTCTAAATTTAATTATTTTTTAGCTTTTAAAAAGATTCATAAAGAAATATCATTTTAATCTGTACGTTTTATATTTGCGAACTTTTGTATCGATAACACATCAATTTTGTTGATCAGCGCAGCGAAAATAGCAGAAAAAGAATAAATAAAAGGAATATTTGACTGAGGATATTCCGAAATGATAAAGCTTATTAAACGTTGCTAGGATAATACCATAAAAGAGAAAGGATTTAAACCGCGAGTATCGATGCAAAATATCGGGGATAATAGAGGTGGATAGCAGCTTCAAAGGATAGCAAATTAACAGCGCATTTTTAACGGGATCATTTAATATCGAATAGAATTCAAACCAGTTTATTACTTCATTAGTGTTTCGGATAATGTAGTCACCGCTTCAACATTGACCCCCTCCGCTGTATGCTAATGCGCGGTGGCATCATACTAATCCGCGCAATGTACACAGTAAACACAACAACATCACTCCGTCCCATTATAAAAGTATTACGCTGGAATTTCGATTGTCTCGCTATTTACCCGTCAGCTCCGAAATCCAAACTACGCTATTTGCCTTTAGAAAAAATGCAATAAAAATAGTTATTTTCCATACTCCGCCGTAAAATCCAATACATCGGCTGCCTCCGATGCCTCGCGTGCCGCGCGTCACTCTGCACACGTTACCCATCGCGAAAGGTGCGAAATTAATCTCGAGCGATCCTGGACAATTTATAAAAATTACGCGCCGGGAGTACCTAAGTCGCGCGCGCGCGCAATTTTCGACGGAGAGGCGCCTTGACGTAGTCGAAGCCTTGTTAGGGTTAGATTAACGGGCCGCTGTTGCCGTCGTCCCAGTTTAGCTCCGGCCCTATAACTCGCGGCGCGCGCAAAGGCGCGCACCCGCCGGGTAATTAACACACGGCGCCCCTCGAGTGAGGCTCTCGCGCGCGCGATTCCCTCAAATTATGCGGGGAGCCGTTTTACGATCCGGCGCCGGCTTAATGAAGTCGCGAGGCGCCGGCGAGCCTTTTTACCGTTGCGATAACACTCGGATTTTAGGCTATACGCGGTGCGAAGTTTTTTTTTTTTATTATTTATTATTTATTGAACTGTTTGGAGGGCTTGTGCGGATGTTCAATTATTTTCGGAAGTAGGAACGTGCGGTAAAAGGGATTGATTAAAAATGGATTTCGGGTGAAATGGAACATGTGGGTTGAAAAGCGAGTTTTTGGTATTTTATACTGGGGTATACGAATGGAAAACTGGCTTGTAATTTTATTTGAAAATACGCTTGTACGTTATTATCGAAAAGATTTATTAAATGTTTTAATTCTTCAACAAGTAATAAATTTATAAGCGTTTAAATTATTCCAGCAATTAATATTTTCATTTAAAAGTCTTTAAATTAATTTTATTTGCATTATGATATTTCGTACATTCTATTGGGTACCTGTATAATTAATTTTCCACGAATTTATTCATTAGAGGAGAGAATTTTTTAACAAAAAACGAACAATTTTACACCAGTTTAAAAATTTAAATCTTCTCTACAAATACAGTTTTTACCCACTTTTTTTATTGTTCTAGCACTTCACTTTTTCACCCACAGGTCTCATTATTCTTCTTTACCACATTATACTTTGCTTTATCCAACAATTTAATAATTTCGCCGAATATGTATTTCGAAAACCTTCCCGATCCTTTTACGCACATAACGAAGTACCTTTCCCAGCGTAACATAATCCTTCTCCCCGCAGTACTTCACGTACATTAAAATCTGAAAACTAAAGGGATCACACGACGTTACGCCGTAAAATTACGCTTGGCGTCGTCGAGCCTGAGTGCACACCCACCGCGCTATTATGCTAATGCACTCGCGAATGGACAGGTAGGTTCCCCCCGGGGTGAGAGCTTAGAGATACGAGGCGATATCCTCGCGTTTGTCAGCCCACCACGAATCGCCTCGTAAACGTCGCCCATGGGGCAGCAGCCCTTCGCCTCGTGTCCCTCTCGTCCTTACTTCAGCCTCCGACGACGGAACACTCGTTTTTCCACCCCCTGCAGGTGAAATGCGCGAATAGTTCTGTCCCTCCTTGTTTATCGACTCCACGTGCGGAGTCCATTCGGCCGCTTGATTAAGGTCGTCGCGGGGGGGCTTGATCGATGGGCTGCGACGGCTCCACTCACGACGCGTCATAATTTTTTCCCGCAACAAAGGGACCTAATTACGTCGGGAGTGGACCACTCGATGCTGCAGTAATCGACGTCTGCATTTTTTTTTACGTCGAATCGCGCACCTGTCCCCTCCGCTCGGTGCGGGGGATGAAAATTAATGAGGCGCCGAGCGGAATGCGAATTACTTTTTTCGACGGCGGCTCTCGATCATTCGCGAGAGTCGCTCGGCCGACAATAGCCGGGACGAAAACTACAACGGGGAAGTAGGGGAGAAAAAGAGAGAGGGAACGACGGCGCGCGTGCCGTTTTTGTTTCGAGCAAATTGCGAAATATCGGTCATATTTTAGCGCTTTATCGGTATTCATGAATTTCCGCGGAATGCGCGCTCTCGAGGAGAGGGCGGGCGCTTAATGAAAAAATTCTTCGGGAAAGAATAAAAAGCTTTTTGCCAGGCGGTTATAAAGGGGGATGTTTACGGTGCGCCGCCGCCGGAAGTTTCGCCCTCGATGCTTGCCCGGCGAAAATTTATACCATCGCGGGCAAAAAGGCGAGGTATGAATGAAAATACCGATGGCGCAACGCGGAGCTGAGTTAAGAAAAACACTTTTTCCCCACTTTCGCGGCGAACACGCGCTCCCCGTATTCACGCGTATTTTCCTATTTAAACGAGCGCGCGCTCTCCACCCGGTATTTGAATACCAAAGCGGTGTATTGGAAAACAGTGGAAATATTGAAAATCTGGAGAATTCCGGGGTACGCGCGCGCAGCTCGCAGAATGCGGCGAATCTTGGAAATAACGGCCAACGAAAAAAAAAGCAGAAGATGAAGCTCGGAATTTTTCTAAACAGCGTCTATTTTGCGAGCGGCGAAAAAAAGACGGGGCAAATGTGGGTCAGTTCGGCTTATAAATATCGGCCGCTTATTCAAACGCGGAGACTCGAAATTCAGCGTTGACGGGATGACGCTTCGCTCTGTTTTTCTTTTTTCTTCTTTTTTTTTGCGAGCGACGGTTGTAATTTCCAGAGATCGGCGCCTCCGTTCAAGGCCGTGCCGTCACGCTGGCGCGCGCTCAAACGATTATTTTCGGGCTTTTTATCCGGCGACACCCACGACGGAGGATCTCCTAATCCCTTCTTGTAAACAAAGCGCGCCGAGTGTAGATGGCTCGTTGTGTGTTTTTTTTCCTCGACTCTTTTCGCTCCGGCGCGTCGACGCTGACGAGATTAAAGCGCCGCGCGCGCTTCCATTTCACGCGGCGCCACCGCGCGCACTGCTCTACGTCACGAATCTAACTTTTAATCGGTTTAAAATATATAGAGAAGCGAAAATATTTTTAACGCTCTATTTTTGAATCTTCGATGAATTGTTTTTTTCGGTTGTAAATATAAGTGTAATATTTTCGATCGAAGCGAAGTACACGTTTAAAGGGGATATTGCTTGAGAAATATTTTAATGTTTATTTTAGAATCGAGTAGAATAGAATAGAATAGTTTATTAGTGTAAATAATGTGAAATTTTGAAAAGACAATAATAAATAAAATAATTATAATATGGTTAATAAAATTTAAACAATTTTAAATAGAGCATTTGAATTTATCCTTGTATTAATTTGAAATATCTATAATACACATTCAAATTTGTAATAAAAATATTCTAGGAATAAAATATTGTTTAAAAAATCGCTATATTTTCTTTATTAGTTATTAATCTACATTAAACAGTCAATATTGTACTCTCTCTTTCCATGAATATTTACACTGCCCTAAATATATAAATAATCTAATTTAAAATCTCGCGACAGGAAAGCACACTGCATATTTGACAGCTCCATTAAATTTTAATCAAATTATTCGAAAAATTATCAAACCCTCACTAGGCCAATAAATAAAAGCAAAAATTCCCGCCGTCCAGTCCTCTGTCCACGAGTGACAGTACGATATCTCCGACAATCAATAAAACCACCCACCGACCGCGTGCGGCAAAGAGAAAAAAAAGAAAGAAGTGGAGAGAAAGCCGATGAGAAGTAGGTCCAGAGCGAATTAGTCGAGGCGGCATAAGTCATCGGCTAAACAGCCTCGGCGCGCTGCTCTCCATTATGTAGGATGGCAGGCCGCGCGGCCGGAATTGGCGGCGCGCCAAGACTCCGCTCGGCCCGATACCTCCGTATATATACTCGCGCCGCCTCGTTGTATTTTTCTCGAGATTGAGCATGCGGCGCTGATTCACGGTGCGCCCGGCGAGAGGCATCCCCCCGGGGAGGGCACCTTTTTTTCCCCTCCCCCGCGCACGGGGGACGCGGCACACTGCGGCGAACTCCTCGGAAGTTTCCATTTTTGCCCCACGCTTTTCGGAGTCACGCGCGGACTCCCGCGGGTGGCCGCGTGGAAGGATCGAGAGATTGATTATTTTAAGCTTGACAGTTTTATCGACGGCGGATTGTGTACCGCGCACGTAACCGAGGCCGAGCTGTCGATGTTCCTCCGAAAATTCGGTCATCAATTAAATAATCTACTCTTATTTATTGACTGAATTGGCGAGGCGGTGTTTTTCGATTGGAAATATAATTTTTCTTGCGCATTTGTGCGCTTTAATTGTTTTGGTCAGTGAGGAGTGAATTACCATTTTTTTGATTATTGAACCCGCGCCTCAAAAAAAGTACAAAAATAAACGCTAATGTTTGATCATTAATGTTCTTTTAAATCGACAGCTACGATCAACTTTTTTAACCCTTTAAAGTTATGCAAATAAATCATCAGCATTTAAATTTCTAAATAAAAAGGTAAAAAAAGCAAACTAAACAAACTAAATTGAACGTTTAATTAAACAAAGCGTAATTTAAAAATAAACGAACTGCGCCGGTATAAAATTAAGACGTAAAACCCGGAAAGGTCCCTCGCTAATTGCCCTCGTAGCGGACGCCCGCAGTCGATGTTTCGCTCTCTCCGTGCGGATTTTTCGCAGGCGCCATTCGTCTTGCCCCCGCATTTTTCCTTCCCGACCCAGCCAATCGTCCCCGACGCCCCGGGCTTTATTGCACGTATACGCAATTGACTCGTCGGAGTGCGTACGGCCATGCGGGGGCCCCGCGATTTTTTGCCCCCCTCGGGCGCGCGCCATTAATCAGCCGGGCGCGAGGTGAAAGCGCCGTCTCCCTCAAGGCCGCGAGGCCCTTGTCTCTCGTAACCCACTTCGTCGCGCGCGCGCGCGGGGGGATCCCTTTTATCTCTCGCGACGTAAAAATCGTTGCGTGCCGAAGGCAGGGGGCCCTAAGAGCGCGCCGTTTTTCAGCTCCGCTACGATTTTACGTCGTTTGCGCGAGACACGGGGAAGGCGGTGAGGAGTAAACGAATAATTCGTCGCTGAAATTCTTAAAAGTTGGAAAAGCTTAATTTGATATTAATTGTAATAAAATCAGTATATTATTATTGTAATACGGAAAAAGTGTTCTATTCGAGCGAAAATTGTACTAGTCGAGATTACAGTAGCTTAATTGTTCCTGAAAGAGTTATTTTCCACATTTTTAAACTTTTATATTATTAAAGTAGTGATTGTACAAATTTTTCCTGTGTTTTTTTAGTTAGTTAAATTAAATTGTCTACAACATCAATAGATTTCAAATTTCAAATTTACAATAGACGAACTTCGCGCAATTAATGTATATAAAAAAAGCACCCTGATCAACACTTTTAATCTTCATACTTTAATTTATAATTTATAATAAGGGATTTTAAAATGTTAATACTAATTCATAGAAATCAGATCATTTTGAAAATAAAATAAAATCCAGCTAATTGCGCTGCGATAAAAAACAAACGCGCATTATCGACAGAACGTCAGAACCTCCGAAAATAAAATATAATTCCGAATTAATTTTCCCCGCTTATGAGCCTCTTCTCGCGAAATGAAAAGCATTTAAATGTACCGTAGAAAAAAGGGTCGGCCGTTTTACGATCGAGCCCGCGAAGTCGATCGCCGCCTCGGCGCATAAATATTTCGAGCCCCGATGTGTATCCGCGCCGCGCGGCCGTAAAAACCCCCCGAGCCCGTAAAAAAAGAACGAGTCGATCCACTCGCGACTGTACGTGTGGGTGTCATTAACGCCCGCGCGAGCGGACGCCGGAATTACGCATTCCGAATTGCGGCGAACAAAAAAAAAGCGAGCGCTAAATCGGTGCAATCAATTTCGCGGGTAGACGCACGCCGGCGGGGGCCGATTGCCAATTAGCGGAACGGACAATTTAACAATTTTTACTTTATTTCGCGTCGAGAGAGAAAGAGAGAGAGAGAAGGGGGGAGGCCTCCCTCGTTCGGGCAATTTTTTTCTCGCCCCGATATCAAAACATTCTCACGGGCGCCCTTTGTCCCGACCTCCACGCTTCCAATTTCGTGAGGGTGGGTTGATGATTTTTTTTTCAGACTCTCCTATTTGGTCAAGTGTCGGTAGTTATTTCCTTCCACATCATGAGGGGGTCGATACCTGTTATGAGGAAATTTTTCCACAGCCTTTTTTTTGGACGGTGAGGGAGAGACGTATAAGCTTTTTTTAGCGATATTTACGCATGGTGTGTCGTATGGATGTTTGTACTTACCAGGCGGGATTTGTTTACACTGCGCGCATTGTTGGAGTAGCCGATCGTTGATCGCGACGGAAAATAGCTGAACCACATCGTTGTAGCTTCGATGTTTACTTTTCATTTGGTGTGGATTAAAGGGACATGAGATGTGTGCTGACGGTAATAATAACTATTTTCTATTGCCTTTTTTCATTTCATTGCGGTGGAAACTTTAAAAGCATAACATTTGTAGAAAAACATAATTTGATTGCAGCTTTATTTTTGTTTAATCTAAAAGTTTGTTTATTCGATACTACAAAGGTATAGAATTACAGAATTTTTTTTATTAAGCTTATTAAGAAAATTAATATAAAAATAATATTCTTTCGCTAATAAAACATAATAATAAAAATGTAACACAGAAAAGCTATTCATTTAATCTTCTTTACAATAATAGTCTGCGGTAAATATAAACTAATGCATTTAAAATATATGCCGCAAAATAAACAAAAAATTACGCAAGATTTAGTATTAATAATCTGACCTATATCGAGCATTCCAAACATAAATATTTACCTTTATTAAACACGAATCAGCTTTTACCAGCTTTTAAAATGTTTCTCAACTAAGTGTCTGCAATGAGCTACTGAAAGCTTTTTAGCTACAATATAAAACTCTTTCCAAAATAAAAAAATCTCCATCGTAAAACTTCCTTAAGTAACCGATACGCGCGCACTTTCATTACCATCAATCCGATAATTTCTCCGTTTTCACTTAAAATCCAAAACCGTGCCCGAACTCGATAAGCAAGCCGTAAAAACCGCGCGCTAAAATAAGAAAAAAAACCTCGAAGCATTCCGCGCGCAACTCATTAAAATGCAGAATTCCGCGCGTGCCATTTACCGCGCGTCGCGCGCCAGCAGCGCAGCGACGCGCGGAGTGTTCTGGAAATCCAAAGGTTTTTATGACGAGCTCCGGTGCGCGCGAATATAAATCCCGGCCGCGGAAAAGGGGCGCGGCCGCGACGTAAGGTGATTTCCCCTGCGGTCGCGGCGGCTCCGCACTTAATCGTCGCGCGAGCTCGATTGCGCACCCCCGCTCACGGCAGGGCGGAAAAAAAGTGTACAGGAGCGGAGGGGACGACGGCGCCTGGAAGAGGAAGCGGCCGCCGTTTGTTTATCTGCGCGGCTCCGCGGGGAGACTGCGGAATTATCTCCGGCGGAATTTATGGGGCCCCGGGCATCGCCGCCGAATCATTTGCTGCTCACTCCGTGATTCGCCGCCGCGGGCGTGGAATTGATGTTGTTTGAAATAACAATGAGGAGGAGGGGGGGAGGTCTTTGCGCGTAGGAATATTCGTTCGCGCGAATTCGACGCGCGGATGCATTGTTGTCGCTGCGGGGAGCGAAAGTCGTCGCGGGATATTGAGAAATGAAGATTGACGGGTGATTAATGAGCGCGTCGTCCTGGAGCTTGATAAATAATTGCGCATTGTCGGCTGGGTAATTTCTTAATCGCGCTTACCGAATGGCCCTGGTGCGAGACGTCTGTGAAGTGTATAAAAAATGATGCTGTATGATAAATCTTTTTTTCTTTGTATTTTGAAATTGTATAAGAGTATAATATAAAGATCATTCGAGGATGGAATAATAAGATAAAAGATTTAAAGGAAAAGTGTATAAAAAGTAAAATAACAAATTTTTTGCAGGAATTAAAATTTTTTTCTCTAACTCAAATCGATTAGTGAGACGTGTCTTACCTAAAGCGTCTGTTTCTACTTAAACTACGACTGAAGCGTCTATTACTACTTAAACTTACGACTAAAGTGTCTGTCTCTACTTAAACGTACGAAGTTTACAAGAATT
The DNA here is from genome assembly GCA_900480045.1 of Eurytoma adleriae. Classification (NCBI taxonomy): domain Eukaryota; kingdom Metazoa; phylum Arthropoda; class Insecta; order Hymenoptera; family Eurytomidae; genus Eurytoma; species Eurytoma adleriae. Next base: position 322,675 of record UXGC01000096.1, read on the forward strand.
AAAATTTTTTTCTCTAACTCAAATCAATTAATAAGACGTGTCTTACGTAAAGCGGCTGTTACTACTTAAACTTACGACTAAAGCGTCTGTTACTACTTAAACTTACGACTAAAGTGTCTGTTACTACTTAAACGTACGAAGCATGCAGAAAATAAATCTTTCTTTTTGAGAAACATGAACTAGATGTTAAATTTAACATTAAAACAACGTAGTTAATTCAAAAATTATATTTCACTTGCACGAGTTCAAAATTAATTCAACTCGCGCATTTAACTCTTTGTCATTAAACTCCTTTATATTCAGCCTCTAAATTTCTCCCAAGTAAAATGCATTCGCAGTAAATGAATGCCTCAAATCTAAACTGCAGGAAAGCCCCCCTGGGTGGGGGGTAATACTCTTTACTCTAATTAAAGTGAAAACTAACTCTAATGGAGTAATAACTTCGCGCGAAACATCATAATGCCAGGCATTTCCATTCTAAGGAATTTAGACTTAAATAGCGCGGAAAGCCGTCGGCTTAGTGTCTCGGCCAGGGAAGAGGTCGTCCATGCCCCCCGAAGCGCATCGGTTAATTACCGAGGCAGCGAACAATTGACCGCGTCGAGTCGTCGGGAAAACCGCGATCGATCGGCCATCGATTGACACGAATTCGTCGCGGCGTTGCTCGCCGCGCGACTTATGTAACGCCGTGGCTTATTGATCACTTGACACGAGTTCGGCGAGGTAATTTAAGAAAAAATAATCGAGATGATTGTCGGGGCGATCGATCGCCGTCCTCGCGCGCGGATGAGCTTCGATCATCGATTCGTTCCACTTTCGTTGTCGGGTGGTTCGAAAAAAGCTAATAAAAAAGCTCGGTTTTAAATAGATGAATAAGTGGCTTACATACGATTTTATTCACATTTAGTACGTTATTATAGATTCGTTATTCAATGTAATTTTGTCCTTCAACGACAAATTACTCGACTTGAATGAAGGATATCTGAAAATGGGCAGGTTGAAGATTAATCAAATTTTAATTCGAATAATATTCGCTTAAGTGTTTAATTAATTTTTGCTAGTCATACCAGCTACTTGTTAATTGATTAATAAATTAGCGTTCAAGGGGAAAATTTAATTAAAATTTCCTTTTTTTTCAGCTGAACATGATGCGTCAGCTAATTGCGTTATTTCGCGTGTTATCCCTTCAATTAACGTCAGTCTGCATAAACATCAGCAGTGAAATTTGAAATTTCCACAGCAAGCTGTCGGCCAAGAAACTTCGCGCTGCCTCCTCAAGGCAAATTTAACAGGACAATACGTTTATAATGGAATTTCAAAAACGACATTTTTCAAAACAAATTCGTCATCTCGCGAATATGCCCGCTCAGTATACCGTAGTTAAAAAAATTTCAGTACTAACAAAAAACAAGATCTAGCAATTGGAGAGACGCAGTGTCATACAAATACAAAAATTGACGTAGTACTCTACATTCTCTAAAAAGTGTGCAGTCACAAAAAGAGTCTCAATAACAACGGAAAAAAAGGAAGCTCGCGCAAGAAACATTTACCTTTGCGCGCGTAGCCCTCCTTTTTTTCCGGTTAATCCGACGTATGCGAAACCGAGTGGAGCCTGCGAGGGAAAACGTTAATTAATCTCGCGGGCCGTCGTTGGTTTCGTAACGAGAAAACTTCAATCAAACGCGGGGCTGGAACGGACGAAACTCGCCGAAATCCAATCAAAGTGCCGCCGGCCGCGCCAGGAATTAAGGCAAGCCTTCCACTCCCCCAACCCCTTCTTTTTTTTTCCACCGCCCCCCGAATCGGGAAACCCGCGTGAGCTCGCACGCTCGTGTCCTTTGTCGTCGCCCCCTCCCCCCGCCTCTTTCCCTCGCGATATCTTCCGCGCGAGCGAACAAAGGGAGTGGGACTCGCTTAAAAAATTCAGGGGATGCATCGCCCGGCTCGCTCGAGCGCGACGGAAGGAGAGCCCCGTATTCCTCTTCGAGTCGAGAGATCAGCCACGGATCGAGAGGATAAGTGTGTATATATTGTGCTTGGCTGGAAGAAGCGTGCGGGTACTGGAGTTTTATCGAGCTCCTTTTGTTAATTTCAATTTCGAATTTGATTTCGATTTTCGGACCGCCAATTCTTTCGTCGTTTTTCCAATTTCGTTCGCTCGACCGGAAATTTCGGCTTTGTAAACTTCGAGGGTAAGTTTGCTCTATCAGCTCGCTTTACCCGCGGATTTCGAAAGTTAATTTATTCATCCGAATCCCATTGGGATTTTGAAATTCGCTTTGCAATTTTGCTCTTCTGCTTTATTAATTTTTTGAAACTCAACGGATTACATTAGAAGGGATGTGTGTTTAATACAGGTGTCTTCAATCGATGAGAAATGATTTTTTAATAGAAGCTTCTTACAGTTTAATGCAGCAGGCGGGGAACCTATAAAACAGACCCCTACGCTGTTTCTTAAAGCTCCTCCAGAGCTATTTGTTTTATATACCGACCCGGTGGCCTAGTATCGGTCGTTTGTATTTTTTTTTCTGAATTCCGATAGCTGCATAGCGTAGCCCAGCCTCGCCGAGGCATTGGAAAACGAGCGAGCGCTCGAATATTTACTATCCGGTGCGCCGCTATCGCAGCATAAAAGTTGCATCCTCCGCTGTATTAATACTCATTTCTCCAAATGTTTTTCCAAAAGACCCTCAGCCTTCCAACCGTATAAACTAGACCTAAATATCTGCGTGCTCCTCATCTTATCAGCGTCCAATAATCGCGTTTCAACGATCAATAATGTAACGCTTGAAATACGCAAGCCAAGGTGTTAAGAAGCTTATACGAATTTCCCCACCTAAACCCACGGGCTGCCAATAATTCGCCGCGGCACTAGAAGCTCCCAGCTCTAAATTTTTTTTCATTCTCTCGGTTTACAGCCGGTGGAACCGGCGCCAGCGGGGAATAAAAGTCGCGCGGCCCCTTATCGGCGATAACGCGGATTTCGCCCGGGCGATTTCCACGTATGTACCCTCCCTCCCCCTTCACCGCAGCAGCGGCAGCGGTAAGTGACTTTTCCGCGCCCCGCGGACGTGGCGCGTTAAGGCGTCCGGTCCGCGCGACGTTACGAGATTACGTGACCACGCCGCTATCTCCGGGCGCAACGACTCTCCCGCCGACCTCATCCTGACCTCGCTCCTTACGCCCGACCCCTCGAGGGGTGTAGCCCGCCCGCCAAATCGATAATGCGTGCGACCCGATTAGCATTCACGTGTTCGCGCCAATTAAAAAGCCCCGGTTACGGTGGTCGTACCCCCTCGGGCACGAGGACGGCGATTGCGCACGTGCCGGAGTAATAGTATGACTCGTTATATAGGCGGTAGGGCTCGCGATACCATGCGAATTAGCGACGAGGTATTCGGTTATGCTGGAGGAAAAAAGGATTACGCCGCCGAAAAGGCGGCAGTCGATTTTCACCGTTTCGTTCGTTATAGGGAACGGCACGTGTAAGGATAAGCTTTTGATGTTGCGATTTTGAGTTTGAAATATACAAAGTAAAAAGGCAGATCCTTTGCCTATGGAGTCCATCATTGAAAGCATTTTTCAAGATTAACTTCGAGTATAAAAATACGTATATATTTAATACATTAGCCCTTTATTTTTAACTTTCTCCTGTACAACAAAATAAAGTACGATAAGATTAAAAGAAACATCTTTTTTCTCCTCGTTTCACCTTACTTTTCTGATTAAACTTGGAGAAAAGGGCGCTACATCAACATTTCCCTAACGAAAACAAACCCCCGCGGCTCATCCCTAATGAAGGGCATTATATTTTATTAAGAAAGTTTCCATCGCACATTCCACGCCCTCTCGGACGGAGCGAAGTCGCTCATCCGGCCGAGTCCCCCGAACTACCGAAAAAAGTTGTCGATATTTGTTTTGGCCGTTTCATCGAACCTCGCGACACTCGCGCTGTTTCCCTACCACTCGAGCCGCGGCTAATTCACCGCGGAGTGGAGTTCGCTCCCCCCCTTCACCCGCCGGCGGCATCGATATTGTGCTCTCGAGCCGCTCCCTGTTTGTTTCTTCCGGTGGCGTTGCGCGCGTACTTTTATCCTATATACGTACTCCTACCCGAGAGGAAATCACGAGCCGAACTTATCGCTCCTCTTCTGGAGCTTTCAGCCGAATGTTGCGCGCATACCGAGGCGCGCGGAGAAAAGCCACCGGATATACCCCGCCGGCGGGCGCGCTTTCAATCTCCTACCGAGGCACCTTACCCCCGCGTCTTTTCAAGCAAATTACTCGAGACGCTTGCGAGAATTTTACAGCTTCTCTCTCTCCTTCTCGCTCTATCTCGCATTTTACTTCGCTCTCTCCCTCCATCTATTTTTCCAGACTCTAGCGCTTTTTTTGAGAGGTACTTCGCAATTTGCGTTTTGGTCGGAAAATGAGCGCGTGCCGTTTGATCGGCGCGCGCGGGATGCTGCAGCTGTTCGGGAGAGGGGTTTATGGAGTAGGCAGAATTAAGCTGGAATCTGCGGAATTACATAATGCGATATTCGCGTAATTTCGTTATACTTATTCCGCGGGCGCTCGTGCCTGACGCGCTTCGTATCGATTCGGGAATTAACTTGTTTCACAGTTCGCGCCGCGGCGGTTCAATGCGGCGCCGCGGCAGCCCAAATGAGCTGCACGTGACGGGGTAAAGATCATCCGTCGATTGTTTCTTTAAATTGCAGGGTATTGTGTAACCAATAATTTGTTAAATTTATTCTGCTAAATGACGATTTTAAAAATGTAGCACAGATTTTGAGTGGAATATCTTAGCCAATTTAAGTAAATTTACTTTTAATAGAGAGATTGCTTTTTTTTCTTAAATTTACATCTAACTATTCCAAAATTAAACATTTTTTCCAACAAAAAATTATTAGCACTGTTTAAAAACTCAAATCGACACGTATTTTCAAAGAAATTTATTTTCACTCCGTAAAAGAGCGATCATTTGTTTGACCGACGTGTGCTGTCAAGTAAAAAAATTGGCTCGCTACCTTTCCCTCAAAAAACTATTTTTTCAAACTATTAGCCAACTGCCCAGAGTCGCGACTGCGAACAGAATGAAAAATGCGCGCTCGCGCTGAAGCGCGCGGTGCAACCGAAAGTGACGCGTAACCGCGCGCGACTGTTCTAAATAAAAAAGCGAGCAAACGAACTGGACGCGCGCAACACTCGCTAATTCAGTGAAAAATAAAAATGTCGCAAAAAAAAAAACGATCGAGTTACAAGCGAGCGAGCCGGCGATAAAAGCCTTTTTTCCGTCGTCGCGAGTTTTCCGCCACCAGCGGCGGATAATAGCAGCCTGGTAATTAATAATGGGCGGTGAGAGGGCATTATGCGGCGGGGCGCACGCCACTTTTTCTCGAAACTTGTTGGTACGGCCGGCGCCGCGGCGCACCGCAAGGATATTGATTCGAATATGCCGTGTGCGCCGCCTTGCAGTATATATATGCGCGGCGTGCACACGTGCGAGCCGCCCCCGCGGGGGGAGATTCAATTTTGACAATGCGGATACACACACGGCCCGCTATTTTTTCGAGATCACGTTCGACCCACCCCTTTCTCCCGGCTCGGGAGATACGCGAACGCGAGGAAAGGATGAGGTGCCGCGGGATCGCATGTTTTTCTCCTCGGAAAACCGTTCGGCTTGCGGACTGGCGGTTCTCTAATATTTCTCAGAGAGGATTAAAATGTTTTTGCTTTAGTGAATGAAAGTTACGTTGGCTTTTTTTTAAATTTCTTGTGGAAATTGTTGGGATATGGAAATTTAAATTTTTTAGCATTCTTTTTTTAGAGGATTTGTTTCGTGTACGAAGATTTCGAATCTATTGTTATATTTTCGAAAAATCAAGTTAACATTCTTTTCTAAATATCACAATTACGAGAATAGAGTTTTATAAAAAGGATATTGCTCCTTTCAATAGAGCGGAAAAATACTCGGTGCTATTTCAAGGTGCAGTTTTGTTCGATCGAACTGATTGTTTTAATTCGCATATTTTAAAAATTCATTTCTTTACAATTCCACGATCGCTGTCCACAAATTTTCTATATTTAATTCATAAAAAAACATTTTTTATTTTCAAATTTAGCATTTTTTATTTAAAATTCTGTCTGCCTTCGTATTTTTAAAAATAATACATTTTCACTCGAGCTTGAACCTACATTCGAGCACAAAATCCGTAGGCAAAAAAAAAAAATGTTTTGTATGAAATGCTATCCTACGAAAGAAACGCGGTACTAAAACTTATAAAGATAATCCCCCTAAAATCCCTCGATATCTTCAGGAAAGCATATGAACCCGGCCGAACAGATACTTCGAGGTTGAATAGGCAGCTACTGCAAATCCAATCGATGCTTTCATCAAACGCACAGTCTCGGCAACTATCCACAAGAGATCCATCCTGCTCAAAACAGACAGACAGGCACGCCGGCAGCAAGGGAGAAGCCGCACAGAGGGAGAAAGCGAAAGAGCGCGCAGAGGAGCCCCGGCGAATTGGGTTAATGCGGAGTTAAAATTTATGTTCGGGCTACGCACTCGGCGGCGCGCTAGCCCGCAAATTCCGGGACAACTGTTTCCGTCCGCGCGTCCGACTGTAACGACGCAATTATGAATCGGCCGCGTCTCTTTCGTTCCGTGCGATCGATTCGCCGGGGTGACACGCCGCACCTGCTCGACGCACGCGGCGCAGGAGGAGGGGGGAGGGGGGTCGTTTTAATCCACCGGCGGTTTCAGAAGTTCCGCATTCAACTTGGCTGTAAACACGTCGGGCCGCGCCGTATTTACCCCCGCGCTACTTCGCCGCCCGCATCGATCCTCTCCGCCCGCGCCCGTTTAATGCTACAGATGTCGGGTAATTCAAGTCCGGGGGAGCCGCTCGTCAAGTGACTTTTGCCCGACGTTTTAACCGGCTCCCTCTCCCTACTTACGCCGCCGCGATTTGTCTTTCGCCCCGCGATCCCGGCGCTCCTTACACGCGCTTCTCGGCTTCCCGCTGGCTTTTTAAACTTTCCGCTTAGCGCCGGCTTAAGTCGCTCCATGCGGCTTTTCATCGATCATCGCGCGCCTGCATGATGCATCGGCTGCTGTAAGCTTGCAAATGCTGATAAACTATTTTGCTGTGATGTTGGGCTTCGTTTACTTTCAATAATTATCAATCGGTGCAGTTTAGCGTTTAAAATGTCATATTCTTACCAGGAGGTTTATTTATTTTTTATATTAATTTTTAAGCTAAAATTAATACATTACATTCTACATGTATGTTTAAGTGAAATTCCATCCATATACGTTATACTTACTCTATTACTATGTTGTGTGACTATTAATAAAACTGTATTTCACTAAATAAGATGTAGTCAATTGAAATGTAACTAGTAAATAATTTTAAAAAAATACACATTTTTTATAGTAAACTTGAGCATTTAGAGTAGAGTAACTTTGTTATAAATAAAGGGATTCCCGTTGCGCGAACTGAACCTTCTTTATCCTCTTGGGTTAGAGTACATAGTACACTATTCGAAACTTTTTCAACGCGTTTAAGAGCAACCGTAATGGAAAATTTAAGTGAGATGGCTTCGAAGCTTACCCTTATATAACATCTCGTTACTAAGTTTATTATGTCAACAGAGCTTAATGGAAAATACTTTAAAGGACTCGCGGTGTTGGCACTTGCGAAACATAAAATTTTGAGTTGAACCGACTTGTCCAACAACGCATGTCATTATTAAAGTTACAAAACAGATTTACAAATTGGAGGCTTTGTTCATAAGGAAATACGTTAAAATAATTGAGATCTTACGAAAATTACATTTGAAAGGGTTGCTTAAAATATGACGTGCAGTAGGTATCTTATGCGGAAGTAGAAACAGACGAGTACGGTAAGACACGTCCTTTTAAAATACGTTTATCTAGTATACGAGTGTTTCAAGTGTAAGTGTTATTTTAATATAAGCTCGACACTTCAAAAATGTTCACATTTAAAAAAATGTTAGTCTTTTTTAAAATAGAGAACATTACTGTTAAAAAATTAAATTAAAACATTTTAAAACCGTTTTTATAAAGACCCCAAAATTTCTACTTTTCATTTAAATTATAACGCAGACAGTTTCATGATACTTTTAACATCCCTTTGCAGCTGTTCCTCTTCCACGTCACACAATCCAAAGACCCAGAGCACAATTATATAAAAAATCCGCTCGAAATAATAAAATCTCATCTGACTCATTAAAAAATCCGTCGTCCCGTCTCGCGTCGCACAAAAAGCGTGGGATACGTAACCTAACGAGGGCCGCCCCTAAAACTCCGCGGAAAAATCCGATAGCCCGGCTCGCAATCCCGTCGAAACAAAGGACCCACCTCGCGGCAAAAGAGGAGGGTGGAAGCGAGTCAGCGCGGGAGTTTCGCCACTCCGGGCCGTTCCGGGCGTAATGAAACCTAATGGGCGGGCGGTTCGCGCGGCATTATCAACGACGAATTCGGGGGGGAAGTCGGAGCTTGAAAGCCAGCGGGGCGGCTGATAACGGGCCGGCCGCGTCCGCGCCCGGGGGATTAGCGTCTGAGCCCGCGTAATTATCTTAGCCCGCTACGCGACGTCGCCTTGACGACTCGCGCCGCCGCGAGCCCTTTCGCGGGCCCCGCTGTTTATTATGCGGAGGCTCGCCTCTCCCGCTCGCTTGGGCGCAATAAAAAGCCACGTCGAATTGCGCGCTCGCGCGGCTAATACCTCCCCTCACCGCTCCTCGGGGCTTGTTTAATGGATCGCGCGGGCGCTGATTAAAAATTATGCCTTCGCCAGGTGACTCGCGGAATTATACAGATGTCGCCGATAAATTGTGCAGGGTGGAGGGGTCAATTAGGAGTTATGTTTTTACGCCCCGGCTCGAAGGGTATTAGAAAATATTGGTCAAAATGCTGGAGAAGCCGGATTAAGTATTTTAGCAGCTTTGTGTACTTTACATATTCTGGTACAAAAGTAATCTTTTTAAAAAATGTACGTGGTATTCTTTTTGAGATTTGTTCATTTATTTTATCAATTTTCAAGTATGTTCTATTTTAAAACGTTTATCGTCGTGTCGAAAATGATTTGTAACGATTTTAAAAAATTATTGACCTACATATGTAACGGGAACGTTGAAAATTGATCTGATTGGTTTTTACTCGAAACGAATGTCTCGCTATAACCGTATATTTCTACTGCCATGTATTTCAAACGATGTTAATTGAGATTGAATTTGTAGCCTACTTTCTTGTCACTGTAACAAATCAAATTTATTTTTAAACTCAAGATATTTTCGCGTTCTGAATAGTGACTTTCGTTTCGTGGAACAAGGGAACTATCATAATATTACATACTATAAATATGGTTCAAAAATATAATGTTCTTCGCAATAAATTTAGATATGATATTCGTTTTTCAATAAAGTCTAGCAATAAATAAACAAATAGAAAAATATTTTAGAAATCAGTACAATCATTAAATTATCCTTAACTTATTCATCAGTGCAATTAAAAAAATTCCTCTCATTAAAAAATACATCAAACGCTTTTTATATCCATCACAAAAAAAAGATTTCCATTGAAACAAGTGTTTTCACGTATTCAAGATAAAGTAAGCACCGCCTGAAGCCTCTCATTCCGCCGCGAAAGCTCCTCGGCCCCTCGAAGTCGTAGCGCCGTACGGAGTGCACTTATCGGCTCGCCATTCAGGCTATCCGAAAAATGTTTATCTCTCTCGGACGTAAGCCGCGAGCGGACCACCTCCGACACTCCCGGTTGGCGCCGCACAAAAGCCGTAGGGCGCCCCACAAAGCGCTCCTCGAAAAAAGCGCGCGCCCCGACACCTATTAATCCGCCGCGCGTCGCGCCGCGACGAGTGCGCTCCTCGCGGATGGAAAAATCTTTTCAAACGACGGAAGTTCCAGCGTTTATCCGCGTCGGGCGCGCCTCGTACGTCTTCGTCAAGATCCCGCGCGAAACAGGGAGTTTCGCCGAGCGGGAAAATCAATGCGCGCGTCTCCTTTTTCCACCTTCGCGAATTCCCCCCGCAACCCCTCGCCGTCGTTTTCTTCTTCTTCGTTTCTTTTTTTTTTGCGGCGCGCGACGGGAGGCACTTTGTGAACTTTCGACGACGAAACGATCCAACGTTGGTAGAAGCGCGAAGTTGACGCGCGCGCCGGAGCTTTTGATGCTCTTTTGCGCGGCCTGGAAATCGAAAACCTCGACGCGCACCGCGAAATGGATTGTGTAATTTCAAGATCGCCGGCGCGATGGAACCGGTATTTTACTGTGATACGCTTTGACTATCGTCTTTTTTTTTCTTCTTTTTTTTTGGTCGGTTATTCGACGCGAGCTTGCAGCTGCATTAAAGGTGATACGCAGGGCAGCTGTGGAAGTGTAATGTAAAACATCATTTTAGAGCTTGCATAGTTTAGATAGCGTGGATTTAGTTGTTAAATAATTTATTAACTATTTTAACGATTTCGTTTATGATTCAAGCACCTGATAAAGTTGCTTCTAATAGGCGTTCAAAGATTGATCTCGCAACATTAATCGGTCTCGTGAATGATTTTATGTACTCAATTACGATCATTTTATGGACAAGGTACCCTTTATAAAAGGTCCTGTTTCGACAACATCTCTATAAGCAGCACGTTTCGTATATATTGACAGTGATTGATGTTAGTTTTCATTTTCATGCATCATAAAACTTCCATTTTTTTCACTTTTTTACTTGCAATATTAAGTAATTTTATTCTTAAACCAAGAAATAATTCATTACATAAGCTCCTAATTAAAATAAAATTATTACAATCGTTACTTAAAGTATAAATTTTTTAAAAAACTTGATAACATCATCAACGTCTCAGAAAACTTCTCGAACCTATTAAAAAAGAAACCGCAGGCTGATACTCTCCGAGCGCCAGGCAGCATTTCAAACGCACCTCATCCTCATTTAGCCCCAATTACGCCTCATCTCTTCCCGCTCCCCCATCGGAATCTCCGGGCTTCCGCGGTGATCGCGCGTTTGAAAGTCAAGAGGAAAAAAAGGAGCTCCCGAGCGCTCGAATGTTTCAGCGAAGAAAAGTGGCGGGGCACGGAGAGGGTGCCGCCTGCGGGGTGCGCGCTGGAAATGAGAAGCGCGGAGTCGGATAGCCGGGGAGCGAACGTAATAAAGGAGCCCGGCAATATCTCCCGCCGAGCAATCGGCCCCCGCGCTCGCGCTATAGAGAGAGCCGCGGGAGCCGGTATCTGTAATTGACACACCGCGCGCGCTGCTGCCGCTGCGTGCCTTCGGCGCTCGGGCGCCCGGGGATAATTGGATGAGATTGGATTTAATCGGGAGCCCGAAAGTACGGAAAATCCTTTTCAAAGCCGTATATAGGCGGCCCGGACTCCGGCGCGACGATATCCATCTCTCTCCTCGCCCTTCGCGCTGATACCTAGTCTTTTTCATTATTTCAACGGCGTGGCGGGCGGTGTATAATGAGCGGGGATAGGGATACCCTCGTCGAGGTTTCTTACTACTCTCTTTGTGGGATCGCTTTTTTTTCGTGGTTTAGGTTCGAAATTTTTAATGAATTTCAATGACCTTCGTCGTTGGGATCTCGACGGTGGAAGCACTTGTCTTTTGCAATAAGAGCTTTCGCGCGCCTTTCACCGTGAGCCGATGGTCAAAGCGAGAAACGAGGTAAAGGGGAGCCGCCAGGCGGCGCGAATATAGAAATTTTCATGAAAACGTTCACGGTTAAGGTAGTTTTCCTTCTAAACCACTTAAGTTCTCATTTAGTGTTTGTGGTTGAAAAAGTTCAAAGTGGATGTTAATCAAAAGGTATGAAAATGTGGACGATTTTTTAAATTTATTGAAAAACTTTAATAGCAGACATTTTACCGCTTTACAGACTATTTTGTAACAAGGAATTTCCAATTACACAGTGCAAACATTTTAAAAACGCTTTAATAAACAGTTGTGGTCAGTTTTTATTAAAAAACGACATTTCCTTTCACTGCTTTCATATGCATTACTAAAAATTTCTGTGAATAATTCATAACTTTTCAAAAACAGACTTATTTTTGTACTAATTTCACAATTTGTTTTTAAGTTCTTTAAAAGTTCAAAAATAAAACCGATTAATTTTTTAAAAATCAAGCAATAAAACCATCAACATTGAATCTTAAAATACACCTGTGACACAAATGATTTCACTTTAACTCGCCGCATCTAAACCGTTACTGGCATCGCAATTAAAAGCCCGTAGGAGGGCCGTCCGTAAGGTGGAAGGCAGTTGTCCCCGACTTGCCGACGCGTCGCATCCCCGGCTGCCTCGGCGCGTCCCGGAGTTGCTCCGTCGCGCGTCCCGCCAAAGGGACTGCTCCCCGAAATCGCCGAGCGATAAGGAAAGTTCGCCGCGGGGGGAGGAGGCGGCCGGGAGATAAGCGCGCGCCGGGTCATCCGCCGCGCGGCCGCATCACAAAGAGCCCCGGAGCCGCGGTCGCGGGTTCGATAGTTCGCCCGGAGTTGCCCGTCCACCCCCTTCCCGTCGTTCCAGCGGTAGTCGGCCTCCTTACGACGTCCGCAGGGCGAGTTTATCAAACACGTGTCCGAGGAATCTCCGGGATTTTCCTCGCGTCCGCGCATTACCCGCTCGAGGATGCAATTTTCGCCGCGCCAACTCCGCGAAACTCGATAAACGAAAGTTCCCCGGAGGTATCGGCCGCTGCCCCGAAATTAGTCCTCCGAGCGGTTAATCGCGCGCTCGTCCCTACTCTCTCTCTCTCCCTTTTTTACACTCGTTAGACGATGTTTCGACGGCGAAGCGCCGCGCGGATGGAGGTATACCTATAGATTTTCACGAGGGGCTCGTAAAGTTTACAGATGCTCGTAAAAGTTTGTCAACGGCGGTCGGCGCGCCTTCGCCTCTAATTCAGTAAAGCCCCCCGGCTGAGACGCTCGACTTTATGAAACGGTTACACCCCGCCCCGCTTGCAAATATTACTTACCCCGGCTGCGATTTTACAGTTTCATTTCGCCCGTCGACAGGCTGTTCCGACGCTTGACGAATAGCCGGCTTTGATGGGATCTCTTTTTTTTCCTGACGAACGCCCGGGAATTCGAGGAAAAAAGAGCGACGCTCTTGTCTCGGGTCGAAATCTTTCGCCATAACTTTCCGATAGAGGTGCGAAATATTCTCCGGGTTCTCTGCGGAATATTCGAGTTTTACACAACAAATAAAAAATTTATCTTGTCGAATAAAAAATTCGAGCGCGCTGGTAAAAATCGCGTGCTGTTTTACGGATGCTAAGATCTGAACAGCAATTTCCGCGTGCGAGCAATCTAGAAACAACCTATTTTTATTAGCCGGTGTATAAACGCTGTTTCAACGTTCCGAACAGTATGTAATCAATCGATTTTCAATGGGCGAATAATGGCGATTCTTATCCATTCTCAACCTTTCAATTTTCGCCGGGAATAACTGCTTAAAATCTCATAAGCCGGAGCTTTGTATTTTTTCGTCGCGTGCACGCACTCGTCAAATAAAAATTTCCATCGCACGAGCTCGTATTTGCTGCAGGAGTTTTACCGGCCTTTAAGCATTAACGAGTTCGTACTCCGGCTATATGTTTTTTTTTTTTTATCGAAAACTTCTTAAAGCCAGTTTGGACGAGGAGCGATCGATGGCGTACTTTGCACCGCTCGAAGGCAGCCTCGAAGCTGCAGTACTAACTTATATAGCATATTGGCTCGCAGTCGCTGTCGCAATCTTCGCGTCCACATTCAATTTGATGTTTCAAATTACTACCGAGATTAGAGTTTACCTACATTAGCGATTAGATGAACTAAGAATTTGTCATGACATGCGGTAATAGCCGAGACGGGTAAGGTATGTTTAATCTTCACTGAATTGGAGCGGCTAATTTTCTTTGAGTGGATTACTGCTACTACCTAATAATTGTTTAAGCTGTCATAGTATTCAATTAGTATAATTTGCGGCTAGTATCAGGGTTATTTGATTGTGTAGCTTCAATAAACTGAAGTAGTAGTCATATATATTTTCTGCTAGAACTAAAGTGATTAGGACGCAAAGCACCTTTCCAAGCAGTTAAAAATTTTTAATTTAATAAGATTACCGCAAGAGATTCTCATTTTGGTACGTAGATTGAAATTCAACTAGTTCTACTGCAGATTTAAAGTAATATGAAAGCGCCTTTTTCATACAAGCCGAGTGTTATGTTATAAAGTATATCCGACATCTGCGGACTGAAAAATCGATAACTTTTTGCATTACACTCTTTCCTTTCTTTTAACCTTTTATTTTATATTATTACATAGTATGATCAAATTACGATTTAGAATTTTTTGCAGTTTTCCGGAAAAAGTGCAAACCTCCATTTTTTGTGAAAATTGATCTCACGATAGTCTGCAAAGCTCAATATTATCAGAAATGACCTAAAGGTTTTAAAAATTGGGAAGCCACAAATATCACGTTTAATTTTGTAAAAAACTTTTATAGCTCAAGCTTCTTAAATTTTTTTTATTTTAACTTCATTTTTAAAAAAAGTTATTGTAAAGAGGTTACAATGTAAGTAAAGTAATAAAATGCAGAATAAAAATTACCAACTTTTTAGCATCTCTTTAGCCGCACATTCTGTCCCCGTTCGCAACCCCAGTGTAACTTAAAACTCGGCAACCGCACTATCTCGAACCGCAAGTTAGCTGCTCGATTTAAATGCGCTCGCGGTCCCAGCGCGCGGCGCATTCTTATCTGCCCCCGAGCCATCGGCGATAACATCGCTTAAACTCCGCGATAAAAGTGCGCCGCGAAGAATCGCAATCGCCTCGTTCCCGAATCTCCGCAGAGTAGTACCCGCGGCCACTACGGGCACCGTAACGTTAAAGACCCCATAAACTTCGAGGCGCGGCGGTTACCTCCCGCGCGTCTGCTCGCGCCCCCGGAGGTTCCCCCGCCGCGCAGTTCATTCGCGTTCATCGAGGCTCATTGATTCGCTCGGTCCTCGGGAGGCAATTTCCATTAACCGTCGCGGCTTCCCATTCAAAACCGCCGCCTCGTTCCCTCCTCCCCTCCTCGCCGAAAGAGCCGTCGCGAGCCTTTTGTTCGGGATTTTTGCGCGACAGGTGATATCGCGCCGGCATAAAGGCAACCCGGCGCGTTCCATTACTCGGCTGTACATCTCGGGGGCGCGCCAGCTGACGCGCTGTTTCGCAATTTGCGTCGCGCGCGAACTTCGCGCCGCCTCCCCCGGACGCGCCAGCAAATGACGCCGAAGAGATCGCAATTTCGCCGGGGTGTCGTCTCTTCCTTTTGTCCCGAGTGTGTATACGTCTCTCTCTCTGTTTCCCCGACCCCCAAGGCGGATTTTCGACGAGAGATCAAAGGGACGAGTAGCGCGCTGCATTATTCATGGCTAACGAGCGCCGGTCCTAATGCTCCGGTGTATCAGAACTCATTTGCCGCGCGATCAATCGCACTCCCGGGGAACGGGTATACACCGGGGGGTTTGCGTTTTTTTCTTTTCGCCGACTGGGGGGGCGAGAGCCAGCGAGAGGAGCCCGCTAATCCCCCAGAGGTAAGACGCTCGCGCGAGGTGTACTCACCTGGGCCGCGTGTAATTCTAGCGGATTATCAAAGTACCCGCGGAGTATCGAGCCTCGCGGCGCGCGGGCTAATGGATTTTTGCGCCGATGCGGTATGTGTTTTAGTTTCGCCGACTTGTTATCACTGCGGCTTTCTTACTAATTGAATGTTTCGTCTAGCTCTTTAGTACTTTTTTACCGAGAGGCTGGATTTTTATCTTTCTTGCTGAGCGAAGTACGCAGTTTTATGTAACTTTATGAGATTAATCCTTGATTGGACGTGGAAAATGTAATTTTAAAAAGAGAAAAAAAGTAATAAGTTTTCTCTTTTAGAAATTTAAAGAACCAACGTCTTTTACAGCTTTTTTGCACCGAGCAAAAGCAAAACGTATTTCCAATAACGATTTTTAGTTTCGCATTTCACTTCTATTCGCGAGCTTTATTACTAAACTAATTCCCGATCGATTCTTTTATTCATTTACGTTTCAAATTAATTCCCAGCGTCGTTTATTAAAAATTTCATTAAAACCATATCGAATTCAATTCTCCGCGCACGCCTAAAAGGTATCTATTACCCTGCGAAATTACATCAACAAAATCGAAGGTATACGTAGTCGCCCGATGAACCGGAAGTAAAAAACATCGCCGCGCGAAATTCGAGCCCCGGCGAAAATATAAATTCGATATATAGAAGCTCGCTATGTTTTTCGAACTTCATCCGCGCGCAACCCAATTTCTCGGGGCGCCCCTCGTCAAAAGTCAACCCGAATATCAATCTAAAAAGCTATCTGCGGCTCGGGTCGCGTGTGTATCCCTCCTCTCCTCGTGACCCCCGGGGCTCTCCTTCCCTCCGCGAATGGCTTGTCGAATTGGCGGTCGATTCGTCCGCCGCCGGTGTATGACGCGCGGCTGTATAGAAAACTGGATCGGCCGCGCGCGGCTCCCGTTTGGCCGCGACACGCGAAAACGGACGGAGCGAGATGCGCCCGAGCGAGCGGACTCGTCTTTATCTGGCCGCGCGCACGGCCGCCCGCCGGTGTATACGTTCGCCCCCGCGCCGAGAACAAACACGGCCAATTAAGGGAATCGCCGGATTATCGATCGACCAGGTGCAGCCGGGCAGCGCCCGCCCGCCTCTCGGACGCGAGGCCAAATAATGGCCCCGACGCCGGACGGGATGCTTGTTTATTTGCCCGGGGGATTACGATTTAAGGAATCGCCCTGTTGAGCAGCGAATTATAGAGATTGCCTGTGTGTTTTGATTACTGCGATGCTTCGCGGGCATTTTTTTCTTTTAGCGCGTTATATGCTTGTTGCAGTTTTTAAGTTCAATTTTCTTTTGATACAAGAAAGAGTTGTGGAAACACTTAAATTTCTATTTTAGTGTAGATTTTTTAATCATTTGAATTAACATAAATAACGTCATTTATGATGTAATTAGTTTAGTAATTCAAATTTTAAATAAAATGTTCAATTTTCGGTAATTTACAAAAATTACTGAAAAATAATGTAACGTACTCTTTTAAATGAATCCGCATCCGCGCAGATTAATATTACCTGATATTTACCGCTAGAGGTACTGTGTGATACATTTCTCGAGTACGTTACTCCTCTAATATATATACACGACATATCCTCGATGGTTAGGCGTATATGGAGAGGGAATACTAGTGCTCCACCAATAAACTAATTACTGAATATAGTAAATAATGCAATTACTGAAAAAATCGCTTGAATTCTTGCATTGGTTATAATCAAATGCTACTAAGATATTCTTTTTATGATCAGATTATGCTTTTTAATTTATCATTAACACTTAATTTTGTTCTGTATTGAATGAATTATTGACCTGATTCGCAACTAGCAATTAAACTACCTCATTCTCCAATTTCCCTCCAAATGCAAAACAGAAGCCACGAAATTTCATGAAAAACGCAGGAGCAATTTCAAACTGCACGTGTAACACCGCTACGTCTCCCCCGTAAACGCACTCGAAAATACGGCCGCGCGCGGTATGAAGCGTCGCTCAAGCGGGTCAACTTCGTGATCCCCCGGCGGTAGCCGAGCTGCATCCGCAACGACTCGTCCTCCGCCGGACGATAAATATTTTCCAGTCCCGGGCGATTCTTCGCGGGGCGGCCGCACGTCGTCGAAGTGCGCGTGCAGCCCCGCGTGGAAACAATCTCTGGCGGCCCCGATGCATCGTCGCTCGGACCTCAAACCGCGACGGGACGATCGATCTCCTCTCCGGCGTACGTGGCGGTGTCAGCTCGCCGAGGTTCCGCCGTCCGGCCCAGTCGCCCCCTCGCCCGGCCGCATCTGTGCCCCCCGCGTCAACATCCGCGGTCCTCCTCGTACACTCCGCCGCGAGCCCTGCTCCGAATTATAACTCGGCCCGAGGCCGGAAATTGTTCCGTGAGGAGGAGCGAGGGGTGTGGGAAGATTGCTGTTGTCTCTCATAATAGATTTTTCAAAGCTGCTGAGACAACTTCCGCTCGGCTCTGTTTTGGAACAACAGCCGTGGGCTGGTTTAATGTACTTGTGTAAGGCGAATGAAAACGAATTTAGTGGTGAAGAGAAGAGGTGATGCGCTGGTAGACAGGTTGATTTTAATGATTTACCGATTATTAGAAAGGAGTAGTTCAAGTCAATTGTTTATTGCAAACTAGCAAAATCCAATGCGCTTCGTGCGCTTAAATATCCCATATGCATTTATTTACCTCTGATTCATCATAATTTTTTAAGTTAAAGAATTTAATGAAAAACTTTTTGAATTTTAGCGCCATTTACCGGTGGAAATTTAACAAACAAATCCGCATGAATACTACACGTCTCTCGCTAAAAATACGCTTTATCGTCCTCATTTCGACCGCCGGAGTAATCGCACAATAAAAAAAGCGCATCTCCGGTCTCTGCGAAATTCCAAGAAAACGTTAAACATTTACGTTCGCCGCGACAGTCAGCGGGTGCATCGGAAAAATGTCGACCGCCGGCGGTATCTCGTCCGCCCCCGCGCGCGCGCGCGCAGCGAAGCGAGGGAGGTCTCTCTCCTCTAAAATAATACCCGACGTGACGCACGCGCGAGCGCGACCCAAGTATTTGCCCGAAGTTGGACGCGCATTTTCCAGCGCGCGCGGCCGACGCTCACTTTTCCCTTTATTGAAATGCAGATGGGACGCGGTTACCGCGGGGAGACGAATCCGGAATCGGGCCGGAAACTCGCAGCGGAACGGATGAAAAGCATCGATTTACGGCCAATTAGAGTGTGAGGTTCCCTCGCGCACGGTAGTTACGGAACCGGGTCTCTTTTCATTTCGAGGCGGATATTATGCTTATTTTGAGCAGATTTTGAATTTATAGCTCGTCGTATTTTTATCGACAAATTGAATACGTGTCTGCGTGATTTGATTTATTTACGAGGATCACGGAAAAAAGGGACGATGCATTTCAAAGTGGTGGTGTTCTTGCGAAAGTGTGAGAGTGGCGCTCTCACTTCGCGCAAATAAAATTGAATTCGTTAAAAATGAATAAAAAGCATTGTGCACGCGGCGCGGCGCATAAAGTATACAAATTGTATCTGCCCCAACATATTTACAAGTCGGATGAGCTCGCCAGAAGGTCCATAAAGGCGTGTTTATTTTCATAATAACGCAGTCTTAAGCTGTGTTATAGAAACATTCCACAGCAAATAAACAACGATAAACTTGTTTATCTAACGTTAACGCGAAATGTTAATCAAATGATATCGCCTTAAGTTCTTTAATTTATTTAAGTGACCTGAAATTTTTTTCATTCCTCATTTGCAGCTTCTGTTTGTTGAAAAATTTGTTTTCTTTATTACTAATATACATTTAATTATTTGTCACATTATCTGTTAATCAATTATTTAAAGAAATATATCGATTTTATTCCGTATAAAAACTTCTATACGACATTCACTATCCAAGTGCCCAAAGGATTTCACCTCTAAATGCCCAAAATAATCGTCATTTACTTTAATCGCGCACAAAAATAGCCACAATTAAGTCGCCCAATTCACCAAAGCATCGCGCATGAAACGAAAAAAAGAGGACTAAAGCTCGACGGACAAGGGGCGCAGCGGGCTCGGCTGGAAAATTGCGGACATCAGGCGCTTCGTTAATGCGCCACGAGGCGCGCGGGGAGAGGCGAAAAAGTCGGGCTCGTCGAACTTCCGGCATTAAGCGGTACAAAAGAGGCGGAAGGAATTAATGACGCGGGATTTCACGGCGGCGGCGTATTGCGCGCGACGCGGAAACTAATTAAAAAGGCAATTTTACGGGAAATGAACGGGGCCGTCGCGCGAAAAAATTCCATATCGAAAAGCCGACGCGCTTTTCGCCGGCTCTCCATCACCCTAAATCTCTTAATGCCCCGCCAGTGCGTCGCGCGCAACGGCCTGTGTAAGCGCGAATTTTTGGGCGATTTTTTTGCTGTTCGAGGATGGATTGCTTTTGCGCTCTAATTAAGCGAATTTTAGAGTAGACGCGCTGTTTGTTGTTGCTCTGGTGGCTGCTGGTTCAGGTCGCTTTTTACATTGAAGAAGTGTGGATTTCACAGTTCAGTTGGTTTGAAGGAAAAAGAGGATGTGAGTCAGAAATTTTATGTTACAATTTATGAATTAATGCGATGCGTAAGTAGAAGGTACACGTTTTGTTCGCAAAAAACTATTTTTTCATGCGCAGTTGTTTAAATTTCTTAATATTTATCAAGAATCATATTTTTGATTTGAAAATAAAACAAAATAAGTTTTTCTTACTTTAAAAAATTAGTACAATTAAACTTCAAATTACTTTTGTCAATCATAACGATAAAACAATAAAGTTAAATTGAATAAACAAATCGTGATTTCAAGCATCACTGAAAACTATTGTATTATTCAATAAATTTTCAAATGCATGCAATTACTCTTCATTTCTGTGAGTATTTAACATTATCAATACTTGTATAATTAAACCAAAGCATTCATACATTATTATTCATATAAATTTAAATGCAATTTAGAATGGATCATTAAAATTATTTTAACTTATGTTATTATTACACATCATTTACAGAATCGTAAATGATTAATATTAATAACTATGATTATAAAGGTTATTTTAATAGCATTGCAATTTGTATAAATAATAAGCGAACAATTCTATTTTTAGCATTATTCAATTTTTTCAATTATTGCATAAAACATCAATAAAACAGGATACAAAGCTTAAAAGTAAACCATATAAGAAATTAAAGAAAAAAGTGACAAAATACTTTCCTCAAGCGCTCGCGTTAACGGCAAAGACAACAATCAAGGGCGAGCGAACGACTATTGGCGCAAGCTTGAGAAGTGTCAGCTCTCACGTCGGTTTACGGTCGACGCGCGGCGCGAACGACGCAAAGTCGGCGGAACGAAGCAGCGGGACGCTGAAATTGAAATAAAAATTACGGGGCAATTCGTACGGCCGTCACGATAAGACGACTCTATAAAGCCGCGCGCCGCGGAATAAAATTTAAATTACGCTCTCTTTCGCGCCTCGCGTCCCCAAGGCCGCCGCGCCTGGCCAACTGCAGTTTCTGTATCATCAAAACGCCGAGGTGCAAAAGGTGCGATGCGCTACGGCTGGAGGTGGGGGACGAGCGGAAAATATCGTCGCGGAAGTTTAAGACGCGGCTTTATGAAAATGAAGTCGCGCGCGCATAATGCCCGGGAGCGCAACTTTTTAAATTAATTTTTCGCGCAGTTTCCCCAGCTGCGTCTGGAGATTGCGAGGAGTAAAAAAAAGGAGGAGGGGAAAGAGAGAATCGTATGAATTATTGGAAATTATAAGGACGGAAAGTTTCGCCGGGGGAATGAAATTTTCACCTTGCCGGAGTGTGTTTCTCTTTCATTCCGCGCCGAGGGCCCGAGCCCGTGAAAAATTAATATTTTTTCAAAGCGTCTCGGTACAGTGGAAAACCGTCGTCCGACGATCGAGCGTCTTTCTCTCCCCGTCTGCATTTTTTTTTGTCTCTCGTTTGGTCGTAATTAACGCGATATTTGTCTCGCCGGCGGAAATAAGCGAGTTCCGTAATTCCGCCGATCCGCCGAGTGCACTTACATTTCATATGAATAAATTCGTACGAACGTCGCTAATTGCTTTATTTGTGTGCATCGATTCGGCGCGAATCCGTAAACCATTATGAATTCGCCCCTATTCAAGTTTAATTCCACGCAGTTTACGTATATGACAGTATAATTAAAGCGACTACGCCTATACTCACCCGACAGCTTCGAGATAATACAAACGAGTCGAAACAAAGCCTCGAACTTCCCGACGTTTTCAGCGCGATGTAATCGCCGATGCGAGCTTCGCGCGTTCAAAATTAATACAATTACCATTTGTACGGTTTACGAAGAAAGAAAGAAAAAAAGTCGGCGAGCTAGCCGATTTGAAAGTTCCCGCGCTCATAAAGCGGGTCGCTTAAGTTCCTCAAAGCCGCTTGTTAGCCGTGAAATATTTTAATATAAAATTGCGGAGCCAATCGAAAGTTTAAACTCCCAATGGACAGACGCGAGGCGAGTTGCACCTCGGCCGGCCCTGCTCCGGAAAGTTTGATTGAAAATGAGCTTCGTACCGCGCCGGCGATACCTGCAGAAATTGCGTGCTTGCGGCGCGTGGACACGAGCTGCCGCTACTTGTCGACTCGAAATAAACGCCCGACGACGGAAAATTTGAACGAGCGCCGGTATTGCCGCGCGGAACTTATTTTATCCGCGCAAAGTCGAACAGGCGAGGTAGCGGTGTACGTTGCTTGCATCGTTTAGTAATGAGTACACTGATTTAGATAAAATAGTCTGGAGTTCGTTATTTACGATATGTACGTTACAAATAACTATTTTATTACTTTATATTTATGAGTTATTAATAACTTATTTTAAGTAAGAGTACCTATTTAAGTAAAATTTGAAAAATTTGACAACGCTGTCAACTATAGCTTTTATTTCAACATTTCTTTTTGATAAGTTGACGATGTAATTTAGAAATTTACAAAATTTTAAATCGATTTTTGAGGAAATGAAATATTTAACGTTAATTAAAGAGAATTATGGAACATTTTAGAGGCTTAATGGTCGAGTACTGTATTAAATCATGAGTTAAGTGCTATTGAATTTTAAAGGTGCAGCATCAAATTTAAATCAGCTTTGAAATTTAAAATTAAGATTCGTACTTAAATTTAATCACCTACTTAGATGCAATACCTGCACAATTACAATACATTTTTAATTAAATAATTTCAACCCCCAGCAGCTAACAAAAATATCACCTCGTTTCCGCGGATTTATCAACCAAAACTTTTCAATATACCCAGAGAGAATTTTTTTAGAGTAACTTACTACAATAAAAATTAGCAATAGGGAGACATCTTCTCTTTTAACAAAAAATTGCTATTCCACGTTCTTCGTGTACATACCATAAGACCAACATTCCCTGCCGTCTAATGACGACCTACCGAGAAATCACGCGCATCCGTTCACCGTCAGCAACGCATAACGCGTCATCGACGTCCAATACAGCATTGTACCCGATTGCCGGAACGAAGAGGAGGATGGCTCGTACGGAACGTCGAGGGGTGCCTAATCAAGAGCCGCGTACGGGACGCGGTGGCGAATCGCCCTGGGCAGCCGGGCGACCGATCGGGGCAAGATGGAGCCCAGGCGTGCGGTCGGACGTGAGCACGCGGACCTCGCGCGCCACAAAAGATTTCATTAGCCGGAGAGCCGGGCCGGGCACGCGCCCCGGAAATTCCGACTCTCGCATACCGAATGAGGCCGGCAGATGCGCGCCCGGGAAAAACGAGCGCCAAACAGAGTTTAAAGGGTGGCGGGGGTGAGAGCCATTAGCCCTCTCGCGCGGCGCCGTCGAAGGCGGGGATATGGAACGACCCGAGGAAATTGGAGGGGCAAACGAGAAGCGGCGATGGGTCAGCGTCGAAGATAGCGCGGTGATAATGGGATGACGCGCAATTCCCGGACATATGGAGCCGCTTAGGTGCGGAGCCGTGACGCGCCCTGGGACTTCGGACCGGCTACGCTCCGAGCTTAGCGACAGCCCTCCGGAGATTGTACGCCAACGTGGTGATTTTGTTTTTTTTTTCTCGAGGGACGGGTGCTTGAGAGAATGATTTGCGAAATATCTTTTTTTTCTTCTAAGGCAGGTGCTTTAGCTGATTTCTAATAACTAATTCTTTTTTAATTTAAGTAGCTGTTAATTTTACAAAAATATATTTTGGTTTACTTTGCACGTACTGATAATTTAAGTTAAACTTACTTTACTAAACTCAACTGCGTACATAATTATAATATTTTGATGGGTTCAAATAAAAAAAAGTATATCTTTTGTGCACATGAGCGTAAGAGATACGCGTCTTCGAATTATCGATTTGATTAATTTAACCATTTTTTTCTGGATATTTTTTTATGCACACTAAATTAGGTGTCAAAATAAAACAACATATTTTTTTCAAATTCAGTGCGAACTTTTACATTAACTAGGTAATTGAAAATTTTAATGTGTGTCGTGACATAACATTTTATCTGGGTTGTCTTTCGCAAAAAGTTTAATGTAACTTCAAAGAACGATGCTGAAAATAATAATTTCTGGAATATATAATATTTTCCTCAGCGGGAAAGACTCAAACTGCAATTGCATTAAGTTGCAATATTGAAACTGTGTCCCCTCTTTTTTAATAAAAAAAAAAGTTTTAATTTAAATGAAATCCTTGGCCTTACATTTCGCCGTTAAAAACTCTCGTAATAATGTTTACTTCAAAAAGCTAGATTTACATTTAAAATTGCAAAGCAGCTGCTTCAGCCAAACGGCTGTTTAATAACGAACTGCTATAGAGGGAATCAGCTTTTTCAAAGTCAAAATAAATGTAACTGCTGTTATAGTAACAGCTTTTAATATACGTAACATATGAAAAATATTGAATAGGTAAATTATCATTGGTTTTTCTTGAGTGAAACGAATTTTTAATTCATTTCTATTGTAAAGTGTTTAAAAACGCGATCGCAAATCAAAATTCGCAAAGCGCGTTGGATTTTGCTATTTAATTATTAATTAGCACATTTACTTACTAATTTTTCGTTTCACTCGCAACGAACAATTCAAGTATATAAAGTAAGAATAAGTGTATCTCCGTATTTCCCAAACCAAAAAGCGACCAGTTCGCAGCAGCCAACAATGTTCTCTATTCAACGTTCCACTACAAAGAAACATTTACTCCCGACCGCATCCGACATTTCCACACTCTAAAGAAAAGACCTCCTCGCGCAATGTAAAAACCAGCTCACGTATGAAATTCGCGCCCGGAATCCGCACGCGACTATTCTAACGACCTCGTCTGTTGCAGGTGCGGAGTGCACGGTGTGCCCGGAGGACAGTGTGCTGGGCGACGACGGCAACTGCAGATGCGTGTCGCACTGCCCGAAGCGCCAGTGCCAGGCCGGCCAGCAGCCGGTGCGAGTGGAGGAGGCCAACCCGGGGAGCCCCGGTAGCTGCTGCCCGCTCTACGAGTGCCAAGAGCAAGGTAACAGCGTCGCGATCAACTTCCCGCGCGGGGACGCGCTCTTTGCCCGCGCCGAGGGCAGATTTCACGAGGAATTTTGAAATTACGATCTTTTAATCTTAAACGGTGAAGAGCGCCTCTTTAGAGCGAAGAGAGTGAGCTCGAGTGGTCTTCTTTTGCTCTTTCTGACGTAGAGAGTAGCGTCTTTGCGGTGCAGCTTTTGATAAAATTATGCGAATGGTGAATTTTGTTACTTTTTTTTTAGTAGAAAAGGAAATTACGGTGAAAATTAAATTATGCAATAATTATTTCTAATGGAATTAACGCGCTTTATTTAACTGAAACGAGTACGTTTAGCGCGCGCATAGACTTTCCAAAGTTTAGCGAAAAAAGGGCCAGCTTTTTCAACGAATTTATCGCGTACGAAAAATAAGAATGCTCCGGGGGAGTAATTTTCAGTGCGCGATTTCATTTGCGCCCCTTCTAATTAATGCAACTGATATAAAAGCGCCGCGGAGTTTTGAGAAAACTCTCGTGGAAATATTACATCCACCGAGCTCCGCGCCGAGTTAACTTTCGCTATGAGTGTACACAATAACGTCGTTAGCATCAAACGCGCCGGGATTCGCTGATATTTTATCCTCGACTTTTTTCCCCTCCCCTGCCGGTGAAAGCACACTGAAAAAAAGTTTCATCGCTTTCGCATCAAAACGTCGCGCTCGAGATCCAATTTGAGGAGGTTGCACTTTTGAGCGAACGCACTCGACGGATGTAAAAAAAAAACGAGGGAGAGATGACAAGACTCCCCTTATCGCGGTCACCGGGCTGCTATTTCGGTCGGAGCCGCTCGAATGGAGCCGGCTTTTTGAGCCGCTGCTGCACGCTGCTGCGCCCGTAAGTAGATTATCCCGAGTCCGGTCAGACGTGCATGTTTCTTTAATCAGTTAATAGCGCATTGCTTATTCAACGAAATCTTTTGCTTTTTTTACGATGGATGGATTTTTCGTGCTGTTTGATATTGAAAAATTAACGTTTGCACAGTTTCCGGGGAAAGAAACATTTTTAATTAAAATGAAGCTTTTAAATACTTTTCAGTTATTTACCATTTCATCGTATAGCAAACAGTGATAGAAGTTATTGAACATCGCGGATGCAGTATTCAAATTTAGAACTATATGAATATTTCAAAATTTACGAATGTATAATACGAAGTGTCACTAGATAATATGTAACGAACGTATTTCAACATTTTCAAATATTCATTTGAATTATAGATTGAAACATTTCTATTTCCGTATTGTAACTCTTGTTCACTATTAGATACTTTCCACTCTTTTATGATAAATAAGGTAACTTTAGTTAAAAATAATTAATTAACAATTTCATAAATTATTAGAATATTTTAGGAACCTGTCAATTTAACTTAACTAGAATCCTCAAAGGTCATATTTATCTACCAAAGATAACGAGGAAGAAAATTCTCCGTTAGCTTAACCACTCCATCCATATACCGGCCCCATTAAAAATTCACCGATAGAGAGGCAGCAGCGCGCAGTTTCTACCTCGACCGTCGAGTCCTCGATAATTCAAAATCGCCCCTCGAATGTCTCTCGAGCAAACGAAATCTCCGTCCCTCTCGTCCCGTCTCTCTGTTTTAACCCCGCGGCCTTGTGAAATATTCCAGTGACACTGAACTGGATCTCGGAGGAGGGGGCGAGCGTCCAGTGCGTCGACGACATCGGCAAGGTGTACAACAACGGCGAGAGGTGGCAGGAGAAGGCCGACCCCTGCATGAGCTGCGTCTGCGACTCGGGCAACAAGTCCTGCCAGATGACCATGTGCCGCAGCTGCCTGCACCCCGAGCCCTTGCAGCAGGGCGAGTGCTGCCCCAGGTGCCCCTCCCTGCCCAACGAGTACCAGTGCCCGCCGCTGCTCGACTGCAACCTCGAGTGCGAGCGCGGACACGAGCTCGACGAGCACGGCTGTAGCGTGTGCCGATGCCGATCGGCTGACAAGGTAAATAGGTTTCATTGTTACGAATATAAAGTAAAAAACGCCGATTGAACAAAGTTTATTACACTTTGGATTACTTAATAATGCTGTTGCCAAAATTTGCAGGTGATTGATTGGGTAGTTTGAGATTTAAAAAAAAATGTTTGTTTATATAATACTAATATGTACTTTATATTTTTCATGAAAATATGATAAATCCACTTGTAACTGCGAGTATCTTACAAGATATTTTTAACTTTTTAATTACTTCTAATTATTTAAATTTCACAACCGAAACATTCACTTTCTTACTTGTATTTTCTAATGCCGTCATTTAAAAATTCATAATTTCTACCACTTTAAAAAATATTAAAAAGAATTTTATGATCCATAATTTCCATGACTTTATGACCATATTCCCGACAAATGCTTTTACACCAAAGTACTATATTCTGAATGAGTAAAGCGCGACTAGCGATAAAAATTAAGAGCTAATTCAAACTATAAAAATACGATGTCGTTTCGACACTTTATCGGCATAAAATGAAGCTCCGTACTAGGAATAATGCTAAAAATTAAAAAAAAATCTTTCTAACCCATTTTACAATTTCCACGAACTAATTTAATATTTTATTTACCCACATCAATCAAGTGGGTAAACAAAACTGTAATTACCGCTGAGAACTGCGATTGATAAACTTAAAATAAATAAGCTCGATAAATCGCAAATTGAAGAGCTTTTCAAAACCTCGGACAATTATTATACGCAAATTCTCCAAACGCACAGGTACTTCCTTAAAATTTTAATCACACACAACCGAGTAAATCCCCGCATCGGACAATTTTCTTCAAACTCCAGTCCGCCTCCTCTCAAAGTGCAGTTCAAAATCAATCAGCGCGCCTCCTCTTTTCTCCCCTCGTCGCGCTGATTAAAAGGCTCCAAAGCCCGCGCGCCGCAATTAACGATTCAATTAAGATAAAAAAAAAAATCGTTCAGCAGGAGGAGCCGGAGGTGGACGCCGAGGACGTGAAGGAGGGGCCGAGGGGCTGCCCGCGACTGGACTGCAGGCTGAGCTGCGAGCACGGCCTGCTACTGGACGAGGCGGGTTGCAGTGTGTGCCGGTGCAGGCCGCACCCCGACTGCCCGAAGAGCCTCGACTGCCCCAAGAAGTGTCCCCAGGGCTACCGGACGGACGAGCTCGGCTGCCCGGTAAGCGTCTCTTGTGCTTTTTTTAGCGCTTTCGCCTCGCTAATTAGCCACTGCTGCCGCTGCGTGCGGTCGCGAGTCCCGGTCAAAGTTTTTTCCAGCTCGAGGAGATCCTCGCGGCTTTTAGGTGCTTTTTGCTTGAGGGTTAAGTGCCTTCGTAGTTATGCTACCGGCGACTGCGTCGCTTATCATGTTGCGCGTTAAAATCGATTTTTAGGCTCTTTACTACGTCACGCGAAGTGAACAATAAATTTTACGCCAAAATGTTAAATTTTTATTAAATAATTATACGTAAGGTAAGAAAAAATAAATACAGTTAAATTCAGAAAGAAAAGTAACTGTTCTATAAATATCCTTTATGCCTTGTCTTAAATTGTTAAAAATTAATTAACATTTATTTTTACGTCAGAATATAAATTTCAAATAAACGGAAAGTTGACTGAAATTTTCGAATTGTTAGGTAGTTAAACTACGAAAGTAACATAAAATGATAAATGAAAATTTTAATTTAGAGGTAGCTCAAGCCTTGGATGTTTTAAACTGCCGGCATCTCCTTTATTAAAAACACGTACAACTTGCAAATATTTTCCAGACAAACTTTTATATAAAGCACGTAATATACATCGCAAGCATACTGATAAATTAAAAATTCCTTGCTTGTTTAGGTACTTCAGATGATGTCATTTTTAAATTTATTATCGTCGACAAACAAAATATTAATCTTCATCAGTCTTTACAAATTACATTTAATTCAATAACTTTTTATTCTGAATAATTGCAAGAATTAAATTAATATAAATATCATTTAAAAAGATAAAGTTCCATCATCTGCAATTTTGAAGACTTAAAGCTTATATTTCATTGCATAAATAAATTTAAAAAATTACGTTAAAATCTTGAAATTGTCAGTAAACATTTTTAACAACAGCAGTAGAATCAAAACATTAATGAAAAGAAAATTGTAAGAAGCACGAGGTAAATGAAATGTTTATGAGTTGTAAAGTTTAGTGTTTAATTAGAAAAGTTAAGTGCTCTTTTTAACTTTTCAAAACATACGAAACTCCCTTTCCGCGAAAGAATTAAGACGAAGCTTAAGACGTTCTCGTATATACGAACAAAATACTATTCTTCCTCGTTCTCTTTCTTAAATGCAGTAACTTCAGATTTATGTTTCATATTCCGTTTCGCAATTACTAAGGGCTTTATCTTTATAGGGGGGAGGTACCCCGTAGATATTAGAAACTAAAAAAATAAATAAAAGATGACGGGTGAACAGATTTTTTTTATCCTTCAGTAGTAAATAATCAAATCGAGATTTTGCGAAATACGCTAAATGAAATTAATTTTCAATCTTCCTGTAAAAAGTTATCGCTTGAAAAGCTATAAATTAATATCGTTATCATTAAAATTAATTTTTCAGAAGTAACA
This sequence comes from Eurytoma adleriae, assembly GCA_900480045.1. NCBI lineage: Eukaryota > Metazoa > Arthropoda > Insecta > Hymenoptera > Eurytomidae > Eurytoma > Eurytoma adleriae. The sequence continues at coordinate 352,477 of UXGC01000096.1, forward strand.
ACAATGTATTTGTTGTATTACAGTGAAGTATTACACGATTCTTACCTTGAATAAATGATGTCATAATTATAATTAGAAAATACTATACAATGTATTATTAAATTATTTTCATCAAGGAGTTATTATTTTATTTATCATAAACAGCTGACGCAGAAGCTATCATGTTATTAAAAAGATGCATCATAATAAATGTATGACACACATTATATAAAAATAATCTCACGTCTCTCGTGTCATAATAATTTGAAATCAGCTTAAATTACTTATAAATTTCAAGTCCACATCCAGCTAAAAGCTTACATCATTAATTTACACGCGCTTTAATGAATTAACAATCAGTCAAAAATAACAAAAATAAACAATTTCTTTACTCATTTTTCATTCCAAACCTCATTTCACCTCAAATCGCCATCCGACACGTCCCATTACCAACGCCACCGAACTCCCTTAAAAAGTAAAAGATATATACAGCACACTCCTATAAAAAAAAAGAGAAAGAGAGAAAGCTTTCGCGCGCGTCAATAAAATAAAAGTGAGAGACGCAAGTCCCTGACGTCACGTCTGTCGCAGAGCTGCAGGTGCCGCGGCTGCCTGGACGCGCAGAACGTGACGCGTCCCGAGGGCACTAGCTGGAGCGTCGAGCCCTGCCGCAGCTGCGTGTGCGAGCTCTCCGGCCAGATCAGCTGCAACGAGACGGTCTGCTCGGTCGCCTGCGCCGAGCCCCTGCCCCCGCCCCCGGGCCGCTGCTGTCCCCTCTGCCCGCCAGTCTCGGTGAGTCCGATTTCCTCGCGTTAGACGTTACACGGCGATGTATAGCGCCCGAAGGTAAAGCGAGAGCTTTCCTTTCGAGGAGACACCGCGAGCTTTGCTATCGCTCTCGAGCGGTGAGATCGAGATACGCGAATTACTGACGGGTACTTTGTAATATTTCGAATGGAAGTATTCATTTTTTGTTAGTTTTTAATATATAATATTGTGTATAAGGGATTTTGTGCCATTGATTTAATAAGTTAAAATTAAATAAAATTATTAAGCTTCGTGAGGTGCAATGGATTTAAAAAGGTATTTTATTCACGGTGCGTTCTGCGAGAGATTCTGATGTAATACGTTTACTATTTATGTTCGTTTATTTCGAGTCACGTATATTTAAATGTGTAATGAACAAAGTAAAGCAATTGTCGTGTTCTGCAACAGCTTTTAATTTAAGCGACAGATTATTTTTGTTTCAATTACGAAATTCCTTTTAACGAAATTATTAGAAACGTTATTTTTGTTTCTAGGCTCCATTTAAACACTTTTTTAAAATAAAGAGTTTGATTTTATTAGTGCAGAGTAATCTCATTTTAGTTTTCGTCCAGAAAAGGGAATTTAATTAAGATGCAATATGTCCACTTCAATTTCGACTCGATTTAAACTTAATCTAATCAACTTAATCTCTACTCGACGTGATTCCAACTTAAAGTAAATTAAATTTTTATTTGCCCTTCGTTTTCAAAAGCGCACGCATTAACTGTATAAATTAGTCATAGAAGATGTTTATTGAATTTTTTTTGTTGAACAGACGTATTAGTATTGTACATAATTAATATCAGTTTTTTGTACAGGTGATGGTACGTCCATATTAACTTTAAGCCGAATGTTAATTTGACGAGTTAATTAATAGAAATTCGTGGAAATCAATAGCACTTGATTAAATAGTAGAATAATTTACTTTGGTAAATTAATTAATCTATATATCCTCGAAAAATAAATCTTTAGAATAAATTACTAGTAATATTAATTAACATTATGTACTTAATAAATCCTCGTACTATTTATCAAAAATAAATACAACGATTCTACCTTCTAAAGTTACATCAGTAAAAAACTACTATAAAAATTAAAGAAATTGCTCCTGTAATCACCAAATAATGGAACTGTTTTTCCTACTTTTCAGTGAATGTTCACTGATACCAGTGATTTTTCACTAATTTAACATTAAACAGTAATCTCTTACTCTACTCTTCAACATTTTCCTAAACTATCACAAAAAAATACTAATCCACCTTCGTGTTACAGGCAATGGACGAGTGGCGGGGCTGGGGCACAATCCCCATAGTGCTGATCGTGGTGCTGGCGGTGCTGTGCGTCCTGCTGATGGTGCACCTGGTGCGGAGTCGCTTCCGCGCCCGCATGGCCCCCTCGGCCGGCTTCAGCCAGCAGTACTACAAGAACGTGCCCGCCTACGACACCCACCTGCCGGTCCTGCGGTACGCCGAGAAGATCGCGCCGATCTAGCGATCCACGCGCGATGCCCTCCTCCCTTCCGTCGCCTCTTCTCCCACGCATCGACGAGGGATGCCTTCGATCGCGTGATTTATCGCGTCGCTTACATAATTTTATCGAGTGTATAAGAGTTTATGACACACGTAGATGCTAATGCGTTATAATATCTTTTCGCGGATGCAAGCGCGAAGGAGGGTTACTTTTAAGGATAACTGATAAAAATTCGAGCTTTAATTTACTTTTTTTGAATTGGTTCGCGCCTACGCTAATTTATTTTAATCTCGTAGTCTTCAAAATTGTAATCATTCCAATTTCTGGTAAATCACGCGGACCGAGCAGAGGCGGCATTTGCCCCTGGCGCCGTGCGGGCATCACCGAAATCACCGGCAGTCGATGTCGACGCAACGATCGCGGTAATAAGGCGAAACGATTCGATGAAACGAGGCGCGGCGAATCGAGCCTCGCCTGGAGATGGAGACGGGTGCGGTGTACACGGTGCAATTTGTATCTCGCGTAGGCACGAAAATGTTCGATAAACGCACATTTCAGCGCAATTTTCGTTAAAAAAAAGTCGACGATCTAGCGGACTCTCTAAACCTGAATCTGTCAAATTTCATTGTTTACCATGAAAATCACTGACGATCATGAAAATCAGTAATGATCGTAAAATTCGCTAAAATTACTGAAAATAAGTGAACGTACTCCAGTGAAATTTCACATTTTCACGTTTAGAAGCAAGCAGAGTAAAAAAACGAGGCAAGATAAAAAAAAGCGCCTCCACGGACAAAAATTGCACGCGTGTGGCTTAACCGGATCCGCGCGTCTCCCTCGCCTCCCCTGCGTCGCTATAGACACAGTATTATATTATTCGAAGGGCTCGCGTGGTCGCCGCGGGGAAGCGAGTCCGCTCGCACGAGGCAAGTCTGAGGAGGATAAAAAAAAAAGGAGAGGAGAGATAAGCGGCCAGGAAAAGTTTTATCGACGTCTCCTCGTGTATCTCGCGTAAATTGCGTGCGGATAGTTGATAGATGTGCTAACGTCAGCTGCTCCGTCGCGTCCCAAGCTTAACCCACGAGGTGGCAAGGATATCGTGTATAAGTAATCCCCCCATCCCCCGCTCCCGTTTTCCCCTTCATTTTTTTTCGCGAACTTCCGCTGGGTAATACGATGATGAAGAAGAAGAAAAAAATATATAAAGGCAATTGATTCACTGATCTCCGGAACGGACAATGTACGGCCGTAAATTATCGGCGCCTCCTCTCTTTTTTCGCGGACGTCAACGGTTTATTTTCGACGAAAATTACGCACGCAGGTCTGGTATTGCATTGTACGTTCTTTCGGTACGTTGGGATAAAAATAGAAGATTGAAGAAAATAATGGAGACGGAGCTGAAGTATTATTTTTTAGGCAGAGAAAATTTTTCTAACCGTTTCTACCAGTGTGTAAGCCTGCGAACAAAATTTATTATTCATGTATTTATTGTTACTTTTCTTAAAGGATTTACGTCGTCTGTATTATTATTTTTTTATACAACATAGTGTATATTATTGAATAATGAAGCAATAGCGTTTAAATATTATACGGAGCATGGAACAATGCAACTTTATAGTTTCTAAGATATTAAAGTTACGTGTAAGTGAGTAAATATTTCGTGTACTGTGATGATTGATCAAAATGAAGCATGCTCTGAATTACAAAAAATTTTCCCTTTTTTTCTTTTTAATTGAAATGAAATTTTTTTAAATTTGTTCTATTTACTGCACCGAAGTATTATTTACATCCTGCGGTTGAAATCTTCGATTGTAAAAATTTCGTCTAGTCAAGCGTTGAAAACACATCTGTTACTTTAAGGTGGAAAAACTCTAACGACATGCTTTTCATTTAATCGAATGTTTTATACACGAATTTTACGTCGACTAATTTAAAAAAAGAAAACGGCGTTATCGTTTGCTTACATTCTACTTAAAATAAACAAATAAAATAATGTAACGACTAAAATATTTCTGGAACTGATGTGAGATCGTTAAAATTAAAATTTATAAAAAAGGTTATATCGATGTAAAATTGTCGAAGTGGAATAATTCGTAAATCGTCAAGAGAAATTTTTGTATCGAAAGTGTCTGTATACAATGATACGTAGATGACTACAAAAAAAGTAGAAGTGCAAGCTCGTTGTGATTAATTCTTCCACTTCTGTATAGACTGTTCCTTTTTATTCCTTATCTGTTTAATTTAGATTAAGAAAATATGCATTATGTATATTATATGTTCACGAAATTTCGATTAATTTATGTATATCGAACGAGGAAAAAAGCTTAAAAGACTAAAAAATTTAAAAAAAAAGTGAAATAATTGCTCAAATTGTATAAAAATGAAATCCTACACAATAACGATGTTAAAATGTATGCAGTCAAAGTGTAAATAAATTTCAAACTATTACCCCCTTCATGAAAGTTTATTCGCCACTGTTCTTCTATCCACATTTCGTTCGATGCAAACTTTTATTCCATAGCGATTGAATAATTTTTAAGATATTTTTCTTTTAAAATAATTAAAAAATCCTATACTACCACTGCATTCATAAATAAATCGTAGAGTAACCTTAGGAATTTTTTAAATTAAGCTAAATAATTGGGATTTTAAAACTAAATATTAATAACGATATATAAACGAAGAGAGATGGAAAAAGCGAAAAAGAAATAAAACGAACGATTAAAATAAACAAAAAAGGTATAAAAGAATAAAACGAAATAATACGACCGCTACATGTAAATCTTGTAATCTTTCCCACTATAGCTCATCAGCTCAAAGTAGTTCGATCCTATATGTAATTCAAGTAATTGAGATCTCGCAAACTCTTACATAATACACGTCGCAAGTGCAGACTGCTCGCGTTCGCTCATACCAATTATTGCGTTTTCCAACGAGCGCGTCTACATACATTTCCAAAAAAATACACACATATCCGCGTTACCATCACTAATCAAGTGTCAGCGGTTAGATCGTTGTCTTCTTAAATTGATATATATTTTTTCAATGTGAAATAAAGAAAAGAAAGGTCACTCGTGATTATATACATATATACATAATATTACGTGTCACGTCGTAATCTCTGATTAAAAAAAAAGGGGAAAAGAGCCACGATGAGGATAGAATTTTAGAGGTATACTCATGAGATCGATCGCATAGAGAACCTGTAGGACGTAAAATGTGTAGCATGTATTTATTATTACCGACGAAGAGAAGGTTTTAAAAAAGTAAACTGAAGCTGACGATTCCGTGTACCTCGAAGACAATATTAATCGAACAGTTTGAAATTATAAGCGCGAGGCATATGCAAAAATGATCTTATATACGATTGACGCAAACTGATACGAAACAAAAAAAAAATAGCTGCCTAATTTATTTTATTTTCATCATTGAATATACGTATGGAGTAGACGTACACTTTGACGGGGACGTGCACCATCGGGGCGAGAGGGAGATATGATAAATGCATGTTATCGGACGAAAAAAAAGTTCAACCTGCGCACGTGTGTGATTGAAGCACCGAACAAAATGTGTACCCGGCGACGGTGGTGTAGGAGTATACCCTGCGTGCGCTGGCAGGCGAATCGAACGAGCGAGAGAAAATTTATTTCGACTAGTGATATTATTGTTAATATATTTACGGATCTTCGCGGAAAGATCACAATTGTACATGCTTATTATCTAATAAAATAAAGATGAACATAAGTATATGTAACGATTTGTCATTTTCTTTTAATTTTGCCTCGATTAAAAGGTCCCTTTGTAGTTTCATATACATAGTCTATTTATTTTTATGTATAATATATTATTTTTATTCTTATTTTTAATCAATAATAGATTTCGCAAAATCAAAGCGTACCTTTTAGATGTTGTCATTTCTATAATACTTTTCAAAATCCGTACAATGAATGTTTATTAGAATGTTTAAATCAATTTCACATTACTGCACATTTTATATTATCAAGCAAGATCTCGCCCAGACATAACAAGCAATTTGATAATTAAAATTTGTTTTGAGCCTCACAATCAGTTAAAATTTATTTCGTACATAATATTTTGCTCGCCCTTTATAATCTCCCGCATAATTCATTGTCTCTCCTCTAATTATAACACCCCGCCGTGGAAAATCGGTCGCCCGTCCCGCTTTTGACTTTGGGCCGCAGCTTTGATCAAACACCCTCGCGGGGGCTGCAAAAAGAGCGCCGGGCGCGGGGGCGAGCGATTGGCCGCTGGCACGCTGGCGTCGCTGTTATTTGCCGGCGTCTTGTTAGCGTCGCCGCCGCTGGAAGACGTCGAAAATTGCGCGGGTCGCGCAAAAAAGCCGACGCGCGCGCGGCAAAAGAGCCCCGCCGGTGACGGCAGCGTCAAAGGCTCGCTCGCGCGACGCCGAGGCTTTGCGCTCGGTCGGCCTTGGCTAATTTATTATTTATACACCGCACCGGCGATAGCAAGGGGTGGACGCTGCAAGATGAGCGCTGGTCGGACGGCTTCGAGATTTTCTTTTTTCTTTGCAAAGGCGAGGGGACGTAATGCGTCGTTTGCTGGTATTTACGTTCGCGGTGTTATTGTGATGCAGGTTTATAGAGGGAAAGTGTTTTTTGTATTTTTAAAAACACTTTTTCGAGATATTATTTTACACTCAATTTTTTTAATAAAAATTTGTTTATTTCTTCTTATTCTCTTGGATAAGCGCATAAGTGCGCTGTAAGGTGGAAAGCGATAAAGTTTAATCTGCTACTTGTTTTTCATAATCTTAAGTTAACTTATTGAAATTTAGAAAGTAACAAAATTAGTATTATATAAAAAAAAGGGATTAGCGTGCGCCGAGCAGTTGAAGGCGGAGGAAAAGCCTAAGAGTGAGAGAGAAAGAAAAGTGTCCACAGAGGTCTCCTTCGTCAAAACGGTAACAGACCCTACCTTTCATACTTTTCAACACGAATTTTGGATTTGGTCCCCAATGCCGCGAGTCCCGAGGTAAGAAGCATAGCTTCAAAAAATAAGCAACTAACCCATAATTTAGTCTAAATGTACTGAGAGCATTGTACTCTGCAAACAGGGCTACCTCTACTAGAATAACCACCACAATTCCGATCCCGAACCGAACCCGAAGGTCATCAAGAATAGCATATCTCACGGTCGTATTTCTCCGGATCAACGAATGATCCAGAACCTCTGCGTTGGACGTGCACCTGGTGCAATTAGTGCAGGTACGCGCGCACTCTGCTTTTACGACTGTACCTGAGTCCCTTCCAATTCACTGTACCGATCGTCTATATCGTCATATTTTCACAGACTTTTAGTCAAATCAAAAATAAAAAATCGTTAAATTATGCATATTTTCTTCTGATTGTACAAGCGATAGTTATAAAACTAATTTTTAACATTCGAAAAAATGAGTACAAAATCTATGTAGGTGCATATGGCGAGGGAGAGAGAGAGAGAGAGAGAGAGAGAGAGAGAGAGAGAGAGAGAGAGAGAGAGGGTGGGGGGGGAGGAGATTACCTCGTCCCCTTCCGCCTCCGCTTACCCTTACCGCTTGAGGCCAGGTCAAAATTTAAGTACACCGAATTTCACGTTAATGCAAGTGACCAATCGCCGAATCTTCAGAAGGCCCGCCCTGACCCTTAGTGGGGACTGCATCGTTCTGCCTTGAGTTGGCATAGCGTCAGTTCGCAGGTATACACTCTCCAATTCAGTCTACAGCAGTACTTCATCGAGGACGCTCCTGCCAGGCTGCCTTTCACGATCTCAGCATAGTCGAACAGTGTCTTAAGCGTCGGTCGGCTGTCAAATTTTAGTAAGTTTTTAAATAATTAATTGTTTAAAGAATATTTTCTCCCAATTCTTTTAATTGTAAAAGAACTGTGTATGCGCGCGTGTGTGTTCAGTTTAAGGATTTCAGTTAAACCCTGCAATCCACTTAATAGCGCCGACATAAGTTACTTAAATTTTTTTACGTAGTAAATTAAAATTTAACTATTTTTTAAAAAAATAATCGTTTTCAGCTCGTAATAAGAAGCGTCGTTATTGCCGAAACTTATAAAAGTTCTAGTAAAGATTTTGAAAAGCTGATCGTCAAACTGCAAGCGCGCAGTCGTGGATATTTGCTCCGTAAAAAATCGCTCATAATACTAGAATGGATCATTACAAAGAAAACGTAAGTGAAATTCATATGTTGTTTACTCCTTAAATTTTGTTTAAGGAAAAATAAAAATTTACTTTTTCATTATTTTAGGAAGATAAAATAAGAAAAATCCAAGCCCTTTGGAGAGGACGAGCAACTAGAAAAGGATTTCATACCTTTATGCAGATGTACGAACCACCGTTTCCTATTGTGCAACATTTTTGTCGCATCTTGAAGTTTAACGCTGACTATTATACAGAAGAACTGAATCTTCTGGTACGTAAAGATTTTTTTACTTGTAGTATAGTAGTAGTTTTTTTAGTTACCTACACGGAAAGAAATATGGAACAGAAATAGGTCCGAAGGGTTTCGACTAAAAACGGTCCGTGTCATTGTACAAATT